>OX384034.1:16838200-17358200 GCA_947534325.1 Agonum fuliginosum | reverse complement strand
CATTCAGTTTAAACAATTTTCTGCTTCTTGGAATTTTGAAATTATAACTTCAAGTCCCTATTATCCAAAAAGCAATGGGTTAGCCGAGAAGGGTGTAGGTATATGCAAAAATATGTTTAAAAAGTCTGAGGAAGGAGGTATAGAGATAGAATTAATGATTTTAGAATACCGTAATACGCCAGTGTTAGGCACACAGTATTCACCGTCACAGTTATTATTTAATAGACGTACAAAAACAAAACTACCAATTCATTCAAATTTATTAAAACCACAAATTGTGAATAACTTTAGAGAAACATTAATTCAGAAAAGTCACAGAAATAAAATGTATTATGACAGAAATTCTAAAATAAGAAGTTATGATTTTCACAAAGATCAAAATATTACGTATTGAGAAAACAAAATTTGGAAACCTGCAAAGATAATAAGTAAACATAGTACATCTAGATCTTATGTAATTAAAGATGAACATAATCGCATAAAACGACGTAATACCATTGATCTGAGAAAATCATATCATGAACCAAAATTAAAATTAATGAATGATGATGATACTAATAAAATTGAAAATGTAATGGTACCAAATTCACAATTATATGTAACCTGGTCAGGGAGGATCTCCAGACCTCCAGACAAATATGTATCGGAATAATTTTGTAGTTTCTCTTTAAAGAAGTATTTTCTTCATTAGGTTTAGTTTTATAAATATTGAAAAGGGAGATGATATATTATATTATTAGTTTGGCAACATTTATATTATTATAAGTTATATACCATTGGCAACACTGTAAATAGTTTAATATAAAATTGATTGTAAACTTGTAAACAGACAGTGAACGAATGGAGAAGTAAATAAAAGTTGTAAATCTCAGTGTGTTTTATTGTTCAAAGTATCCACAATAAAATCAACAAATAATAATACAAGCAATAACATCAGAAACATTTAACATACAATTCCATCTCCCAAACCATACATCAATATACAGGATGTCTCTAAAATGAGTGTACATGGCTTAACCACAGCTTCCTGGGCCCAAATTAAGACGATTTAACCAAACTTACCTATATCCAAAAGTGCACCGTTAAGCCGGAATTCTGCTTCAAAGTTCTTGCAAAAATAACGAATTTTGCTTATAACTAAAAATTGCATAGGCCGATTTAGATGAAATTTTGTATGACATGAAACATGGCTATAAGTCATCTTTTGAAATGATATTTGTTATTTTTAGTGCACTGCTAGTGCGTAAAACTTTAGTGCTAGTCCCTTAATTAGGCTGTAACTTTTAAATGGCCAGGCTGAGAACTTTAAAAAAAAAATTTTAGAAAGAGACTTTCATAAGTAAACTTTAATTTCTTCGTTCAATTTTTAATTTCTCTTACGGTTTAGACAGAAAAAAATCAAATCCGTGTGCTTGCACCGTGTATTTCTCACAAATACAATTTTATCTAGCGTTTTTTTTTTCTGAGGAACGTTGAAAAGTAAAGTTTACAGTCAGCCCAACACTGAAAATAAACTTTTAGCAAGATTTCAAAATGTTTCTCTATCAATAAAGAATAATGTACAATGTTGCAAAGGGCACAATACAATTTTTTGCGAAAAATTGACCTTTGCATTCACATTGTGGTCACATTGAGCATTTATTGTAATTTTAACAATAAACTTATTTTTTTCTTATTTATTATTGTTTGTTAGACTACTAGATAAAATTGTATTTTTGAGAAATACACGATGCAAGAACACGGATTTGATTTTTTTCTGTCTAAACCGTAATGGCTGTATCCCACGATAGAAATACAGGCAATTTTAAAATTGCTAATAATGGCAACTGTTTTTATTTTCTATCCCACGAACAAAAGTTTCTTTAAAACTTAGGGAATTTCGTTACTTAAAGTTTCTGCTGTGTAATAGGAAATTTTCTATTTTAAATGATATTCGACATTTTTTGACGTTTATTAAAATTTGTATTTGAAAAATATCAGTAAATAAATTACAAATATGTCACAATGTAAACATAACATAACATAACCTACCTAAACTAAAAGTTAAAATATTCACTGCACTGTTTTGACATAAGCAACGCTTGCGCAGTATCTAATCTTCGAACTGCTCATGCGCATACGCGAGTTGCTCATAAAATATTGCCGCTACAGAAAAAGTTTAGCTGCACAAAGCTAAATTAATTGCCGTTAAAAAGTTGCCTAGCACATTAGGTTCTGTCTCCATTGTAGGCAACCGTTGTGGTTACGGGCAACAAATTGCGGATATATCACACCGTGGGATACAGCCATAAGAGATATTAAAAATTGAACGAAGAAATTAAAGCTTACTTATGAAAGTCTCTTTCTAAAAAATTTTTTTTGAAAGTTCTCAGCCTGATCATTAAAAAGTTACAGCCTAATTAAGGGACAAGCACTAAAGTTTTACGCACTAGCAGTGCACTAAAAATAACAAATATCATTTCAAAAGATGACTTATAGCCATGTTTCATGTCATACAAAATTTCATCTAAATCGGCCTAAGCAATTTTTAGTTATAAGCAAAATTCGTTATTTTTGCAAGAACTTTGAAGCAGAATTCCGGCTTAACGGTGCACTTTTGGATATAGGTAAGTTTGGTTAAATCGTCTTAATTTGGGCCCAGGAAGCTGTGGTTAAGCCATATACACTCATTTTAGAGCCACCCTGTATACAGCAAAAGCTTTATGTGTTTTAAAGGCAGTAAACCTTATAAATAAATCATCTAAAAATAACAATGTAATATTGTACAGACTCCCTAAGTACTATCCTATCCATTAAGAATATCTATTCTTCAGACCCTATTATCCAGCAAATCCAGGAGAGCATACACAAATGTATCGCTGAATCCAAAGCTATAATCATCCTTTGGGTACTATCTCACTGTGGTATTACAGGAAATGAAGACGCCGACACTCTGGCAAAGGAAGCTACAACCTTGCCCACCATCCACGAACTACCTATACCAGCAAGAAATCTCGTCAATGTTATTAAACATAAAATGACTGAAAAACTTCAACTCGAGTGAACCCAAACTACCAACAACCAACTAAGAAGGATAAAACATAATATAACACAATGGAAAATGAATGGTAACAGAAGAGAAAGAGTTGTGAGTACAAGACTCAGAATCGGCCATACGCTCCTGACTCACGATTTTATATTTAAAAGAACCAACCCAACACAATGTACCGTATGCGACGCTAGACTAACAGTCGAACACCTACTGATCGAGTGCAGGACCTACATACACCAACGAATAGTAAACAACCAACCAGGCACGCTCACTGAATGCCTAGGAAATGAAGACAACATAAAAAAGTATTAACCTACATTAAATCAATAAATATGTTCAATAAAATATAGAAAATACTATGCAATAATTATTGTTTAACCACAATGACAAAATAAAATGTAGCTACTTACATTGTAATTAATATGTCGGAGCATATTTTTTGGGAAAATTGCGATTGTGGTCGTAAAATAGCGAATTTTCTTTTGAAATTTAAACCCCGTGATAATGTTCTCAAAATACACATTTTCACCAATTTTCATAAAAATTCAAAGATATTTGCGCGATTGATTACAGTTTTATTAAAAATTTCAAACAATTCAATCATTTTCAGTTTTTGATATTAGGAATCCTTTTTTAAGCATTTATACCGAATCAGGCTAATACCTTATTCATTCACGAGTAATTTGTATTTTTTTATTTTTGTACAACAATTAGAACCGAAGATATTAATAAAATAGTGAAGTGATACCCTCGAAATGCATAAGAGAACAGTTTTTGGCCATTTTTTCGCGAAGTTTCTGCCCGATATCGCTAAATTTCTTTTTCTACGTCTCCTTCTTATATGTAATCGAAAAAAACACCTTAGGAGTTACATAGCTGTGTTGAATAAGCGCATTTGGCCTTTATTAGTTTTCGCTTATTACATTGGAAAAGCGCATGAACCAACATTGAAAAAGCGCATAAATTGTAGTTGCATAAGCGCAGAAGTGCACATTTGAAAAGCACAATGGTTTTAGGTTACCCTGCGGCGCACTTTATAAAATAACTCGAGGACTGCGCGCTCCGCGCTTCAACTTGCGCTGCGCGCGCCTTTGGGACTAGTGAGCCGTTAGTCGGGCGGGGACAAGGTCCAACTAACTTGTTATGGTCAGAAATCTCATTTTCGAGAAATACGCTTATTCAATGTTACGATCTGCGCCTGTTCAATGATTTGATCGGCGCTTATTCAATATAAATTTACTGATTATATTTCTGCGCTTTTCCAACGTCTTAATGACTAAAAATGCGCTTTTTCCACTCACCGAGTTAGATCGTCCTTCAATGATAATTTCACTCTACTATATTGTTGGTATTTGAAGCATTAAACCTTACCAGTTTTCGATCTGAGAGTAAACTGTCTGCCATTAGAATTAGAAAAGCTTCCTGTTCTTTTTGTTTGGTCTGTAGGTTTTATTACGTTACAATTATTATTTGACGTGCTTGTATTTTTTGTGTAGCAGACTTTATCTCTTGTGGTATATTTTGCTTTGTGTCTTGTTCTTTAATTTTTCTTGTATCTGTGGTATCACCCTGCGAAGAGTGGTAACAATACGTAAGTAGTATTGGGAACCATATTAACAATTACGGAATTGTTTGTTTCTGCTGTGTGGCGTTTCTCTTCTTTAGCTTTCATTAGGTGAGCTCTCAAAATTATTCTTTCCTGTTGTTCTTCTATGCTTACATCATCATTTATGAACATTCCAGTATCTTTCAATAAACGCACTTTAGAGAAAATTTCCCTCTTTTTCAGATAACTAGTAATTTCTAATAATATTGGCCTTGGTTTATTCAAATTTTTCCTCTTTTTACCTATTCCATAAACGTTGTTAATTTTATGTTTTTACTTCCTTGTACGGAGTAATAAGGAAGTATTGTAATCGCGAAAAATTTCGGTTTTCAGATTTTGATGGAAATATCCGTTTTGACCCTTTCTGAATCCATTATGACTAGTTTCGTCGTGACGTCTGTACGTACGGACGGACGGACGTATATGTGTGTCGCATAACTCAAATACGGTTAGACGTAGAAAGTTGAAATTTTGTATTTTGGACTGTTATAGCATCTAGTTGTGCACCTCCTATTTTTGGTTTCAATCTATATACCGGAAGTAGCACTTTTTTCAAATATTTCGATAAATATTTAATTTAAGACAAATTTTTTATTTTAAATGAAAGATTATGTGATTATTACCTACAATCGGTATTTTATAAATATTTTTGTATCTGGTATCATTTAGGAATAATTAAAGTATATATTTATAATTTAGTATTTCGGTATATTGTAGTCCATGATCGATTAACATTTGTTACTACGTAAAATTTAAATGATTATATGACAGTGACAATAGTAAAATATGCTTTATATCTTCTTCTGCAGTTTATAAAATGACTAAAATATATTTGTGAGTATAGTGTAGCAGTAGTAGTAGTACTAGTATAATAAGTTAAAAGAATGTTTTATATTATTCTACATTTTAGTTATTAAGAAAAGTATGAACACACAAGGAAGTCATGTGGTGTCCACGTCAGATTTTTTAAATTTTACAGTCAGTAGTTCTTGTATTTTCCCTGATACATGATTTATTACATCGTCACCACTATAATCTATGCCCAATAACACGATGTTGTTTTTCCTTAATTTTTTATGTAATATATTCACTGTATTTTTTAATAATATATTTTCATTTTCTAAGTTTTTGAACTTTTTATTAATTTCTCCTATTTTTGTTGTAAATGACTCTCTCACAAGCTTTATTTCGGTTCTTAATTCATTCAAACCTGTATTAATATCATTCCCCAGATCGCTTATGCTTTTATGCATGAGTACGTACACATACTAGTAAATTTAAAAACGAAAATATAACATTTTTTGAATTTTTATTTTTTCTGTACTTTTGACAACGCTGACACCGGATTGTCGAGAAGTAAAGATGTTTTGCTTATACTTCAATTGGAAACACTGATTTAACTTGCTTAGATTAATTATATCGTTCATTTACGTTCGCCACTGACCTTCAATGTATTTAAGAAGAATTGTGAAGATGTTTTCTTTATTGTTTTTATACACTCAAATTAGCTTTGCGTATAAATTTTTATATCTTGATTAATAAACGAAATTTAGATCTATAAAATGAACTTATTTAAAAAAAAAACTTTCAAATTTATTACTATGTTCCTGAACAATTTATTGAACACACTTTACTGAGCACACAACACTGTAAAAATCTCAACTCAAACTTTATTAACAAAAATATAAAGCATAAAATTATCTACAAATGCCTTTGCGTTTATAACATATAAAGACGAATGTGTTATCGTGGGTTAAATTAGCAAGATTCAATTCATGATAGAAACACTTAGAAGTAACTGTGTGTTCATATTTTTTTTTTACTTTTGTTTAATAATGGTAATTCATTATAATCAATTATTATTATTACACGAGCTGTAAGAGAGTACGATATAATAGGTAAGTATTTTATTTATGAACAATATATTTATTTTTTATGAAATCGTACAATAATGAACTTTAGCTCCGCTAAATCCTAGTGAAAAGTACAACTTTAGTTCAGAAATTATAGGTCATTAAACAAAAAATATGAATAAAGCTAAAATTTCTCAATATTGTGGTATTTTACATTTGTATACAAATTGGAAGAACTCATTAGATTTTGGTACAAATATCTTCACCAAAATAATATTATATAACTATTATCCAAGAAATTTCGTCTTTAAGACAAGAAAAGCGTGAATATTATTTAAAAAAAATTGATTTTAATGCCCAAAAACTATGCGTACGAAGAAAGAACGAAAGAAATTGCAAAAAAATAACCTTTTGCAAGAACTGGTAAATGTTTTAAGAAAATAGACTTTGCGATTTTCTGTCGCGCGATTACTCGTATAACAGTCGCATAAATAGACCATAGTTTCAAATGGAAAACCCCGCACATGCAATTTAGTCACATGTCGCGCTCGTTCACTGTAAACGATGTATTTTATTTGTGCGACTTTATAATCGTGCGACAGAAAATTTAGTAGGTAGTAGTACCTAATTAAAAAATAATATCGGGATGCCGATCTACGATCTGGTCTCATTAGCCAAACTCTTTTTGTGAATTTTTTTTTGTTCAATTGACTACCTGTTTAAAAGGATAATGGAATGGTTACTTAGTTGAAATAAAATTAAAACAATTTTAACACAATAAATATTATTTAATAAATTATACAAAATAATAAATTTTAAAATAACAAATGATTAGGTAATAAAAATTTTGAAAAACCAGCAGTAGAACATAACAAACAGAAGTAAATGATTTTAAGTATTAAAAGCTAATTTGAAGATTTTTCAATGTAAAGGCTTCCAAATTTTCAAGGAAAAAATCTTCATCTTGGTAAACATCTAGTACGGTATTATTCTGCATTAGGTATAGCCATAGGAACCATTCTTGACCACCTGACATCAGGTAAGAATTTATGTGGGAATCAAAAATTTTATTTAACAGGTATGGCCATAGGTACCATTCTTGACCACCTCACATCAGGTAAGAATTTATATGGGAATCAAAAATTGTATTTAATAGGTATGGCCATAGTTACCATTCTTGACCACCTCACATCAGGTAAGAATTTATATGGGAATCAAAAATTTTATTTAATAGGTATGGCCATAGGTACCATTCTAGACCACCTCACATGAGGTAAGAATTTGTGGAAATCTAAAATTTTATTTAATAGGTGTGGCCACAGGTACCGTTCTTGACCACCTCACATCAGGTAAGAATTTATATGGGAATCATAAATTTTATTTAATAGGTATGGCCATAGGTACCATTCTAGACCACCTCACATCAGGTAAGAATTTGTGGAAATCTAAAATTTTATTTAATAGGTGTGGCCACAGGTACCGTTCTTGACCACCTCACATCAGGTAAGAATTTATGTTGGAATCAAAAAAATTATTTAATAGGTATGGCCATAGGTAGAGTCACAGCGCGGCAATTAGATACGGCAAGTGTATACTGTAAAATATTCGAGAAGACGTGGTATAGGCGTAACCTAGTGTATTTTTGAACAGTGAAAAACTCGCTGAAAACGAGTTTTCTGGAAAATTTGAGTTACTCCGTTAGATTCCTGAGATTGAAAACCTCTTATATACCAACTTTCGAGAAAATCGTTAGAGCCGTTTTCGAGATAGCATGACCGTAAAAACATACAATTCCTTGCTCATTTAATAGAATAGATATTTTTATAAAGTAGAGTAGGTATTTATTATTCACAACAATTAAAAATATATTTAGCAAATTAAATTAAATATTAACAATAAATTTGTGTTTTATTATTTTAAATATGTATTTTTGTGAGTAAAGAATCGCTTTGAATTCCGCGCACAAAACGAGAGCGGAAGGCGGAAGTCATTGCGACGTAAAGATGGTGAAGATGCGTGAAGTGTAGTACCAATGAGACTGAGACCACGAACCACGTGTGTGATATATAAATACGAGTACGTACAGAAGAAAAATTAATATGTTATTAAAAGATCAAAACTAAATTGTAATCTTGTATCAGTTATTAGTAAAAGTTAAAAACAGAAGGACGTGCATTACAATATTATCTTCTACGAGCAAATAATTGGCGGCATATTTCGTCCCTTAAAGCTTTACCATCAGCATTATCTGTTTCATCACTAAATTAATCATCGTTTAAATATTCGTCACATATTTCTGATTCGGTAAATAAATCGCAGTCACTTAAATTGCCCAGATTGTGCAAAACGCAGCATGCTCGAATGAAATGGCATAATTTAGTGATTCCTTTTAATTTGCAATAATAAAGCTGCCTAAATCTCTGTTTTAGTAACCCAAAGGAATGCTCAATAATAACCCTACATGAGCATGCATTTTATTGTAATACTTTTGAGCTGTTGACAAAATGTCCATTATCCCGGTAAGATGTCAACAAATTAATACTACAGGAATAAGCTGAATCACCCAAAATATGATATCCTGCAATAAAATGCAGTTATAAATTAGACTATAAAGAAAGCTAAAAATTAACAACGTGCCATTACAAAGAGATGATAATTTAGAATACACATTGGAATTTTTCAATACTATCATGAGCTGACCCTGGAAAACCTACGAAAATATCAATAAACTTTTTGTTTTCGTCGCATATTGCTTGGACGCATAAACTATAATGATGTCGTCTATCGATATAATCATCCTTATTTATTTTTGGCGGGTCTATAATAATGTGGGTGCCATCGATTGTCCCTAAAAATTTAATATACTAAATAAATAATACAACGTTTTTAATTATTTTTACCAATTATTCCTGGTAACCCTTTTATATTAGTAAAATGTTGTGAACTTTTATGTTTTCTTTCTTCACTAGGCCATAATATCGCATTATTTGCTAGAGTACTCAAAAATCCGACAACACGCTTTATCATTAAATTAACGGTGGATAGAGATAAATCAAAACGGTCCGAAATATCTCTAAACAAGCTTCATGACCAGCAAACCACAAGAATACTGCCATATGTTTACTGGAAGAATAAACTTTACTGTCATCTAAATGTTTGAACAAATTTGACACCTTAAATGTTTCACTTAGGTAGTGAAATAAATCGCGATTTATTCTAAAGTGTCTTATAAATTCGCTGTCTGTGTATAACGGAACAACTTGTTCAAAATAATTTTTAATACAATTTCGTTTTTGCTTGTTACATAAATACATAAACACTTCTTCTGTATCTGTATCTGAATCAGATGATGAATCCATGATTGACTCTTCCTCACTTGAATCAGTACAAATTTCTTCCAAGATAATTCTTTCTATATTTTCGTTTACTGATATCTTGTCAAGTACATGTACAAAAAACAACAAAAAGTCATAAACAAACCATGGAAACCAACCTAAACTAAAACAAATTATGTTCTAATTTGCACTACCGTACTTCACTGCACTGTTCTGCACTACACTTCCAATTTTTTTCATCGAACAGACCTACTAACGCCATATAAGTCATAAGCTCGGTCATAAGTAAGATATTAAATTTGTAGTAATTGAACAAAGGATGGTTTCAACACAAAAGAGTAAAAATCTAGAGTATTCAAAATAAAACACTAGAAGATGCAAATATAGAAAATTAATAAGTACGTAATGGAAAAATCAGAAGTTTCATTCACCGAGTATATGAGAGTCAAGAATGATTCTGGGTTGTTCATTTAGTTAATTCGACCTTATTTTGCACCTTCCCATATGTTTAAATCTTCCTGCGTTTGCTATTTTCTTGCATTTATACCGAATCTAAAATTTTTGATTTGAATTTTCCTGTTGTGAATTAATCTTTTGATTCAGGTGATGCTGATTTCTATTTGAATATTTTAAATTTTTATTTGTATGTGTTAAATGGGCACCGGATTGCACGTATACATTTATGTTTATAAGTCAGTTTTCTATATACGGCGGGAGGTTGTGTGCTGGCAACATTAGATTTTTTACTTGTTCAGATGTTACAGGTCATTAAATACAAAAAAATCTGCTGTGTCCACAAAAGTACTTTCCCGACTATAATTTTTATAACTTACTTTCGTAACGCCTTTAATTTTATGCTTTATTCAGCAAAATTTAAATTAAAATATATTTTTTCCCAATCTATTGAAGTTGATACCAACTTCGGCACAATTTAAATAACATTATGAAAAACTCTAATGTGGCTAGTACAAGACTTTCCGCCACTCTACCCACTCTTTTTAGTTTTTACTATACCTACTGTACTCACAATATATTTTTATCATTTTATGTAAATGTCATAATCAATTTAAATTTACGTAGTAACAAATGTTAAACGATCATGGACTATAAGATACTGAATACTGAAGTTTCATACTTATTAACAATAATTTATTATAATAATAATTTTGACTATTTCATAAAATTTAAGCCAATCAGAAGTCTAACATTTCTGAATGTCGTCCAGTCAACGTTGAATTACCACGATAATTTTGCACTAGTGCAAATTACCAATGATTTAAAGGATAGGTTAAAAAAACAATTAACTTTATTATTTTGATAGGTGACAACTAGAACATTTAAAGGTACAATTATTATAATTATTTACTATAGATTTATTTTTATGTGATTCTGACTTGCTGTCAAAGGATGTTTTTAAATTTTGCTTTATTTTTCATAAAAGAAACAGCGTTTGGCTAAATTTTAATCAGAAAGTCCTTCGAATATCCCTCGTGCATGTAATTGTCGATAATTTGACATGCACTTAGGATATTATATGTGATAATACACTTGCAAAAATTTGAATAATTTTTTGAGAAACAATTGAAAATCGCATAGGTAAATGTCATTTTTTCATTTTTACTGAACTTATCTCCCCGAGAGCTTTAAATTGACATCAAACTCGGTATAATTTGAATAATGTATTAAAAAAAATTGACGATCGCTTAAGTGTTATTTTTATTTTTCTACTAGAATTATTTTCCCGAGAGCTTTAATTTGATACCACACGATAATATTTTAATAAAAACAAAATAAGTTACGTTTATCAAGTTAGTACCACTGGTTGAATAAAAAAAATTTAATAATTTTTTGAGAAACAATTGAAAATCGTATGTCATTTTTTACATTTTTACTAAATTTATCTCCCCGAGAGCTTTAAATTGACACCACAGTATAATTTGAATAATTTATTTAAGAAAACTATTCACGATCGTTTACATTTTAAATGTTATTTTTCTACTAGAATTCTTTTCCCGAGAACTTTTATTTTATACTACACACGATAGTTTTTTGATAAAAATAAAAAAAAGTTATGTTTATAAAGTTAGTACCACTGGTTGAATAAAGTTCATTAACTTACTTGAAGTCAGATTTTGGATCAAGATCTTAAATTTCAGTTCAAAATTCCAACGCGTTTTTAAGTTATCCAACACACAGACAGACTAACAAACCTATTATTTTTACTTCCTTGTACGGAGTAATAAGGAATTATTGTAATCGCGAAAAATTTCGGTTTTCAGATTTTGATGGAAATATCCGTTTTGACCTTTTCTGAATCCATTATGACTAGTTTCGTCGTGACGTCTGTACGTACGTGCGTACGTACGTGCGTACGTACGTGCGTACGTACGTACGGACGTATGTGTGTCGCATAACTCAAATACGGTTAGACGTAGAAAGTTGAAATTTTGTATTTAGGACTGTTATAGCATCTAGTTGTGCACCTCCTATTTTTGGTTTCAATCTATAAACCGGAAGTAGTACTTTTTAAAAATATTTTGATAAATAATTAATTTTAGACAATTTTTTTTATTTTAAATGAAAGATTATGTGATTATTATCTACAATCGGTATTTTATAAATTTTTCTGTATCTTCTATCATTTAAGAATAATTAAAGTATATACTTATAATTTAGTATTTCTGTATCTTGTAGTCCATGATCGATTAACATTTGTTACTACGTAAAATTTAAATGATTATGACATGACAGTGACAGTAGCAGTGACAATAGTAAAATATCGTTTATATCTTCTTCTGCAGTTTAAATAAAATGACTAAAATATATTTGTGAGTATACTAGTATAATAAGTTAAAAGAATTTTTTATATTATTCTACATTTTAGTTATTAAGAAAAGTATGAACAAACAAGGCGTACAAGGAAGTCATGTGGTGTCCACGTCAGATTTTTTAATTATTACCTCTCGCCACTCATATCTGTAAGAGAGGTATTGTAATCATGCTAAAATTTCGATAGTGAGTTTTCAATGGATAAGCACGTTTTGAGGTCCCTAGAACACGATTTTGATAATTTCGCGATGATGTCTGTGTGTGTGTGTGTCTGTGTGTGTGTCTGTGTGTCAGGATGGATGTTGGAGGTACGATAACTCAAATACCACTGAATAAAAAAATTTGAAATTTGGTATACAATATTATGACACATTAGATTAGATCTGATTAGATTTTGGTGTTGATCGTGCAACCGGAAGTGGTAGTTTCTTGAAGATTTGAAGAGTTTTTCTGGAATATTCTCAAAATTTATGAATTAATAGGAATTTTTTTAATAACATTGTATACTAAATGTTACTATCTACAATATGTATTCAAAACGTTGTTTCTATCTAGCACCATTTTCCAATTACAAGAAGTTAAAAATTCTACAAATTTGTTACAATTTTGATATATCTGCCTACCTATGGAAACAAAAAATAAAATATTTGAGTGTTAATGTCATATGAATTTTTGACTTTTTGGCAAATTGAAATGGAAAATATGAAATGTCATTTAGTATTTATAAGGTCATAATAAACTTTAATAATATTATAAAAACTACAATTCCCGAATTCCCTTCTAGTACAATGGTATATTTGTGAGTAAGTACTACATAATATATACTTATATTAGAAAAATAAAAATAGTAGAGTATGGCGAGAGGTTATGTGTTGGCCACATCGGATTTTTTGATAGGACGAGCCGTTATACCAATAATATTTTTTTATTGAAAAAATATTAATAGTATGGAAGCATAGAGCATTCCGTGGCATTCTATAGATTAATAATGTGTCATTCCATGTTCTATTGTAGACAGATTTGCTGACGTCATAAAGATGGCGGACATAAAGAAAATTTAAAATCTTTATTTTTCATCCGATATCCGCGTTGCACGGCTCATTCGATAGAGAATTTTTTTCTCTACATGGAGATTGTTAGAAATTACCTCGTAAAGTTGATTTTTCTGAAAATATTTGGAAAAATTTAGAAATTTAAACGATTTTTGCAGATTCTTTATTTCTGCATTATACTCATGATGGATTTGTTCGGAAAAGGACTAGGTAATGAATTTTTTTGTTAAAATATATTATGTAACATTAACTGCAGGGTAATCCTTTTTAAGGACTGTACCCCATTTTTGTGTATTACGAATATAGCATTAATTAGATTTTAAAAAAACTAGTTTTTAAAAACCGTCCCAAATTACACAAAATGGGACGGATACAGACGTTAATATAGAGGAGGAGGATTATATAGTAAAATATGAGTTTCATTGTGAAATTAGAGTATAATTACCGCACTATTTGTCTACCGGCTCGTCCTATAATAAAAACTATAATAATATTTTGTTACACTCGTAGATAATTTTACCAGGGACATTTTTTTGTCCAAAATTCGCAAATGAGCGCGCGAGCGCGAGTGACCGAACGAACGAGTGCTAGAGTAGCCTTCTGTAACGAATGTTTTGTACTATTGTCTCTGTTTAGGCAGTTTTTGATTTAATTTTAATTATTTATTTATTTGACAGTTTACATTAGGGAAATTTTTGGTAGAATAATTAAGTTGGTAACAGTAATTTGTGTTCGACAATTGATGAGTTTTGTTTGTTACCCAAGTGCTTTGTGTATTATTTGAATTTGTTTTATATTTATAAAATAAATTAAAATGCCAGATTGAAAAATTTGCTAATGAAGCACCCGATATACGTATTTCAATAAAAGTAAGATAAGTAATTTAGTAATTACATTTAAATTATAATTTTAAAGGTATTTCGGCGTGAGCAGAAGGGATGAATTTACTATTATTTTAATAAATGGCATTGAGTACAAAACTAATTACATTTTTGTAAAATATAAAAAACTCAAACGAATGGTTCAAGATGATTCGCAAACGAATCAAGTTTGGAATCATTTGATAAAAAAAATTTGTTTTTAATTTTAAGACCGGCTATAGAAAAAATCAAGCTTAATATTAGGTATATTAAATAATAATTGTTAAGTTTATCTTTGTATGAAATATAAATATTATATCAGTTTATAAGTTTAATTTGATTCAAATTCGGAAAATATACGTCAAAAGTAAATCCTGTTTTTTCAAATTGTTCGTTTTCCGTTGCCTAAATATTTTTTTTATTTAATGCAGTGTTACCAGTTGCTGATAATAAAATTTCACTAAAAATCCTAAGTAACGAAGCTCTTAGCATCAAAATTAGAACTGGCTAAAAGTCATTCTATATCCTGTTCCAAATAAGAGTATAGTAGTTGGCGCTGCGGAGCGAGTCCGTTTTACACACACGTTTTAAATGTAGAGTGGTATTTTTGAAATAGTTTTATGTTGCGCGCGTCACGCGCTACTGACGCTAATCAACGATTCACTTTTTCAACAATACCAGCTCTTACTACTACGACGTTCGACAGCTAAATGAAGCGAGCAGATCACAAACTTTTCGCTGATGTAAACTTGGTTTCCGGATAGACCAATCAGAACGCTTAAATCGTAAACCCTATCTTGCCCCATACTATATTCTTATTTGGAACAGACTATAGTTCCGAAACAGGAAAGTAATTATCGTTTAACAAAAATAATCTGGTTATAAAACTTCGCGTGCACAAAAAGTGTATGAAAGAATACTATATTTACATATACAAACATGCCTTTATTAGACATATTATTTGTTAAATTGTGTAAATTTAATTTTTGTGTTATTGACGTTGATACGAAAATCATTCGAAAACAGTACAAAAAGAAAACAATAACAAAACACTATTAGTATGAGATAATAGAGAATTTCTTGCTCTATTTTAATGTACCTATGTGCATTTATGAGGTACCTATCCCTATTTGTTCGTGAAGAATAGACAAAATTCAAGCGCGAGAATAAATTTTGAGTCGCGCCCCACGTTCCTCTCTTTATTTCCGACTGCTCTATAGTTTTTTTAAAGAATTCTGTAACTAAAAGACATTTATACTGTGAAGAACTTTCAATCTAGTTACAAAATTTGTTGCTAAATTCAAATATAATGAGTCTTATCTTCTCCACACAGAATTCTTTTAAAAAAACGAACTATAGCTCTCTTTCTCTAGAATTCGCTATTTTCAGGACTATAATATAAAAGCTAACTAAGGGTTTTTATTATGGCATGTATGTTTTTAAAAGTATTAGTTTTAATTTAATATTATTAGTATTATTAATACTACTACACTACCATTCACTTTATATTTAATACGTAACACAAAACTTCGATGTCAGATTGGGCGCGAAGTTAGCAGAGTTGGAACACCTCGGGAACACTGTCCCAAAGATCTCTGATTCAAATCCAGCGAGATACAGATAAATTTACATTATTTGTTGTTCCCTTCTCAAATTCAACCGAAATTCAACTGATCCTACTTGAAATACAAATGAAGAAATTTAAATCAATATTTTCTTTTTTTAAGAAAAGTGCATAAAACCGACATGTTTTTGTCAGAATGACGTCTTTAAATTCGCAACTACAAGTGAGATCGCTGTACGCATTTACGTGTTATGGACAGATTTATGACCAAAATTGTGTAATGGCCGTTTTACACTACGCTAAATATTGAACAAGAAATTGCGCACCAAATTGAACAATATCTTGAGCAATAAATTGCTTTGTTTTTAATGAACTCTGTATTATATACCTGCCTACAATATTTAGTTTGTGATTCTGCGCAGTTCGCATATAGTACTAAATGCGATATTTCATACAATTTGCTGTATGATACTACAAAATTTAGATTGTTTTAAAAATTGAACAATATCTTGTTCAAGATTTAGTGTAATGTAAAACGGGCTTAAGTCATACCGACGACTTCTCAGGTTATAATGATGCCTGGGACAAGGAACATTCGCATAATACTACCAGAAAAATAAAACGACTACTTATGGTATTATAAGTGATTATTTCACGGATATGACAATAATACCTACAGTTTAAATGTTAAAATTTTCAATATCAACAAAGGGTAATCATGAATATACCTACTGTGGTTTTATCAAATCTTATCATTTATATATTTAAGTATAAAATTTAAATTATAAGAAATATGAGTAAAATAAAGCAGTCAACAACTCTTGAATACTTATTTTAAAACGAAAAGAAATATTTTGCTCCAATAGACCGTCCACCCACATAATCCTGAATACATCCTTGCAGTCGCTTGCAGGAACATTATAATGAAAGCTAGGCGCGCACTTGAGAATTTTTGTTGCGCAAAAATAGATCTCGCAGTTTTAAATGCGAAAGCGCGCACATGCGACAAAATTGCACGTGCGCGCTCTTCCATTGAAAACTCGATAACTTTTATTATAATATTGTATTGTAATAGTGCTTGGTAAACTAAATTAAAAAATATTAAATTTTGATGAGATTAGAAACTTATGGAATACCTACCTAATCAAGAAAAAAATTCTGAAATTACCATTATACTAACCTTTTGGAAGAGCTGTGGCCTGTTGTCCAGATCTTGTGTATTGTTATCTCGGTCGCGGGCATTAATATTGCATTCAACTGGCTCTTGTTGATTAGCTTTCATCAAACGTAGTTGCTGAACACGACGTTTTAAGTTTTGAAGAGCACATGCCTCCTCACGTTTCCTGCTAGGCTGGAAAGCGGCACCAACACCCCTAATGGTAAATGCAGGCACATTTATGACGCCACCACCACCAACAGGAGGAGCAGCAGTAGCACCAACAGCACCACCACTACCAACACTACCAACAGCAACAACACCAGCACTATTAGCACCGCTACCGCCACCGCCGCTGCTGCTCTGGTCTGTGATGCAGGCGCTGAGTGGTTTTCGGCCAGGTAAAGTGTTACGGGCCGGTTTCAACAGCAACAACTCGGTGTCATCTCCGCTATAGCTGCCCGTCACTGAACTTGCAGTATTGTGGTTATAGTTGAGAAGCTCAATATTCGTTGGTGAAATGGACGTATGAGATGCAATTCGCGGCAGCTCCATGCTGCGAGTGCTGCTGCGGCTGCTGCACACCGGTGCCACAGCATCCCGCAAAATTCGCACTGACGCACAACGGCACCACTAGCGTACCGGCTACCGCCTTGCCTGGTCGATATGGCACATCCTCTATCCCCTCCATTGCTATAGTCGATTAGTCATGGGCGTAGAGTTGTAGGGGGAATGAGAATACAGATCCCCAATGAAACTAGGGTTACCAACTGTACGCTTCTAGAGCGTACATACGCGTTTTCGTTATAAAATATTTACGTGTACGCTATGCGCACGCTTTTAAAGCAATTGTAGTAATGTACACTTTTGTAGTAATTCCAATAGTAGAATCCGAGTGTTCCGAACCTTGCTTATGAACAAATGGGAGAATCATCTGAGCCGGAACACGACACAGTATTTTTTAATATTAATTAAATTTAAAAGACGGAATCATATTAACAACAATAACGGAGATGATGTTAGAAGGGACCAAAATAAAAATTATTTCTCAATGACTTATATACCACAATTGTCTATTGATATCCAAAGAGTTTTTGCTGAAAATAATGAATCAATAAAATTAGCTTTTAAACAACATAAAACAATTTCTAATCTCTTTTCTAAACTGAAGCAGGAAATTCCTTTGCCACTAAAATCGAATTTAATTTACAAAGTTCCTTGTAAGGACTTGCAGCCTTGTGTACGTTGGCCAAACGAAACAGTTCCTTAAGGACAGGATGAGGGAACATAAAAACCAAAGTAGTAAACATCTCAAAAACCAAAAATGTCAACCAAAGAATTGCAGTTCTCTAGTATCACTGTATTGAATTAAAACACGAATTTGATTTTCAAAATGTAACAGTTCTACATCAAGAACAGAATTTATTTAAGATATGTTTTTTGGAAATGGCATATATTTACAAAGAGAAAAATTGTGTGAATGTAAGAACAGATGTGGAAAATTTAAATAATATTTATTGTAATTTAATTGACAAAAAATAGTCTCTATAAATTCTGCTTATTATTGTTGTTAGGTTTGACATTTCTTTCTTAAACATTTCACTTTCTCTGGTTGGTAGTTCTGCTTCCTTGGTTGATATTCTTGTGCGCGCGCTTGTCAAGTTCATTGCTGTCAGTTTTCTCCGTTGAATTGTTTTATAACAATTTTAACTAAAAAGTCTCAAGTTTGCCATGTGGTACCGAATATTTAGTTTAACAAGATCGAATGTAAATTATTATTATTATATTGACAATATTATGTGAAATTCATGTAAGTAAAAAAATTTTAAATTAATTATTTAATATTGCTGTTTTGTCAGTTGTTGTAGAATTTATGTCGACATTGTTGATTGTTGCTTGTATTATGAGTCATTACAATTTTGTATTTTTTGTAGTTGTCCTGAGGAAGGTCTCAATTTAAGACCGAAACGTCGACATTATGAATAAATAAGCATAATAGTTATCACAGTGACTGGTGCACCCATTATTTTTCCTTTTTACTTCCTTGTACGGAGTAATAAGGAAGTATTGTAATCGCGAAAAATTTCGGTTTTCAGATTTTGATGGAAATATCCGTTTTGACCTTTTCTGAATCCATTATGACTAGTTTCGTCGTGACGTCTGTACGTACGGACGTATGTGTGTCGCATAACTCAAATACGGTTAGACGTAGAAAGTTGAAATTTTGTATTTAGGACTGTTATAGCATCTAGTTGTGCACCTCCTATTTTTGGTTTCAATCTACAAACCGGAAGTAGTAAATTTTAAAAAAATTTCGATAAATATTTAATTTAAGACAAATTTTTTTATTTTAAATGAAAGATTATGTGATTATTACCTACAATCGGTATTTTATAAATATTTTTGTATCTGGTATCATTTAGGAATAATTAAAGTATATGTATATATTTTTAATTTAGTATTTCTTTATCTTGTAGTCCATGATCGATTAACATTTGTTACTACGTAAAATTTAAATGTTTATGACATGACAGTGACAATAGTAAAATATGCTTTATATCTTCTTCTGCAGTTTAAATAAAATGACTAAAATATATTTGTGAGTATACTAGTATAATAAGTAAAAGAATTTTTAATATTATTCTACATTTTAGTTATTAAGAAAAGTATGAACACACAAGGCGTACAAGGAAGTCATGTGGTGTCCACGTCAGATTTTTAATATTAATGTTTTCAATCGTATTAAGCCAGCTGGCGTGGCAGAAATACGCTTAACTCCGCACAACAAATTAATAACGTGCGCTTTACTTTAGCATTAATTTATTTTTTTTACAATTTGTTTTATTGCTAAGAACTCTACATTATATAATTTTGCATTTAAACAACTTTGACCTTGAAAATTTTCAAAAATGTTTTTTTCTAAAATATTTTAATCCATCTATGTGTGTACCCTTTTGGGAAAAATTCAGAAATGGCAATCTTAAATGAATGAATGAGTATAAAAATGCCCTCGATAACCCACAACAAAAATTATTTAAATCTTTTAAAAATAAATTGTTTTCTATAATACAAATACCTACATATTAGGTAAAAGCAAATATGTATATATATATATATATATATATATATATATATATATATATATATATACCGAGTGTATATTGAAAAGTGAAACATAGGCGTTTAACATGGTAAATCAGTTTTTCCGTTCGCATTGCTTCCCTAATTATTTTAGAAAAACATGTTTCAAATAAATGTTGTTGAGCATAAAATTCTACATCCGGATCAGTAAACAAAATTTATTTTGGTTGCTTTATAACTGTAGAAATCAAATTTGAAAATACACGGAATAGCGAATTAATAGTAACAGCCATGGAATTAAAAACAGGAGTTGAACAAATGCGTAACGTTTTAAACAGGGGGGTGAAACTTCAGATGGTAGATATGGAAACAAGGCATCTTGTGGACCACTTTATAAGCGGGTACCGAAGGGGAAGTAAACCAGTGGTTAAAAAGCACAAGTATAATACAAATATTAAAAATTAAATTATTTTAAATACATTTTTATTATTTGTGAAACCTAAGTTATTATAGAATAGAATAGAATAGAATAGATATTTATTTGCTTGAAGAAAAAATACTTCATACAAATGAGTTGATAACATTACATGAGACAAACTTATTATAACTGATGTAATATATAGGTAATACATTTTTTTTTTTTTTATCATACTTCTACTTCATAAACTTAATTATAAATATACATGATTATACATTTAATATGAATGCTCTGATCCTTAGGGCCGCTTGGACATATTTGTATAGATCGTACATCTTCTCTTTGGTTGGGTTGCCAATCAGGGTCTTCATAGCGTCTTCTTCTTCTTCAGGGAAGTCGTTTGATAAGTGTTTTGTGATATAAAGGTTTCTAAGAGGATTGTACATAGGGCAGCGAAAAAGAAAATGGAAAAGATTATTTGCTTCAAGTAGGTTACATAAATCGCAGATATCTTCATTGTTGAATTTGTGGGAATAGCTATCTTGATATAAGGAGAAGTAATTTGGATTGACTGTTCTAAGTTGGCCTGTTGTCTTAAGGACATTGTACGGGATGTTTAAGGAGAGATAATTATGGGTAGTGTTGTAGGTAAGGAACGTTGAAGTGTACGACGAGTTCAGAATTCTTTGAGTGTCGGTTCTGTATAGCATTTCTCTGTATGCGACGTTTATATTGTTCATTTCATTTTGCAAGATAATACAGCTTTGTTCTTCCCATACCCCTTGAAAATTAACTTTGGTTAAGTTATTTTGTAAATTTCTGATCCAGTTGTATCTAATTTGTTTGTCTTCAGATATAATGGTGCCTTGTTTAGTGTTTTGTTTTAACAGCTGATTGTAGCAGGTTTTTACGTAGCGTTCGTTAGGCATTAGTAGTATTTTATTCCACCAACTTAGGATTTTTGAGAAGATTGTAGCTTCCACGTTATATTGGCCTGTTTCTCTCCTAATGATGTAATTTGGTGTTGTTTTCTGCCAATGTAGTAAACTTTTAAAGTACTGCGCCATTCCTTTTTCGCAGGTATTGCTCTGTGAAAATCCCCAAATTTCGGACCCATATAAAAGGGTGGGGACGATTAGAGAAGTGTATAATTTTACTTTTGTGTCCCAACAGTTTTCTTTTGCCGTTAGTAGTGTATTCTTTATTGTTCCAGTTATTCTAGTAGTTTTACTTAAGAGATCTTTTGTATTTTCATTGAATGAACCTGTGGAAGTGAAAGTGACACCTAAGTATGTGTACTTATTGGTAAATTTTATTTCTTGATTTTGGCATAGGTGTTTTATTTTTCGTCTAGGTGGCCTACCCTTATGAAAATGTAATATTTGCGTTTTCTGAGCATTTATTTTAAGCTGAAGATTATCGCAATAGACAGAGAGAGCGTCTAGTTTTCTTTGCACGTCCGGTGTTGAGTGTGCAAATATTACTATATCGTCTGCGTATTGAAGAGATAGTATATCGGCCGACGGTGTAATAAAGTGGCCCTCAAGATTTCTTTCTCGAAGATGTTTTTCTAGGTCGGATATATATACAGCAAATAGGAGGGGGCTGGTGCATTCTCCTTGGAGAACTCCTTTGGTGATGGGGATTTTTTCACTTAATTCATTGTTTACCATAATTTGTATTGTAGCTTCCTTGTATATGTTACTTAAAGTACGCGTTATTTTCCCACTAATGCCTGAATAAAAGATCTTTTCCCATAGAATTTCATGTGGAACCGTGTCGAATGCTTTCTGGAAATCTATGAAAATCGCATACGTCTCTTTGCCTGTAGATAGAAATGAATTTTGAATAATGGAGTTTAGTACAAACAGATTATCAACACATGATCGTCTCTTTCGGAAGCCTGATTGTGCTTCCGGGAGTATATCTGAACTCTCTAACCAGTTTTGCATCCTATTATTTATTATAAATGTGAATAGCTTTGTAATAGTGTTTATAATAGCTATTCCTCTATAGTTATTAACATTCGTATGATCCCCTTTTTTGTGAATTAATGATAGCCTTATTGTTGTTAGTTCTGAGGGTAAATTTTCTTGTTTAAGAAAGTTGTTTAATAGGTTTTTTAGGTATATTTTTGCTACTGTAGGGAGATTTTTAAGTTGTTCGTTTAAAATTCCATCAAGTCCGGGACTTTTTTGATTTTTTAGCTTCTTAAGAGCAAAATTAAGTTCTTGTGTGGTGATGTCTGTGTCCAGATATGGATGGTACGTATCAAGGAACTCTTGATTGCTTATTATTTTATGACTGTACCAATTTTGGAAGTAGTTTTTCCATTCTCAATCATAATAGGATTAGAAGTAAAGGTAGAAACACTAAGTAATTTAATCGCTTTCCAGAATTGTTTTTGATCTTTAATATTTTTTAATTTTTCTTTTAGTTCTTGGTTGTACTTTTTTTTGTGGTTATTTATTGTTTGTTTGTATAATTTTTTGTTTTGTAAATAGTTATTTAAGTAATTGTTTTCAAATTTATGTTTTCTGCATTCTCTATAGCTCTTTCTTAAATTTTTCTTGAGTTTTTTACATTCAGCGTTGTACCACTTTTTTCTGTGGTTGTGGGAAGAATAATATATTTTTATAGATTTTTCTATTCCTATTTTAGTAGAAACATATTGTATATTATTTTTAATATAGTTATATTGTTGATCAAGGGATTGTAGGTTATTATTTTCATTCCAGATGCACTGATGTTCATTTACATATTCTTCTATTTTAGTTTCGTCCCATTTGGTTCTTTTGTATTCAACAAGAGTATTTTTGTTAGTGTTGTTATGGTTATCTGTACCTGTTATATTTTTAAATTTCAGAGAACATATTAAGTGATCTGAGATATGTATCTCGTCAATCACCGATAAGTCGGAAAGTAATTGTATTGCTCTTAAGTCGGCCCAAATCAAATCAATAGTGCTTTTACCCCTTGGTCCTAGATAAGTATAATTTGCTGGTGTATCGCTGCGTGATCTACCGTTTAACACAATCAGGTTTTCTTCATCAAATATTTGTAGAAGGTTTTTACCTTTTTTATTTAGCGTAGCATCATTCACCATTCTTGTGGAGCTAAAGTAAGTACTGGATAAAAGTGTATTATCTAATTGGTTTTTGTTTCCAATTCTGGCATTGTAATCTCCATATAGAATAAGAGGATAATCTGGATGATGAGAAATTAAATTTTGTAGGTTTTCTGAGAATAGCTCCAATAGGGTGTCATAGTTGTATGAATGGGAGAAATAAGTTACTCCAATTATTAGATTATGTAATTTATTTTTAATTTTGATAAATATCCAGTGAGATTCTTTAGCTATAATTTCTACTTCTGATTCAATTAACTTTGAGAAAATAATTATTCCACCAATAGCTCTTCCCGTGCTGGCTTCTTTTATAGCTAATTGTTCATATTTATTAAAGTTTTTTAGTGATTTTGGGTTTTCTTTTAACTCATAATTAAGCCATGTTTCTACTAGACAAATAATTTCATGTTGTTGTAGAAGATGTTCTTCTTTTGTCGTAAGTCTATAGATATTTTTAAACCCCTGAATATTCCAAAATAAAATGTTGTTTAGGAATATAGGGGTGTGTATTGCATTGTTTCTTAACAGTTTTTTGATGGATGCTGAGACTGTGTGCGTTGTCTTGTCAAGATATGTCTATCAAGTGGACCTTCTGTCACTTGTAAATTTTTTTGTTTACTCTTCCTTTATTTCGTATTAGGTGTATCTCTGCTTTGTATTGATTGATTTTGTGTTGGTTGAATGTTCATATCTTGTTCCTTATGGTTTAAATTCTGAGTTTCTGCCTCTTGACTGTTATTAGGCAAATTTCTTTGCTTTTTTTCATAGATTTCTATTTCTTCTGGGAGATCTGGTAGAGTGCTTAACGATATTGAACGTCTTCTTAATGTTGGTTCAAATTGGACGTTATTATCTTGAGTATCTTCATTAAGATCTGCGACTGTATAACGAGTGTCGTTTATGTACAGTACGTTTTGTATCATCACGGCTTTATAGCCTTTCATCCTTGCTTGGAATAAGTGTGGTTTTAATAGTTTACGTTCCTCTAACACTTTTTTTGTATAGTTTTCTTCTACATAAATTTTTAAATTCTTCAAACGTTTTGCCTCTCGTAAAATATCCTGCTTTAATTTTTTTGAGTTCAGTTCAAGAAGAATCGGTCTTATTTTGTTATTGATAGATCTACCTAGTCTCCTTACTTGTTCAATATTATTCAGTGATATGTGTTCTAATTTTAAAGTTTCATTTATTAGTTTTATTATTATCAAGTCTAAGTTTTGTTTTTCTTCTTCCTTTATTCCGAAGAAAATTAGATTTTTCTCATTTAACCGTTTTTCTAGTAATTCTATTTGTTTTTCTTGCGTTAAGATTTTTTGTTCTAATAGTTCATGTTTACATTTATGATCCTCGGCTAATGTTATCATGGTGTTTTTCATTTGGAGCATTGTATTTTGCATCTTTTCTATGTTTAAATTTATAGGTTCCAATAATTTTGCTATTTCTAGGACCGAGGCCATTTTAATTTTTGCTATCGTTGGGAACACTGTTTCCAACTGAGCGTGAGCACGCGCGCAGCGATAGATAGTAATTGCTTAGCTTGAAACACGATTTGACCTTCAGATTCACAGGTGTTTTAATTCTCTTTTGTTTACTTATTATAATGCTTATTTGTTAATAAACTATTATCAGTTTATAGAATACTCGTTTAGAAATTAAACTACTTAGTTATTTATAATTTTACAGTAAAATATACTTAAATTTTAGCACAAAATTTGAACACTATTTTTAACACAACTGTCACTGACAAATGCAATGTTACCAATGTTAACCTAAGTTATTATTTAATGTGTGATTATCAATTTCCTTAATCAATTTCAACAGGTTAGATTTTTATTTTATAATTTAAGCAACTATGTAATCTCCTATTGGAAGCCACTGGTAGAATGACCTCAACTGATAGCCGAAGTATTTTATGACACCATTTTACACTATATAAAATGTCAGAAACTCAGAACAACGAAGAATGTTGAATTATATGAAAAGAGGTAATTTTAAATAGATTTACATTAAATAATTGACTTAATACACCGACTTATTTTTTCAGGCGTACAGAAAAAACATCGAAACCAACAAACTGTACGATCACATACGACAAAGTATATCACAAAATATAAAAAGGTTGGTTAAACTAGACCTGCATGGAAAAATTTATTACAGCGATTGTTTATTTCAGAGAGAAAACAATTTAAATCCGTAAATCACCACATAAGCCAAAGCCGCCAAATGCCGTTCCTCGGCCAGCTTTACATAACATTAATAATTTCGATGTAAGTAACAATAGTAATAGTACTAACAAAACGACCAGTATTAATTCCGCCTCAGTAGACCATACTAACAGTTCCAGTTCCTCAGCAAATTTAATAGCAAGTAAACATTGTTATGCTTTTTTATTTTTATGTATATCATTTAAGTTATAAACTATGTTTATTGTTAGTTTTTATTATACACAAATCTGTGATGAAAATAAAATATTGTAAAATAAATAATGTATGTTTATATATCTTTTTCCTTTATTTATTATTATTTTAAGTAGCAGTATTACTATTTACATTATTTAAAATTCGCGCGTCAAATGTCGTTTGCCACTTGGGCACCGGAGGGCTAGCTGGAGCTAACTGTCATTCGTGTTTCCATGATTTAACACGGGGATCTCCTTTCTCCTCCTTATGTGTTTTGTGGTTTTAAACGCCAAATTATTAGTACTCGTATTTATTTTGACAAACTGTGATTTGTGTGAGGTTTATTATTGTTTATTATTATCAAAAATGAATAACTATTCAGATGAAGAAAAGTTGCAAATAATTAAATTGCATTATTCTGGCCATAGTTTACAACAAATTCGTGACTATATTAGCGCTATTTGGCAGCATCAACATATTCCTGGTACGTCAACTATTCAGAGGTTTATAACAAAGTTTGAAAAGACAGGTACTCTAAATTTCAAGAAAGAAAGAAACGAAATAATTAACAATAATGAAGAAAATATTCTTGCTTTAATAGAACTGGAGCCAACAATGAGTGTGCGGGAAATTGCCAGAGAACTGAATATACATTTTATGACAGTGCATAAAATTCTCAAAAAACATAAATACATTGCTTTTAAATTTCAAAACCACCAAAATATTTTGGAACGAGATTATGAACTGCGTGCATCATTCTGTGAAATAATGATGGACAAATCAAATTATAATAGAGACTTAGTATTTTATTCACAGATGAATGCACATTTACCATGAATGGCGAACCAAACGGTCATAATTATCGGTACTGGTCACAAAACAATCCGCATAATATGATAGAATCGAGGACACAATATCGTCAATCTGTAAATGTGTGGGCAGGAATTTTGGGTGGTAAAATCATTGGCCCATTCTTCATTGAACGAATAAATTCAAATTTATATTTGAATTTATTAATTAATGTAGTTGGACCAGAAATTGCCGAAACAAACAAAGAAAATGTGTGGTTCTAGTGTAACAGGGCAGAAATCTATGCTCTGGTTTTCATATTTCTTGGAAATATAAAACCAGATGTTGAGACACAACCCTCGCACCCCCGCAACCCGGTTTTTGCGGACCTGCGTCCGAAAACAGGGAGTCGTCGTGGAGGGACCGTAAACAAAGGGCGAAAATGTAGCCAGTTCGGCGAAATCACGCGTTTTCGCGTTATTAGTTTGTAATTTAGTTTATTTGTAGTGATTAAGTGTTAATAATAATATTTTGTAGCGTGCGAACGAAATGAAGAACACAAAGTTAACTTGCAATATGAATATATTAAAGTACATACAACAACAAATCATTAATACAATAAACTACACGTAAATTAACCAAACACTTCTTCTAAATATCAACTGAGTAACACGCACTAACAGCTCTCACACGATACTGCCTCTACCGCTCGCTGTCACACCACACACTCCCGCGCGTACACGAGACACACCCCGCCCTTCCATTGTTGCGCGTCTACCAGTGGCGTACACTAACTTTTTAGGTTTATGAACACGTTACACTACTCCCTCCTCTTCAAAAGCTTCCTCCAGGAAGCGAACTCTAGGTCGAACCTCTCGTCTCGTCTCAGCTGCCAACTGAGCCAAAGGAACGTCATCTTCCGGTAGCCACTGCGACTCCTGTGTCATATCTCGTAGTCTAGCTAGAGGAATGTTGTCCTCTTCGGCCCAAAATTCAGCTGCTTCGTTCCTCTCAGTGTTTCTTCTTTCTATCTCACGTGTTCGTAGTTCCGCTAGCGGAATGTCGTCTTCTTCACTCCACTCTTCTGTCGAGTCACCTGCAGGTTCCTGGGGTGGACTGGAATACAGACCAGCAGAGGGTGACGCGTCGGGAATGTTCGAAACATCCGTTTGTGGTGCTTGGCTACTAGGAGGTCGGCCGCGATTAAAACGCAGCGGTAATCTATAAATACGAATACAAATGCTTGTGGTCTTAAACACATCACGGATTATCATTCTGACATGTGCCGGATCCAGTCCGTCTAACCCACATGCTATGAGTGGCATAGCTATTTTATTAATCCCTCGGCGCTCAGCCTCACGTCGCATAGCTCGCAGGCTACTGGCTAACGTAGAATAAGTTGGCTTGTGTTTACTCCGTTTTTTAGTTACTAGATAAAATATATCTCGATCATGGGATCGCAAAAATGCCACACCTCCAGTTCCAATGTTTTGTCGGCGTAATTTTTCTATTCCTTTAAATCGTTTGCGGAATTGCACAGCGATTCCACAGCCCATGTAGAGATCCTCTGCTACACAATGCGCCAAAGCATAATCAGGGGGCGCTTTGAACAGATCTTCCGTCACCTCTTCTAAATAAAATCCTGACTGCCATGGTTGCTCCTCCGTCCCGTCGTTTCTACGTGGTCGCCCGGGTTTTCTATTAGCGCGTTCCTCGCGCTGTGCTTGTTCTGGAGGTGGTATTTCTGCACAGGGTTTCAACCGGTCAATATGAACTACTAACCGTTTATGTTTTAACGCACAATGTTGAATACGTAGCGTGTTGAGTCCCATATTCTTTACTACTTTATAGGGACCGGTCCAAGGACGATGGAGTTTGGTGCTCTCTCCTATTTTGGGCGTCACTTGGTGCAGCCAGACAATATCTCCAATATTATACGATGGCATCCGAGTATTACGATCATAATATTCTTTTTGACGTTTATGGGCAACTTGTAAATGTTGGCGTGTCATTTCGTGGGCATGATCAAGTGAAACACGCAATTTTTGAACATACTCTTGTTCAGATTCACATGAATTATCAGGTGGTACACCGTATTGTGCGTCTAACGGCAATCGAATTTCACGTCCGAACATTAATGTGAAAGGCGTGTATTTTGTGCTTTCGTGTTTGCTGCTCCTGTAGGCCATCATAACCTGTGCCAGATTAACATCCCACGTCTTCTGGTGCTCGCCAGCCCAGTGACTTAGCATGTTAAGCAACGTCCGATTAAAACGCTCAATCATACCATCGGACTGGGGGTGAAATGGCGACGTTCGAGTTTTTTCAATGTTTAATAAAACACACATCTCTTTGAATAACTGGGACTCAAATTGTCGCCCCTGATCAGTGTGCACAATTTCAGGTGCTCCATACCGACAAATGAATTCGTTTACTAACACACGTGCTACAGTCTCCGCGGTTTGGTCTGGAAGTGCAAACGCTTCGACCCATTTCGTGAAGTAGTCACCCACTACCATTATATATTTATTTCCTTGAAGCGAAGGTGGGGCTATGGATAGTATATCAATGGCAACACGTTCTAACGGCCGGGTTGCTATAAATGATTGCAATGGTGCTTTGGCGGTAGGTGCAGGTGATTTACGGCGATTGCAATCTTCGCACTTTTGGCACCACTGTGCCACATCTTCTTGCATATTTAGCCAGAAGAATCGTTGACGCAACTTACTGACAGTCCTGTTCACTCCTAGATGTGCTCCCGCGGCCGCGTTACCGTGATATGCACGAACTATTTCATTTATGCATCGTTCTGGGACTACAACTCGAAATTTAGACGTCTCACTATTATTATTTGGCACACACAGAATGTCTTCAACAAGTTCAGGTTTTAAATTCCACAACCTGCGCGCCCCGGTTGAAAAATTTGACGTATTGTTTAACTGTCCCCGAATTAGTCTAATTATTGACCCACAACACTCGTCATCTAGTTGAGCGATTTCGATTTGTTTCATGTCTATATCCGCACTTACACTTTGTTCATTGTTTAAAACACAAATTTTAGTTTCTGAGGATTTATCTTCGTACCCGCATTGTGAACATGGTCGTCGTGACAACCCATCCGCATTACTATGCTTCTTTCCTGGCCGGTGTATAACTTGTAAATCATATTCGGACAATGTCTCCAGCCATCGAGCGACCTGGCCTTCTGGTTCTCGGAAGTTACGGAGCCACCGCAGACAATTATGATCCGTCCGCGCTGTGAAGGGAACGCCAATCAGGTAGCCCTTAAAGTGACGGCAGACTTCAATAAGAGCAAGCAATTCACGCCGAGTAGCACAATATCGTCGTTCGGGTTTGGTAAGTGTGCGACTAAAATAAGCTATTACCCGTTCCTCTCCATTTTGGTACTGACTCAGTACGCCTCCGATGCCGGTTCCGCTAGCGTCCACATCGATTATAAATTGCTTATCCTGGCGAGGATACGCTAAAATTGGTGCACTCGTTAAACACATTTTGAGTTGTCGGAATGCCGTATCACATTCTTCTGTCCAACAATACCGCTCTCCCTTGTTTGAAAGTTTATGAAGTGGGCTCGCGATACTCGCAAAAGACTTAATAAACCGACGGTAGTATGAAGCTAGGCCGAGAAATGATCGTAATTCAGTTATATTCCTCGGAGTAGGCCATTCGGACACGGCACGTACTTTACTGGGATCAGTAGCAATGCCATCACGGCTAACAATGTGTCCCAAAAATTCAACTTTCTGGTGAAACAGGCGACATTTTTTGGGATTAACTTTTAAACCAGCCGTTTGCAATCTGTCAAAAACGGCGGATAATCTGGCCAAATGTTCCTCAAAATTTTTTCCGAAAATAATAACGTCATCCAAATATACCAACGCGGACTCCCAATTCAGTCCTTCCAACACAACATCCATCATACGTTGGAAAGTGGCAGGGCCGTTGCAAACCCCAAACGGTAGAACATTAAATTGGTACAGACCTGTGCCAATAGAGAATGCAGTCTTCTGGCGATCTTCGGCAGCAACCTCGCACTGCCAGTATCCTGTTTGGAGATCCAAGGCCGTAAAAAGTGTAGACCCTGATAATGAATCTAAAACTGCATCGATTCGCGGCAGAGGGTAACTGTCTTTGATTGTTACTTCATTTAACTTTCTGAAATCGATGCAGAATCTCAAAGATCCGTCTTTCTTCTTAACGAGAACAATGGGGGAACACCATGGTGATTGCGAGGGGCTGATTACGCCAGACTGCAACATATTTTGTATTTCTTGTTGGGCTTCTTCACGATGAGCAAATGGCAACCGGCGCGGCGGCTGCCGAATAGGTTGAGCAGTACCGGTGTTTATTTCGTGTTTCAATACGCTGGTCCGCCCTCTGTCCATTTTATGTTTAGACACAACATTCACATACTGTCCAACACAATGTTTTGCCCGTTCCAATTCATGTTTATTAAGATTATTAGCAGCTTCACTCCAGTCAAATAAATTTACAGATAGATTACTATCAGATTCTAATTGGTCATTTATCACTGTACACGAGAGCACCGTACCCACTCTAGTGTCTTTTCTAATTGTCACAGGATCTACACTAAGATTACACAGTAATATTGCGCCGTCTGTTCCTTGAATGATAGACCGACCTATCATACATCCACTTTTGTCCATACACTTAGATGACGGTTCGATAAGTCTCGGTACATTGTATGCTTCACCTGACACTTTTATTTGACAAACAAGTTCCGCGCGACCTGGAATAACCACAGTTTCACATAAACTTGCTACCGCTGGCAATACGGGGCACTCGTCAATACACTGTCCATTTATAACTATACAGTTTCTAGGAAGATCTACGATACACTTATGTTTTCTTATAAAATTACAACCAATTACAAAAGGTTCCGATAAGTTCTCACACACTGTAACTTCTGTATGCGCTACAAAGTCTTGTATTTTTACTACCACATTTCCAAGTCCTATTACTGCCAACGGTTCCGTATTGGCTTGTATAATTTTAGCACTACAGGGCCGTATTCGCCCATTCCCGACTCTGTCCCACAAGTCTTTGCGTATGAAACATCGCGACGCACCCGTGTCCACTAAGATTGTCACTGAATAATCGTTTACTGTTCCGCGCACTTTAACCACTTTCTCATCTTCAATAAACTGCCCCGTTGTAGAGACAGGTGTCAACACAGGGCGATTTGACACTTGTTTTAGTTTCCCGGACGATCTTCGTTAAAACGCGGAGGTCGCGAGAACCTATTGGTACAGTCTCTACTCAAGTGTCCAATCCTTCCGCACGTGTAACACCGCCTTGCTGTATCTCGAAAACCTCTACCTTGGCTGCGGTTGTCATGCTGTTCCACATATGAAGCTGCAGGCTGCATGCGTGCAGGGGATGCCTCGCGCATTGAATCACGGTTAGGTGCACGCTGTGGCAGACGCATCGACGAACGGGTCGGTGAACGTGTTGACGAGTACTCTGGAGATCGAAAACGTACTCGATCACGATGTCTATTGTGTCCCGAATTATCCTCATAATTATGTCCATCGTTCACCACAAGTTTATGCACAATATTTGTCAATTCTTCCACACGATTTTTAAGTTCGTCAATATTTCGTTGAACCGAATCACTAACCATAGTAACTTGTCCATCCGTAGTTGGCGCGGATGATCGCGGAACATCAGCTCCACCTGTATTCTGACGAATGTCATCAATCGCCTTTTTTACACGTAAAGCGGTTTGTGCAGCTGTCACAGCTGCTGTCAGTGTATCCGGATTTTTCCGTGCAGTTTCCTCAGCTACTTGTCTATCAAGACCGATTAAAAATTGTCCGAGTAACAATTTTTCGCGGGTCGCATCATTATGATCTGCGTATGACCGATTTCCAAGCGCGCGTAGACCCGCGGCGAATGACGCAATTGTTTCACCCGACTCCTGCCGTCGTGCTCGAAAAAGATTTTCTGCATTATCGTCTTCTTGTTGAAATATATTTTTAAGCGCTTCACATGTCTGCGCCCAAGATGCACGCTGTGCAACCAACAAACTTTGAAAAGCTTGTTTTGATGAACCGTCTAAAAATAAAGGCAGCACAACAAGTTTACGGGCCTCATCCCAGGCTTTGAGCTGGGCAAATGCTTCAAAATTCTCCAACCACTCCCCAAAATCACCAGATTTAAACCGCGGGCACTGAATGTCAGACATTATTCACGTATATAACACAATCTCGTTACACAAAAGAATAAAACCACCGCTGTCACCAATGTAGCGTGCGAACGAAATGAAGAACACAAAGTTAACTTGCAATATGAATATATTAAAGTACATACAACAACAAATCATTAATACAATAAACTACACGTAAATTAACCAAACACTTCTTCTAAATATCAACTGAGTAACACGCACTAACAGCTCTCACACGATACTGCCTCTACCGCTCGCTGTCACACCACACACTCCCGCGCGTACACGAGACACACCCCGCCCTTCCATTGTTGCGCGTCTACCAGTGGCGTACACTAACTTTTTAGGTTTATGAACACGTTACAATTTGTTTAATTAAAAATTAGTTAGCAACTTTTATTCGTCGAGTACCAGGTATAATTCCTATTCCCATTCCTTCCACTGTCAGCTCAACCTATCCCAACCCGTCGTTAATCCGTTATCGTAAATTAGTCCCGTGCCACATTGGCGCAGCCGTTAGAATTGCCGTTTGAAAAGTTTTGCAGCGTGACAAGCAAAATTGCCAGCATCAAAAATGGCGGCGAGCAGTTCAGTAGAATTGTTCGTTACCGGCAACTCCGAACTTACGTCAGTTCCTCGTCACTCCGTCCACCTCTAATTTTGGTACTCGACATTGTCATCGTCATTGCATCGTTCATCATTTAATAAATAATAGTACGAAATAAATTAATACAACGCCAGTTTCCGACGCCATCAGCGATCCAGAGTGTATGTAACGGCCGGAAGGAGTAAAACGTCAACCGCCTTCTCATCGAAAGAAGTAAAAATTCGAAACGTTTAATAAAACAAGTGTTGGCACCTAGTTAAGTTAAGTTTAGGATATCTCTGGCTATCAGGGTTAGACCAGAGAATCCATCCGTTCGTTTCGTCCATATCCATATCGTACGTCGTTTTCGGGGTGGTGCAGCATCCGTGACTTATATAGTCAAATTCGTCGGGATCGATTTGTTTCGTCCGGAGGCATATATGGCTGTTGCTTCATCGTTCGTCGGGACAGGTACGGTGGTCGTTTTCTGTCCAAATCGTTAGTTCGAAGGTACACGTGGCCGCCTCATCGTTAGCTGCATCACCCAATCGCTGGGTATGGACTCGTTTTGTCCGAAGTGGCAAGTGCCAACACATCGTCGACGACCTCTCGCCGTTCGTTCGCTGACGCTTTACTTCATTCCCGTGGCCGCCGCAGAAGCCCGCGAAATCTACCCAAGCCAAGCCGTGACGTCACGAGTCCAGCATCAGCATCGCAGACACCAGATGTTCGCGAGGGATGAAGCCGAAGATAGCCCCCATGCCCCTTTTTTCGTTTCCTTGTGACTGGGCTGTGTTGTGTTGTGGAAGTGTCCTGATGTCCATTTCGCCGTGTCCTATTCATAATTTTTGTCAAATGTCAATTGTTTTTCGTTTTAATTTCTTTTTGTATTGTTTCTGTTTCTGTGGTAACTTTGTATTTTCTTTATTATAAAAAAAATGGGTTTAACGTTTGATTTATGTAGGTAATGCTTATGTGTAATAATTGTGTAATTTCGTATTTTTATTATTGTAATAATAAAAACGGTTTAACATGTCCCGTTCCCGCATGATAGGTAGGTAAGGAAGTACCTATAAATAACATGATTTTAGTTCATAATTATTTTGTGTATGTAGTTTTTGTATTAGTTTTATAGGAATAGGATTTCTTTTTGTGTTTTTTAGGTCAGGTTGTTTGTGTCGTTTCGTTTGTTGCAGGTGCCTCTCTCTTAGATAAAATTATATCTTGTGAGATATAATTGTGTTTAAGGAGGAAGTGATGTAACAGGGCAGAAATCTATGCTCTGGTTTTCATATTTCTTGGAAATATAAAACCAGATGTTGAGACACAACCCTCGCACCCCCGCAACCCAGTTTTGCGGACCTGCGTCCGAAAACAGGCAGTCGTCGTGGAGGGACCGTAAAGAAAGGGCGAAAATGTAGCCAGTTCGGCGAAATCGCGCGTTTTCGCGTTATTAGTTTGTAATTTAGTTTATTTGTAGTGATTAAGTGTTAATAATAATATTTGTTTAATTAAAAATTAGTTAGCAACTTTTATTCGTCGAGTACCAGGTATAATTCCTATTCCCATTCCTTCCACTGTCAGCTCAACCTATCCCAACCCGTCGTTAATCCGTTATCGTAAATTAGTCCCGTGGTACACTAGCATGATGGCTGCCGTGCACATAGCACTACAGAAGTTATGGAATATCTGAACCAAGCATTTCCTGCAAGTTGGATAGGACGTAGAGGACCAGTTAACTGGCCAGCACGGTCGCCAGATTTAAATCCGTGCGATTTTTTCTTATGGGGTCATTTAAAAACTAATGTGTATCAAAAAAGATATCAGAATGTAGAAGAACTTAAAAACGCTATAACACGAGAATGCCAGAAAATTAATAATCGACAATTAAGGAATGTTCGACAAAGCTTCTACAACAGATTGGGTTATTGTTTAGCTCAAAACGGTGAACTATTTGAACATCTATTATAATTTAAAAATTTAAAGTAGTTCGGTCGTCAATTGAAGTCTTTGATTTTGTATTGAAAATGGTCTGGTTGAATAGAAAATTTAATATTATTTTCAAAAGTGCCAAGAAAACATGCCCTTGCGGTACTCGTTTTTGAGAAAAATGAGTTTGAAGTTCACTGTTTTTACATGGGCTCTTATGGAAAACGACACTATTGGTTAAGAAAAATTGAAATTGTGCCGTAAAAGTTCGTTGAATAAATAGTGGCAAATTGATATTTGGAAAGGTAATATATTAAGGCTTCGTTATGCATAGTCAAAACCCTACGTTGCCGATGAAAATAGCCCAAAAAATGGGAACCCTGGTTAGAATGCCACATAGAAACACATACAAAAAATTTATACGATTCTATGGTAGTCAATATGTGTATTGAAACACCTCTTTTACGATAAACTGCTGGAAATCCAGATATATATTTTATTGGTTTTTATCCGCATATACGAATGTAAGTCTATTCGATCTTACGAGTTTTAATGGTACACAGGTAGAACGGATTTTATACGATTCTATGGTAGTCAATATGTGTATTGAAACACCTCTTTTACCATAAACTGCTGGAAATCCAAATATATATTTTATTGGTTTTTATCCGCATATACGCATGTAAGTCTATTCGATCTTATGGGTTTTAATGGTACACAGGTAGAACGGATTTTATACGATTCTATGGTAGTCAATATGTGTATTGGAACGTGTCTTTTACCATAAACTGCTGGAAATCCAGATATATATTTTATTAGTTTTTATCCGCATTTACGAATGTAAGTCTATCCGTTCGTATGAGATATAATGGTACACAAGTCGAACGGATTTTATAAGAATCTATGGTATTTAATATGTGTATTGGAACGCGCATTTTACCATAAACTGCTGGAAATCCAGTTATTTATTTTATTGGTTTTTATCCGCATATAAGAATGAAAGTCTATCCGTTTGTATAGGATATAATGGTACACAAGTAGAACTGATTTTATTGGAATCTATGGTACTTAATATGTATTTTACCATTCATTGCTGGTTACAGTCTATCTGTTTCTATACGAATATCGGTAGAAGGTATAAGTTAGAAGCCACAGGTAAGAATAGCGGAGAAGTAAGCACGGATAAAATCCAATTAAAAGTTAATAGCGAAATTACTATAAAACCGTATAGAAATCACAAAGTGTGTAATGCGTATAAATTCTCATAGAAAATAGTATCCCACTTTGCTCATAGGATCATATAGAATGTGTGTCACATAGAAACGGATAAAATCCAATTAAAAGTTAATAGCGAAATTACTATAAAACCGTATAGGAATCACAAAGTGTGTAATGCGTATAAATTCTCATAGAAAATAGTATCCCACTTTGCTCATAGGATCAAATAGAATGTGTGTCACATAGAAGCGGATAAAATCCAATTAAAAGTCAATAGCGAAATTACTATAAAACCGTATAAAAATAACGAATTGTGTATTTGCGTATTAATTCTTATAGAAAATTAATTACCATTCTGCGTATAGAACCGAATATATTACATTTCTCATAGAAACATATAAAATCCGTTAAGAATTTTATCGTAAATTTACATTTATTGCAGATAAAATATGTTCCGAATTGATCCAGATTAATACCCAATAGAATATATTACCACATTGCGTATAAAATGACAATAGAAATATTACGGCACATAGAATCCCATAAATTCTCATAAAGTTTTTATTACAACTTTGAGGTATGGCGGATAAAATTCGGCGTGTGCACATAAGGTATAGTTGGTCCGCGATGTGGTGATCGCTACGTCATCAAACATATTCGGCTGGGTTAAATTTTTTAGGTGGGGGAAAATTAATTGACGTCATAGAGGTTCTCAACCAGTCACTCATGATGAACAAGAACTATAAGTAAATATCAAATTTAAATTAAGAATTATGTAATATAAAAATTAAAAAGTAATAATCTTTCATGCTATTATCATTATAAATTACCTAAAAATTGAATTCTGATGGCAATGGGTTTGTTTCATATTTAATAACGAGAACCATTGTTTTAGATTCACTGGTATGTTTTGACATTAGCAATTTTCTATTTGAGGTTAGTAGTATTTAGTAGTTTACGGCTGTGTTATGCTTTCTGCTGTGAGTATAGTTATATTATTATTATTTGTAGTTTCTGTTCCTTATACAACATTGCGAATATTCTTAAATTTCCTACAAAACATAACCTGAAATGATAAGCAGTGTTTGACATTTCTCTTGACGTAAATGTATCGTTCTCTTTTTAAGTATATAGACAGACGTAACATTAACCAACGAATGAACAAGCATGCATGTGACAAAGAGAGATATACATAATGCCTGTTTCATCGCGGACCAACTATACGATAAATTCTCATTAAAACTTTATCTGTATTAACTACCATTTTATCTGGCATTCTAACCAGGGAAAATATGTGACAAAATCACGTACAAGCGGAAGCCAATCGGGTGTCACGTTCTGCAGGGTTGCCAACTGCGGAGCGTGGGAAATTTAAACGCAGATTTGAATGTTAACCTTTTATTTCTTGAAACAGATTGGATTGAAAAATCAATGATTTTCATGATTTTAAGTCATTTATCAAGAACTCGTTTTTATAAACACACTATCGTATTTATCATTCCTGTGTTTACATTTGAATGCCTCGGACAATGCTGACAACTGTGTCGACGCCATAACCTGGCCCGAGTTATGACACCGGGTGATTGACTAGTCAAGTTGCGAATGAAATTACAAGATTTGTAAAATACGACTATTTGTTTGAGAACCAGATGCATAAAAATTCATAATAAAATATTAAAAACCGTTACAGTCGAATTTCACTTCATAAATTGACAACAAAAAACGGACTGAATTTGACTAGCGTCAACGACGACCGAACTACTTTAAGAATATTTAGTTTGTTGATGTTTTTATTGAATTTTATTTGTTACATTAATTAATTTGTTGAACATTTAACAACTTATTATTAGGTATGTTTGTTTTCGTTCAATTTATTTGATTATTCTTATAATAAACATTATGCTTTATTATTATAATTAAATTTTTATTTAGAAAATAATAATTTAGTACCTACGTATAAATGATTTTGACAATCTATTATTCTGACATTCTCCTGTTTTTAATTCCATGTTGTTATTAATTCGCTATTCCGTGTATTTTCAGATTTCTGCAGTTATAAAGCAACCAAAATAAATTTTGTTCACTGGTCCGGATGTAGAATTTTATGCTCAACAACATTTATTTGGAACATTTTTGTCTAAAATAATTAGGGAAGCAATGCGAACGGAAAAACTGATTTACCATGTTAAACGCCTATGTTTCACTTTTCAATATACACCCGGTATATATACAGGCTGTTCATTTTAAGAGGCGCACCATTGCTAACTCGAGAACTATAAGAGCTACGAAGTTGGTTAAATTAGCAAACAATTTCTATTTTATATGACTACTTCAATGAACGAAAGAAATTTTTTTTAGACCAGTGGTTCTCAAACTACGGGGTGCAACTTTCTTATTTCAAATGGGGACCTATTTTTTTTATTTTCTTATTCGATTTAGTATTTTTTTCTAAATTCAACGAGATATTAGTTTTATACTCTTGCATAACTAAAACATATGAAAAACGCTATTGAAAATTATATTAATTTAATTAAAATCTGATTGTTAGTTAGTGTTATGGAAGAAAACAATTGAATATTTTGTTTCATATTAATTGTTAGTGAAAAAGATTCTAGTATACTACACTGATCAAACCATAAATAAGGTCGAAACACGTGTCCGTAGTTACCGCCACCTTATACCCTACTGAGTACTTAGTACCTTGAACTCATACACTCAGTAGCGGCCCTGATCTCTTGATTAAAATCAAAGAATCTTTTTCATTATCGAATAACAATTAATATGAAACAAATATTCAATTGTTTTCTTCCATAGCACTCTTGCAACACTCAGATTTTACTTAAATTATCATAATTTTCAATAGCGTTTTTCTCATGTTTTTGTTATGTCAGGGTATGAAACTAATATCTCGTTGAATTCAGAAAAAAATACTGAATCGAATAAGCGAATAAAAAAAATTGGCTCCCATTTGAAATAAGAAAGTTGCACCCCGTAGTTTGAGAACCACTGGTCTAAAAAAAAGTTTGTTTCGTTCATTAAAGTAGTCATATAAAATAGAAATTGTTTGCTAATTTAACCAACTTCGTAGCTCTTATACTTCTCGAGATAGCAATGGTGCGCCACTTAAAATGAACACTCTGTATATATATATATATATATATATATATATATATATATATATATATATATATATATATATATATATATATATATATATATATATATATATATACCGGGCGTTTCCTGAGACAGACGCACCCCCCAAAAAAATTGTATTCTTAAGTCAATTACATTTATATTATAGGTTTATAAACTAAATTCAAAGGCGCATTAAACTACATAAATAATGAATTTTTATTACTTCCTGTTTAGCCGGAAGTGACATCAACTTCTTTATTTTAACACCCCGTATATTTTTTAAGATTTTGATTCTACATCAAATTCTGAATTCAACCATGTATAATAAGCCACTTTTTCTTTGCAGATTTTTAAGTAAAATAATAATTAAAATATTACAGAAATAAATCGAATAATTCCTAGTTAGCTAAGAAATAAATGATAATGAAATTATTATACGAAGAGTTTTACTATGTATTCAAGAAAATGGAGGCCATTTTGAAAGTTTACTATGAATAATATAATTGAATTGCAATTCCTTATTAAATTATATATTTTTGTTAATAAACTGACATTTTTAGTATCACAAATTCTGTTTTCTATCATTTATTTCATAGCTAACCACGATACACATAGACACGGTATGCTCACGCGCATGTTAGCTCTGTGGATGACGTCCCGTTCGAAGCAGATATTCGAATTCATAATATTGTTTGTATGTATATTAGAACTTTTAGGGCATTTTATTCTGAATTTGAGCTAAATAAGTGTTGTAATTATAATAAACAATTTCTGTGATCATATTTTAATAAGCCGTATACAGTTTTCTCAATGTAATAATACAAAATAGAGACAATATTATGTGTTAGCTGGTCACAATTCAAAAATAACTTAAGTAAATGTAAGTTATAAAAAAATACTGATGCAATGTTATGAAGTCTAATTTTATATGTTATTAATTGATATTTGTTATTTGCTATTTGGTTATAAATTCAAATTTGAAATATACCTAGCTAAGGGAAGGGCCCATTTATTTAAAGTAAAAGTATATGAATTTGGAAAATTGTGAGAAAACTGGATTTGATAGACTTGCATTTATTAGTGAGTTCGTGAAAGGACAAGAGATATTATGATACTTTTTTCGTCAGAGTAATTTTTCGGCATTTCAATTTCTCGAAAATAGTTGTAGGTAAGGTAAGTGAAGGTATTTAAATTTGTTAAGTACCTACCTACCGTTTAATTTCTTCATAAAAGACAAATTTAAAAATTACAATACATAGGTAGACGGGTATTTAATAATTTATATCAGATTGAAATTTTGAGAATAATAATTATTGATTTCTTCGGAAAATTCCCGACTTCTAAAATTATCTGTGATGCTTTGTGAAACTTGCGTTTTTTATTGACATTAAAAAGAAAACAGTTTTCTTTAAAAATCTTGAGTGGTATTTACGAGTTATTTTAAATATAACATTTCACGTTTTATAATAACAAAAATAATCTATAGGCTCATTATCGCTGTTATTTCATTTCTGTGTCATAATTATAATTATGCAAAAAGATTAGCTAATATTTTTTTATGCAAAATAGATAATTAGGTATTGTAATTTCTTCAGGGTGTAAGTTTCTAATAAGTCAGAAATGGATATTCTTTCAATAAATTAAGGAAATTTATTTACCATTTATATTCTTTCCAAATACCACTCTAATCTTTCAATTTATTATTAAATTTTATTACAAATATAAATTCTTCAAATCAACTAATTATTCAAAGATAAAATCAAGCTGTTGATTCTCATGATATTTCTAGGTAAGTATACCTACAAAACAATGTTGACGTTGATATTAAAATTTAACAGATTAACTTTTAAAAAGAAAGGTACAAAAAATAACTTATATTATGTAAGTATTACATTTTGGTCGAATTCAAAATAAAATGAATGAAAATATAGAATTTAAATTTGAACCTAAATCCTTAGTGCAAACACATAATAAGCAATTAAATAATTTTAAATTGATAGATAGTGTTACCATTATTTTAATCTTTTATCATTGTTGACAGCGTCCAACAAACCACTGGCAGATAAATTCCCATTTTTGTGAAATGTTAACTATTTTATTTCAGTACAATTTGATATTTTATTATAATACAACATTTTAAGCAACACCACATGTTGAGGTTGTTGATGATAATTGCAATTTAAAAGTCAAAACTCAAAAAAAAACCTGAAAATCAATGTCAAAATCAAAATCGACAAAGCACTGTGTATAACCTTCCACTAGTCGCGCTCATTTTTAGAACGCGCTGGGTCCCGTAGACTTTTTAAGATATTTCGAAAATAATTTATTTTTTATAACAAATTTAGCTAAATTTACATTAAATGGTTATTATTTTGTGTCATTTAAGTTTTTGTTTTTTAGTGCCTATTATATTTGCAAAAGTATTTATTATTGAAAATTTCTGAAATATAAAGCAACAGAATTACATGTTTTCAAATTTAAAGTTTCATTTTGTTTATAAAATAAATAAATATGTTTTTACATACAAAAAATGGTGGATTCATGACAAATAAGTTTTACATTTTCATTTTCATTAGTGCACATTGGGCAAAGCATTTTAGCGTGCGACAGGCCAGAATCATTGTCAAAGAAAGGTTCTTCTGCTTCCAATTCATCCCATAAACGACGTAAATTTTCATAATTCATTAAAAATATTTTGTTTGGTTATATATAAAAATATATTATTTAAATATTTGAACTTTATCTTGCAATTTCGAAATCAATTAATGGCGACAACAAAAAAAAACGTAAAATAAAAGAGGGACACATCTAGTCGCGCCGGGTCTGTAAGACTTTATCGCTAATTATAGGCCAAACAATAAAACATACTGACTTCAAACTTTACTATGTTGCACAGAATCAAAAACTGGAAAGCTACACAGCTGCACAAGTGTCGCCTTTCCCCCACCCTTCAATAAACAATAAATAAAAATTGGTTGGGTCTGTGAGACTTGATGCGACTAGTGGAAGGATAAAATTGTTACTCTTGCTTCGAATGTGACGTCATGCGCGGAAGTGAACGAATTTGAGTTCTCTAGTAAGCATACCGTGTCTATGTGTATCGTGATAGCTAACTAGGAATGATTCAATTTGTGCCCGTAATACAGGCTGTAACAGAAATAAGTGCTTTAAATTTAACCAGTAATGTAACTCGTCGTGAGGAACAATGTTCCGTAAATTTTTTTTTAGAAATCGCATTTTTAAAAAGCATTTTTTCAACCCCGTAAATTGACGAATCGTTCCACATAATTATTTACTTCAGTAGCATTACCCATGAAATCATTGTTATTGTCAATTGATTGTTGTGTCACTTGTTCCAATTAAGTTTTGACATAAGTAATATTTTGGTAATAAATCAGATATTACAAATTAAAATCTTTCAAAATGCCTGCGTTTACAAATAACGAATATACAGACATTGTGTTGACCTATGGTGAAGCTCTGTGAAACGGTGCTCAAGCCCAACGAATTTACATGGAACGTTTTCCAAATCGTCGTGTGCCTCATGTGCGCACATTTGTAAATGTTGTACAACATCTCCGTAATTATGGATCGTATAATCCTGCAGCTCAAGATCATGGTAGGGAACGTCATCATCACATTGAACATGTTGAAGAGGCTATTTTGGATGGCATTGAAGCTCAGCCTGGAACCAGTACACGGAGACTATCATCACAACACGGAGTATCACATACGACAGTTTGGAGGATTTTAAAAGAACAACATCTACATCCATACCATGTACAAAAAGTACAACATTTATTACATATAGATCCACCTCGTAGACGTCAATTTTGCGAATGGGCTATTGGTAAAATACAAGAGCAGCAACATTTTTTATCACTTGTATTGTCAACTGATGAGGCGGGATTTACAAGAGAAGGTATTTTCAACATGCACAACACACACATTTGGACAAACGAAAACCCGCACGCTATCAAGGAAAACAACTACCAGCAGCGATTTTCTTTAAATGTTTGGGCAGGAATCATAGGTGGACGACTCATTGGTCCTCATATAATGCCGCAGCGTTTAAATGGACAAGAATACCTGCATTTTTTAGATACTATGCTTTTCGACTTACTTGAGGATTTGCCGCTAGAAATTCTTGGAAATATGTGGTTTATGCATGATGGTGCTCCTTGTCATAATGCACTCATTGTACGAGACTGGCTGGATGAGAATTTTCCTGAACGATGGATAGGACGAGGCGGCCCTGTTCCGTGGCCTGCAAGATCGCCAGACTTGAATACGTGCGACTTTTTTTGTGGGGATACATGAAGGACTTGGTGTACTCAGCCCCAATTAATTCAATTTAAGTTTTAGAAGAAAGAATAGAAAATGCAGCGACAATCATCCGTGACAACAGACAAGCGCTGGAGAGGGTTGTAGAATCGTTTCACCGACGCCTGCAGTGTTGTATTGACACAAACGGAGGCCACTTTGAACATTTATTATAATTATTTAATCTCTTCACTTTAACACAAAATACACTTGAAAACAGTACAACCTTTAACACATTTTTATCTTTCTTCGTCATATTTAATTTCCCAAGTCCCTTCACCTTCAAGTCATACTCATCACTCACACGCACACGAATCAGCTAATTGCAGCATTGCGCAATGCGCACAACAAAAATAACTGCGCAACAAATAACAGGCATTTCCAGCACTATCACTGCGTAGAATAACAAGAACAGCGCAGCATAAATTAAATTAATAGTGAACATGTGTTTTTGTTTTGACAGTCGGTAATTGTTGTTTTCTAATTTGATTGTTGATGTGTTCCATAGGCGGGTAATCAAATTTGTGACAAATCTTTGAAGAATTTTAACTCAAAAACTAGAAGAGTTAGGAAAAATTGATACATTATTTCTCTCGTCGAGGGACATTACAGGTTAAAATTAAAGCACTTATTTCTGTTACATCCTGTATTTTAATTATTATTTAAGTTAGAAATCTACAACGAAAAAGTAACTTATTATACATGGTTGTATTCAGAATTTTATGTAGAAGCAAAATCTTTGAAAATATACGGAATGTTCCATTTAAAATAAGGAAGTTGATGTCACTTCCGGCTAAACAGGAAGTAATACAAATTCATTATTTATGTAGTTTAATGCGCCTTTGAATGTAGTTTATAAATCTATAATATAAATGTAATTGACTTAAGAATACAATTTTTTTGGGGGGTGCGCCTGTTTATATATATATATATATATATATATATATATATATATATATATATATATATATATTTCATTCAAAAAACCTGATTAGAGCGTCCGGTCGGTGTATATTCCCAATTCATAATCATTGAAGCGGCGTCCGTTCAAACTATCATCTTTGTAGCGTCCGGAATATACGGATTATTACAATTCATCGATTATCAAGCGTCCGACAGTGTTGCCGCGACTGAACAATGTTACTTCGCGCGTTATATTGGGGATTTGAAATGAAAAGATGGAGTTATTATCGACAAGTGGAATAAATATGACAAAGTTATATGTGGAATAAATCCCTTACATTTTGTTTTCAGATAGTACGTTAATTGATTATTAAGTCTATATTTTAAGTTGGATTTGTATGCTTATAACTAAGTATAATAAAAATATATTGAAAATCGGTCAAATTGTCTGTGATCTGATAGTTAATTATTTAAATGAAAATTAACAACAAATGCATTATATTTCAATAATTACTAAATTCACAAATTTGTTGACAACACTATTGATTAGGTTTAAAATTAGAATATAATACTACTGAATGCATTTTATAAATAATTTTTGTTCAAAATTTATTACTTCTGGTTAGGAAATGGTGATTTACCCAGTTATTTTGGTATGGAAAGCACAAACCGAAAGTAGTAAATATTTTAATGTCAATGTTTGTAACGTTAATTACATAAGAGCTATTTATTTTTCCGAATAAATTTGTTTGTTACTTATCGAAATCTTGTTAAGTAACAATTTAAAAAAAATAAATGTTTAATAATAATAAAAAATTGTTGTAAGCTTTAAAGGTAAAAATGTGAAACAGAAATTTTATTTGGAAGAAAAATAATGCTCGACACGACTGTAATTTACTTATTTAAAATCTACTACTCATTATACAGAAAAATAATAGAAAATTAATCAAATGACATTAGGACATTATAGTACCTGTACCTACTTATATCAAGCAGTGTTTATTGGGTTTTTAAAAATAGGTAAATATTATTTTCTTTATTTTTCAAATTTGCGCTAGGAAATTAATTTAATTACTTCATGCAATGATTTTTATTTTACTCTTTTTTAAAAAATAAAAAGTACACATATAAAACTACATTTATTTAAAAAATTATAGATCACATTGTAAAGAAACGTCAATCTAAAATGTTTTTAACTTGCAATCGCATATTTTATGCTGTTTAAATCTTTAAAATATTCGAATAAAAATGTGGTTTGTAGATAACTTAATTTGGGTGTTTTAGTTTCATGTCATAATTTGTAATACATTAAATGACAAAATTTCATAATTTCAAACAAAAATTACATTTATTCTATATTAAAGTATATAATGCAACAAGTATAAGGAATCTCGGTAGTCACCTTACTTATGTGTTTACAGAACTCGGCCACGCCTCGTGGTACAAATTACACATACGTAAGGTAACAACTTTTGTTTCCTTACTTGTTACATAAATATCTATTATCTATTTACTAAATAAGGTTTCACTAATTAACTATTTCTTTATTTGCTGTCAAAGCAATACAATTTTATTTCAATTTCATAAAGATCGGACAAACCTTCTAGATATAGATATTTAACCCCCCCACCCCCATAATAGTCCGATCGAATAAAACATTATGTATGACCCAATTTTAAAAAAAGACTCTCACTTTTAATACCATAAGTAGTCGTAGTCTCGTAGTTATGTCGATAATTTTTCTGGTAGTATTTCGAATGTTCCTTGTGCTTGGATATAATTATTACGAATGCGCATAAGGTGCATGAATGTATAATATAACTACCAGAAAAATAATCTTTCTTATTTTATTTCAATAGTATATACCGAGGATTGTTGCAAAAAAACAATTATTTCGGTCATTTGAGTGATTGTTGAATTTAACCCCCACCTCTTTGGACCCGAACAAAGTCACACCACACATACCTAAAAATCAGGCTCTTTTCAAAAGATATCTGCTTGTAAAATTATGTGAAAATTGGACGAACGGTCTAGATCTAGAGGTAAACCCTCATACCTCAATTTAAATATAATTTTTTCAAAATCGGCATGAAAATCGTCATTTCCAGACTAATTTGCGTCATGAAAGTAAGATTTTCATGACTGGGCATGAAAATAAAATTTTCATGCCTAGTCATTTTTACTTTCAACTTTGTTTACTTGTCATGACAACTTTTTCTAAAATTTGTCACAGCTCTGATGATTTGTCACAGCTCTGATGATTTATGCAAACCTAATTTTTTTAATAATTTTAAGCTTAATTGCCGATTTAAATAAAATAGAATACATCACGCGTCATAAAAATGTCTTTGCTTGACTCGGAGGCTTTGAAGAAATACTCGGACGCTGCGCATCCTCGCATTCTTCAAACGCCTCCTCGTCTGCAATGAAACATTTTCATGACTTGTAATGTAATACACTATTATAACCCGATAAATAAAAACTGTCTTTCTTACTTTAGTTGATTGCTACATATTACCGAGTTTCGTTCAAAAAAAAAATTACGACTGTAAAGCGATTTTTTTTAGTTTAATCCCTCGTCTTTCCCTATAAATGATTCGATCGAATTTAAACATACTTTGAAATCTGAGTCTAGTCAAAAAAGAAGCGGATGCAAAATTTCGTGAGAATCGGACAAACAGTCTAGATCTATAGAGATTACCCCCAATAATAGACCAATAAATTTCAAATATACCTAAAAATCTGACTATAGTAAAAAAGAGTCCAGTCTGCAAAATTTCTAGAGAATCGGACAAATGGTCTAGATTCTATAGATTTATAATCCGCACCCCTTATGATCGCATTTAAACTTTAAAATCTGACTTCAGTTAAAAGAGACCTGCGTGCATAATTTCATGAGAATCGGACAAATGGTCCAGATTCTATATTATTAATCCTCACCCCCTAATGGTCCAATTAAATTAATACATAGGTAACTTAAAATCTGAGTCTGGTAAAAAGAAATCTGCATGCAAAATTTCATGAGGATCGGGCAAACGGTGTAGATCTTGATCCCCCCCTCCCCCCTAATAGTTCAAACAAATTTGACCATAATTTATGACTCGATTAAATAATCTTTTTTATTTAATGCACGCGAAGCATGCCAACACTTCCAGTTTAGAAGAAGAAAAACACGTTTTTGCCTCATAGGGAGCAAAAGCGTGGTTTGCTCCCTTTAGTTTAAACAGGGAATAACGGCGTGCTTTGCGTTCACGTGTGACGAAAAAAAAGTTTGTTATAAGTATATAAGTTCTTGATAACCAGAACCACGTAGTCGAAACAAAAAAAAACTTACTTTGATATTTTGCTTCATACTTCAATATCAAGAGAACATGAACACTTCGAACATAACATTTGAAAACATACGTTTCGGTGTTGCCAGTTTGAGGACGCTCGGTAGGCGATAGATTGGATGAAAGTATACTTATACGCCTAGCGCAGCAACGCCACGAGTGAGCGTTCGGCTGAACTAAAAGTATACGGCAAATGATAATTCAGTATCAATTCTGCTTCCACCATAATTTTTAAATATGACTACTTGATGGTACCAGGAGCCAATTTAACATAGTGACCAATCGAGCGTCCATATATGGACGCTTCATTGGAGCCGGACGCTCGGTTGATGGAAAATTGTCAATATAAGGACGCTTCAATGATAGTAAGTTGTATATATATATATATATATATATATATATATATATATATATATATATATATATATATATATATAGTTAGAGTAAAAAAGTCTCGGGAATCGGTCAGGGCTCAAATACTAGTTGTTATTACGTACTTAAATTTATTTCAAAATTCCAGAAACAAAAACAACTTTAAAGCCTAATCAACTAATTAAATTTAAAAAGGAAAATCCTGAAATTTACATAATTAAAGCAGATAAAAGTAACACAACTGTACTTATAAATAAACAGGCATATATTGATAAATGTTTAGATATTCTAAATGATGATAACACGTTCAAGGAAATAAAAAAGGATCCAACAAGCAAATTTCAAAGGAAAAACAATGAACTAGTGTCAAAACTAAAACGTGAAAAACAAATTGACGAACAATTAGCTACAAACCTCATGATGTACACAGCCACTCCTCCAGCGTTTTATGGTCTTCTTAAAACGCATAAATTGGAATTACCAATTCGACCAATCGTAAGTGGAATAAATTCTCCAGTAAATAAAATATCAAAATATCTTGCGCAAGTGCTCACTAACGCCATGGACTCTGAAAACACACACAATGTTAAAGATTCCTTTGAATTCGCAAACACAATAAACAACTACAACTTACCACCAGGATACGTACTCATCAGTCTTGATGTCGTCTCACTATACAGTAATGTCCCGAAAGAACTAGTTCTCCAAGACATCGAACAAAACTGGGAAACCATAAAAAACTTCTGTACCCTTGACAAACGGTATTTCCTGGAATGCATAAATCTTGTGATGGAATGCAACTATTGTGTTTTCAACGGAACCTTTTACAGTCAAAATTTTGGATTAAGCATATGGGTAGTTCGATCAACCCAGTCCTGGCGAACAGAGTGATGGATATCCTTATAGACACATGTGTTAAGAAACTGGACTATGAGCTGCCATTCCTCAAACGATTTGTGGATGACGTAATATTAGCAGTACCTAACAACAAAATTGAATACACGTTAAATTTGTTCAACAGTTATAACACACACTTACAATTCACATGTGAGAAGGAAACAAACAATAGCGTTCCTTTCTTAGACACGCTGCTGATTAGATCAGAGGATAATATAATAACGCTCGACTATTATAAAAAGCCAACACACACAGGAAGATATTTAAACTACAGAAGTGAACAACCACTTAAAACAAAAATAAACTTTGTACAAGGACTTAAACAACGAATACTCAAACTATCACACCCAATGTACCACAGAAAAAACATGGAAGAACTATATATTACACTCAGGAAGAACTCATATCCACCAGCTTTTCTAAAAAAGTTGATTTACACAAGCAACACTGAAACACCAAGGCACGGTTTAATACAAGAAGCTAATGATGATGATAATGCAACTAAATACAGCTCTATACTCTTCATTGAAGATCTGTCATACAAATTAATGAAGGTTTTCAAAAATGAAAACATCAAAATAGCTTGTAAAAACCGAGAACAGCTCAACAAGTATTTCACGAAAACCAAAGAAAAAATAAAAACACCTGAAAAAATCTGAAGTGGCCTGCACACAACCTTCCGCCAAATCTAGACTTATAAACATAAATGTATACGTATACAATCTGGTGTCCCTAAAATATACAAATAAAAATCTAAAATATTCAAACATAGAAATTTGCATCATCTGAATCAAAAAATTCGTTCACAGGCAAACTCTTCTGTGTTGAAGCCATCCTCCGTTGAATTACTACATTTAATATCTTACTTATGACTTATATGGCGCTAGTATGTCAACTTGTCACCCGTCTCACCTGTCAATATTTTTTACGCAGAAACAAAAATCAACCGAACATGGATCACAAGATTTCAACGTTTTATCTGATAAATTTATTTTTTAAATTTTACTGCAGTTCTTTAATGCTACCAGATAAAGACAATTTTTTTATAACGTAAGTTGCAAATAACTTTGCCTCTTATTCTTATTACAAATAAATATTATATATATCAAAATTTATATAAATTTTTGACAATTATCTTGTTCAATCTTCAAAAAATATCACTTCCGGTGAAGATATTTGTACCAAAATCTGATGTGCTCTTCCTATTCGTATACAATTGTAAAATACCAAATATCAAATTTTTTGGGTAATTCGTATTTGAGTTATGCGACATCCGGCATCGGCCCGGATCACACACATACACACACACACACACGCACACACATACATACAGACATCATCGAGAAACTATCAAAAATGAGTTGTAAGGACCCTAATTCGTGCTCATCCACTTAAAACTCACAACCCGATTTTTTGCATGATTCCAATACCTTCCTTTACAGGTAAGCGGAAGGTAAAAAGTAATATAGTATATAAAATTAAATGTGCAGATTGTGATAAATGTTACGTGGTTGAAACAAGTCAAGCCCTTAAGTCCAGGCTAACCCAACACATAAGTGATATCAAGATTCCAACAAAGTCATGTACAATGTCGGTGCACTGTAGAAACCTTAAACATGGCTTTAAAAAAGAAGACGTTACTATATTATCAACTGAAAAAAAAACAAGCAAAAGGAAACTGCTAGAAATGTTTCACATAGCTGTCACAAATAACACCATTAACAGCAAAAAAGACATTAACAACATCAACACAAACTACAATCTCCTTTTGAACAAACATTGGAACCAAACATAATTAACCGCTTCTGTCACGTGCGAAATAATCTCCAAAACGTCACACTACAACTTGAAGTAGGCCATGTTCAACAGGTGGGAGTTACCAACCAACCAACAACATTTTGAGCGGGAAATCATAGAAATATCCAACGGCTGAACCACCTGCTATTACTTGTTATATTTAGCTACGCAGTTTGCAAAGTATAAAATTATAAAATTGTTCTTATAAATGTATAAATTTTCTTAAGTAACAAAACATAAATATTTAAATGTTGATAGAAGAAAACCGGTACTGCAGACAGTGTTTTGCGTTCAGATTTTTAATACTTAATACTTCTCGTAAGTATTTTTTAAAAAATGTTTCCATGTATTTTTTTGTGTAATTTTCATGTTATATATTTATTTATATTTTTGTATTTTCCTGACAGATTCCCTGATGAAGGATACAATTAATGTCCGAAATATTGGAATTTTGAAATAAATTTAAGTACGTAATAACAACTAGTATTTGAGCCCTGACCGATTCCCGAGACTTTTTTACTCTAACTATACTACAAACGGTCGATAACATTTTTTCTACTATATATATATATATATATATATATATATATATATATATATATATATATATATATATATATATATATATATATATATATATAAATTAACGATCGATCTTTATAAAATTACTTTTTAAAAAAGAATTTTATTTGTCAACTACAAGATATGTTGCTTCTACAAAGCTTAACTACTGACTAACTTATTCTATCTATTCTAATTTACAAGAAAACTTATTATCTACGAGATTTAGGAATCTAATTACAGTAGAGCATGTTTCTCACGGGGAGAAACATGCGACACAGCATAATTTTATCTATGTTGCATTTTTTCAATAATATAACTCCTCCCTTCTCAGAATGGAGCCCCTTCATGTTGTGGCGGTAGGGTTGAAGTTCTACGTTGAGTGTATATATTCCTAATTCGTTTAAATGCTATACAAATAATTATAATTAAAAGTCCAATATAAAGTATTAGTGTTCGTGCTAGGTTTGTTTATTTTGTAAATTTATGATTAATTAAAAATTTAAATTGTTTTGTTATGATTACTTAACTTATAATTATAATTGGTATTGTTTGGGATTGTTTAATTAGTATTATTTGAAATCTGGTTGTTACAATAAATTGTTGGTTTTACAATTATAGACTTATCTTAGTAGTTAGTTTTTTGATTTTTGGAAAACATTTTCACTGAGATTTTCCTTTTTGAAATTATTTTCACTGATATGACCACGTAACACTTTCACTTGTGTTCTTTGATGACACTTTATCTTCTACGGGAATATGACGTTTGTACGCAGGGTTGTAATGAACATTTTGGAACACCGATACGATTTACTTGGAGCACAATGTCCGATTTCATTGTTTTCAGATTGTTACGAAATCTGTTTTTAGTTTTGTGGATAATTAATGCAAATAATAGAATTTGAATTTCTTGGGAATAGTATTAAATAATTATTTATTGTTACAAGTCACAGAATTTTCGATATCTTGAGATATGTTTAATATTTCTTTGTACGATGTTATTTTATTAGTCGATTAAATAGTCTTTAATCAACCAAACATCTAGTTCGATTTTGCTATGTTAGATATCGTGAGTCGTGCCATTAATTGTTGTATAAATTGATAGTTCACACAATATGCCATGTTCTAATAGGTTTTGTTAATACTGAGTTCTGCTTGTGATAGTAATAATTCTGAGTTCGGTCCTGTGTATACAGTTATCATTACGTTCGTATCTTTAAAAATGTATTTTGATGTTATTAATTTTGTCATTTATGCTTAATTGAATAAATTTAATTATCTTATTATAATTACTTAATTCGTTATTATAATTGGTATGGTTAGGGCTGGTTTGGTTAATTTTGTTATATTGCATGTTTAAATCGTCATACTGCGTATACAGTGGTGTTAGGTCATAATAGTGTACAAATGTATGTCTTGTCTTTTCTAATTTGGCTGGTCCAATGTTTATTGGTAAAATTTCCAAATTTTCAGTAATGTCTATGTTGTCTGATCCGTGTGCGAATGCGAACAACTTGGAATATTTTATTAGAATGAGTTTTCTTTTTAGGACGTTTAATATTTGAAAGATGGATATTTTCAGTAGTGTTGCCGTGTTTAGGTTTTATTTTAGCGGTTTTTAGATTTCGGTTTATCTGCTTGATTTCTTCTTTCTTATATTTGTTTTTAGTTTTTTGCTGCTTTTGTTTATTTTTAACAAATATTTGATTTGGGATTTCGGGTAGTTCTTCTCGCGATTCGTTTTGTTTATCTATTACTTTATTTTATTTTGATCAATCTTTTCATTAATTTTTTGATATAATAGTTGCATTTTGTTCTTATGGTCAGTGATGTAGTTATTTACAAGCTGTTGGTTTATTTCGATATTGAATGGGGAATTGGAGTCAATGTGTCCGGAAATAATTTCAGTAGGTTTTAATTTGGTTGTAGAATGGATAGTGTTATTGTATGCTAGTAGGGCGTAATTTACTTTGATTTCGATAGGTTCCAGTTTATAAGGTCCGTGAAGGTGGAGTCCCGACATCAAAATTACAATATAATTATAATTCTATAATTTTTTGCTAATTTTGTGCTATTTTTTGCTATATTCCACAAATTTTGTGCTATGCTCGTTTTTGTTATATTCTCAATTTTTCACTTGGGACTCCAGGTTCACGCCTATCCCGAATGAAAATATATACATTTTTGGTATGTCTATAATTTTTTGCTAATTTTGTGCTATTTTTTGCTATATTCCACAAATTTTGTGCTATGCTCGTTTTTGTTATATTCTCTATTTTCACTTGGGACTCCAGGTTCACGCCTAGTCCCGAATGAAAATATATACATTTTTGATATGTCTATAATTTTTTGCTAATTTTGTGCTATTTTTTGCTATATTCCACAAATTTTGTGCTATGCTCGGTTTTGTTATATTCTCTATTTTTCACTTGGGACTCCAGGTTCTCGCCTAGTCCCGAAAGTAAAATATTAAATATTTTATTATGCTATAATTTTGTGCTCATTTTGTGATATTTTTTGCTATAGTAAACAAATTTTGTGCTCATCAAGTTTACTTGTTTCGTTGTTTCTTACGGATAATAAATTGGGACTCCAAGTTCCCGGCTAGACCCGGGTGTTAAATGTTTAATGTTTTGTTGCACTATAATTTTGTGCTCATTTTGTGTTATTTTTTGCAATAAGAAATAAATTTGATGCTCATCAACTTACTCTGTTTTTACGACAATTTCAATGGGATTCATAAGTTTACGTTGAATAGCGAAAATATGTGACTGTACTGATGGATGTAAAATTGTTAGTGTTATTTAACGCAGAAAAAACTAACTCAAATGTGAATTTTTTAAATTAAGTGACATTTTAAATTATTTAAAATTAATATCTCTATTACTTTAATTTAAAAAAATGCAATCGCAGTTTCACTGATTATGGATTCAAAAATTTGATAATTAATGAGGGGCCTATTACCAAGAGTCTTGTCGAGACTCAAGACCAAGACGAGACTTACTTAAAGTCTTATCAAGACCAAGATGAAATCCAAGTTGTCGCGACCAACTTAAGACCAATGTCAAGTCTCGTCTTGTCTCGCCTTGTGGTAACACTAACAATTTTACATCCATCAGTACAGTCACATATTTTCGCTATTCAACGTAAACTTATGAATCCCATTGAAATTGTCGTAAAAACAGAGTAAGTTGATGAGCATCAAATTTATTTCTTATTGCAAAAAATAACACAAAATGAGCACAAAATTATAGTGCAACAAAACATTAAACATTTAACACCCGGGTCTAGCCGGGAACTTGGAGTCCCAATTTATTATCCGTAAGAAACAACGAAACAAGTAAACTTGATGAGCACAAAATTTGTTTACTATAGCAAAAAATAGCACAAAATGAGCACAAAATTATAGCATAATAAAATATTTAATATTTTACATTCGGGACTAGGCGTGAACCTGGAGTCCCAAGTGAAAAATAGAGAATATAACAAAAACGAGCATAGCACAAAATTTGTGGAATATAGCAAAAAATAGCACAAAATTAGCAAAAAATTATAGACATATCAAAAATGTATATATTTTCATTCGGGACTAGGCGTGAACCTGGAGTCCCAAGTGAAAATAGAGAATATAACAAAAACGAGCATAGCACAAAATTTGTGGAATATAGCAAAAAATAGCACAAAATTAGCAAAAAATTATAGACATACCAAAAATGTATATATTTTCATTCGGGACTAGGCGTGAACCTGAAGTCCCAAGTGAAAAATTGAGAATATAACAAAAACGAGCATAGCACAAAATTTGTGGAATATAGCAAAAAATAGCACAAAATTAGCAAAAAATTATAGAATTATTATTACATTGTAATTTTCATGTCGGGACTCCACCTTCACGGACCTCAGTTTATACAAGTCCTGATTATTGAAAAGTCTAATGTGCTCGATTAGGGTCGAATGGAAACGTTCTACAATACCATTTGATTCTGGGTGTTGCGAACTAATGAAGTGGATTTTAATTTTGTGGGTTTCTAGTAGTTCTTGCAATACTGAGTTTTTAAATTCCAATCCATTATCCGATATTATTTGGTCTGGGATGGGGTGATGTGAAAAGAATTTAACCAGTTTATTTACTACTTCTATACCTTGACCTGAATTTAATTTATATGCTTGAGCATACTTTGAAAAGGAGTCTACTATAGTTAAGAATTTTGATTTTTCTAACGTGATACTGTCTATATGTACAATTTGGAAAGGTTTCACTGCAGTTGGAGTTATGTTGAATTTTAGTTTTAAAGGGTTTCTGTCATATTTTGTTACTTGACATATTTCGCATTGGTTTATGCAATTTTGAATAGACTTTCTTTGTTGTGGCCAGTAGTATAGTTGTTTTATGCGAGTTTCCGTTTCATCAATTCCTCTATGGTTTGATTTGCTTTCGTGGTAATTTTGAATGAGTTGTGTAATTTCATCTTCATTTGTGACATCTAAAAGTTTTTTTGTGCATCTTATCATTTGTATCTCTGAACTTTTAAAGTATTTTTGTAATGTGGTACTAAATTTTTCATAAATAGGGGTTTCGAAGTAAATATAATATTTAACACGAGGGACTATGAATTCTTTGATGAAGTTAAGCATTTCGTTCTCGTAATTTTGTTTTGAAAATTGTACTAATATTCTTTGTTTGTTTTTGTGAAATTTTATTATTTTGGGCTTTGAAGGATTATATTCTACTTCTGATATTATTATTTGGTTTTTACCGTGGTTAACGGGGCACTCGACTATTGGAATTCCTACTATAGGGTTCTCGATATTAGAATGCATAGTTGCGTCAGTATCGTCAGATGCGTTATCATTTATAATTTGGTTATCATTATTAGTTTCGACTATTAAAGATTGGGAATTCTCAAGATCTTTATTACTATTAGAATTTTGTAATTGTTTATTAAAATCATCAACGATTTTATATAATGCGGCCATGTTATCTGCTTCATTAATATTTAGGTTAGGATGTTTTAACTTAGGGTTTGAATAATTTCGGTATTCAGCTAACTGTTTATTTTTAAGAATTGATTTTGAATTTTGGATATCATTGCAAGATTGGAGATAGTGAAGTTTTGTTTTTGAATATGGGGTTATCATTAAATCGTTATATATGTCGATAGTGGTTTTTAACAATTTCAAATTATCTATGCCTAATAACAAATCGAATTTATCGTGAAAGTTAAACAGGTGATATTTTAGGCAAGAATTATTTTCATGGTTTAAATTAAATAATTTTGAAACTGGTATTAGAGTACTAAATTGTTCTATGGAAGTGCCATGTGCTGTAGAAATTTTGAAAGGGTCTTTAAATATGGAATTCTTGTAAAATTTATTTGCAATTTCTGGCTTTACAAAAGATTTCGTACTACCGGTGTCTATTAGTACTTTAAGATTATTTTCGGGTAGAATAATAAATGGTAGTGTGTTGTTGTAATTCGTAGAATTAAATAATTCTATGTTTGGAATATTTCCGAGGCGGTTTCGTATAAAAAATGATCAGTTTCGTTCTCTGTGTCTGCTGGGAATTCGATGCAAGGTTCAACTTGTTGTTCTTGGTAATATGTGTTATCGTTATCAAGGTTGGTGTCAGGTTCGAGTTCGTTGTCATTGAATGTATCGCCGTTTATGTTAAATAATAAATTTTGATTACCACTGGATGGTCCAGGTCGTGGTTGATAAGTATTGTTAGTGGAAATGCTCATGGGTGTTGGTTTTGGAAATCTTTGGCTAGGAGTTGGATTTTGATTTTGTGTTGTTATTGTTTTTGTATTAAATTGCGAATTTTGAATATAATTTTGATTTGATTGTGGATTTTGGTAATTATTTTTATAAAATGTTGCATTTGCATTAGGTTGCGCGTAATTAGTTAGATATAACGGTTTAGTTGGAATGAACTTTTGCATCTGTTTAGAAATGAGTTTATTATGATTGTTTGCTGATGGTTTAGCAGTTTTCTGTGCATTATCAAACTGAAAGTCATTTGTCAACATACTCATTGCGGAATTTAGATCTTTTGGATTTTTAGTACGCATGAGTTGTCCAATTGGTTCTTTTAAACCTTTTAATAATATGCGTAAGGCATAATTTTGAAAATATTTAATTAAAGTATCTTTTTCAATAGCGGTGTTATGCGTTTTAATATAACTAATTTGGAGATTTAATAAGTGTTGTACTTTATTATAGAATTCGAATGGTGTTTCGTTTTGTGATTGTTTAAGTTCGGTTAATTCTATTGCTAGTGTGTAAGTATCGCGTTTGTCGGCATATGTGGACAATAAAGCTTCTTTTAAGTCTTTCCAATTACTAATGGTACAACTCGCGATATTTACTGCTGCGTCACCTTTAATCTTATATAATATTGTTGACATCAGATATTCATTTTGGAAATCAGTGACGTCTATTCTATTATAAAATTTGTTTACCAGTTTCTCGCATATTTCAAGAAATCGAGGTAAGAGTTCACGTTCTCCGTGAAACTCTGGGATCATGTCCAGGTACTGTTTCTTAAGTTCCGGGACAACCATGATTAAAGGATCAATTTTTAATTTATTATTAAAAATTTGGAACAGTTCGTTTTCAGAATCTGAATTTAATTTTGAAATTAGATCTGAGTTTGAATTTGAACTGGAGTCAGAGTCGTAGCTTGTGTCTGAATTGTAACCTCTAAAAGACATAAAGGTACTCACAGTAAAATCAGTGTCTTCATGTCCGTTGAAGATCTGCTTCTGTGTGGGTGGATGTGCTTCCACGGATGTATCTTGATTTACGTTGCTTGGTTTCTACTTGTTGTCCGATATTCTCTCGGCCACGATGTCGGCTGCTACGGCGCTGATATGCTCTCAGCTGTGTTAGCGTCGACGTAGAAGTTTTTGATGCTGCGGTGCTGATGTCCTCTCAGCTGCTAGCGTCAGTTGATCGTTTCGGCCGTTAAATCACTAATGTGAACCAAAACTATATTCGTTAGCACTGTTTAGCAATCCTACCTAGACTGCGCCAATTAACGATCGATCTTTATAAAATTACTTTTTAAAAAAGAATTTTATTTGTCAACTACAAGATATGTTGCTTCTACAAAGCTTAACTACTGACTAACTTATTCTATCTATTCTAATTTACAAGAAAACTTATTATCTACGAGATTTAGGAATCTAATTACAGTAGAGCATGTTTCTCACGGGGAGAAACATGCGACACAGCATAATTTTATCTATGTTGCATTTTTTCAATAATATAACTTATATATATATTTTTTTTTTCAAAAATTCATAACTTCGCGCCAAATCATCGTAGGTCCTTGAAATTTTGCGGACCTTGAAGGAAAAAGTCTTTTTATTTTCCTCGAGTGTATATATATATAGGGTGTTTTTTTGAAAACTTTCCACCGAAATATCTCGGGAACCGCGGTACTGATCGAAAATCGGCGAAATACGGGTTTGATGAATTTGAGGGGGAAGAAAAACCGTGTAATTAGTTTTCTGCCCAAAGTGGGCATACTGCCCATATTGGGGTCAACTTTATTTTTTTAAATGAGAACCCTACTTTTTTATTTTGGCAACGTGTTCTACGCGAAAAAAGGAGAAACTTTTGTACGAATTGTTTTTCCCCCACCCCAATATTTCGAGTGTCATCCTGGGATCAACTTCATTTTTTTGAATGGGAACCCAATTTTTTATTATTGCATCGTGTTCTACGTGCAAAAAAACAATATTTTGTAGATATTATTATTATTATGTTATTCTGAGATATTAAGCTGGAAAGTTTTCAAAAAAACACATTTCAAAATTCAAATTTTTTCACTTTCCCGCGTTGATAACTCGAAATATTGGGGTGGTGGAAAAAAATGTTTCCATATAAAAGTTTCTTATTTTTTGCGTAGAACACGTTGCCAAAATAAAAAAGTGGGGTTCCCATTTAAAAAAATCAAGTTATGAATTTTTGAAAAAAAATGCCTTTTTGAGGTTTCTGAATTTCATTAACAATTATCTAAAAGTGACTTTAAAATTTTTATTTCTTTAAAAACCTTTATTTTTTAGATGTTTTAAGAAATAAACGAATTTGGTGCGAAATCGGACAAATTATGGACAAAAAGCACAAAAATACCAATTTTTTTCGAAAATTCATAACTTCGTGCCAAATTATCGCACGTACTTGAAATTTTGAGAAAATTTAAGAAAATCTGCTGTGGCCAGTACACGACCTCTCGCCTAATTCTGCTTATTCTACTAATCTCGAGACTAATCTAATAAATAGTTTTACTTACATTTTAATAGTTTTATGTTCATGTAAGATGTAAACGATAATGTAAACCAAGATGCAAGCAAAAGATGTCAACTGTACTGTCACTATCATAATCATTCAAATTTTATGTAGAAACAAATTTCATATCATGGACAACAAGATAGAATATTAATTGTACTTTATTTTATTGTTAAATACTACCAGATTCAGCAAATTGTATTTATAATTAACTGTACCCATAGATAATTATATTTTCTTTTATTTTTAATTGCAGAAATTGTCATAAATAAATAATGTACCAATATATTTAAAGAAAACTTAATCAAGTTTCAAAAAGTACTACTTCCGGTTTGCGGATTTCTTCCAAAATGTTATCCGGTGTTAAGATACTTATTAAAACCTTAAATATGAAATTTGGTTATTAAAGGTTTGATACTTTTTCAGTTATCGTGGACGAAAAATCGTCAGTCCATACATTCATACAAACACACACACACACACATACACACACACAGACATCATCGTGAAAATAGTAAATTCGTATTGTAGAGACCTTGAAACGTGCTTATCCACCAAAAACTCATACTCGAAAATTTTGACCCATTACAATACCTCTCTTATAGAATATGAGGCGAGAGGTAAAAAAAGATTGAACTTTATTGTCCTGTTGGGCAACAAGGTCCAGGATTTTTTTTCTCACGCTACAAGTTGCTACAATTGAACATTTTTCAGTCAAAAACATGTTTTTTTATCCGGGGGTGGATCGAGTTTGGTGGCAGATTAACTTACAGGACCGAATAGAGAAACCTTCAACGTTCTCGGAAATCCAAAATTTATTGATTTACGTGCAAAATTCGCCATGTTATGGCCAAAAACCTCAAAAAGGCACTTTTTTTTCAAAAATTCATAACTTCGTGCCAAATCATCGTAGGTACGTGAAATTTTGCGGACCTTGAAGAAAAAGTCTGATCATTATTACTCTGTTGGCCAATAAGGTCCACGATTTTTTTGGCACTGCGCATGAGTTGCCAAAGTTGTGTCACAAGATAATTAATTAGTTACCTTTATGCCACGGCTGCTCACACTGGTAGAGTGGAAGTGGGTAAGTATACGTGAAATAAGTACCAAAATGCACAATCAAATTTAACAACTTATATTGACAAGAATCTCATTACTAACTAACTGGCCTACACGACCCTAGCCGCTGAACGGCAAATCACAATGTACCTTACGCTTGACATAATATTGTTCCAACAACTCAAATAAGCGAATACAATAAACCAGACAGAATAAATGATACTGCAAACTGACTAAGCACTGCAATTGTAACTGGGTTACTGAAATAATAAACAAAGCCTGCACCAAGGCTGCCTAACTACAAGGCACTTCGCAAGGTGGGATTAAAATTTATTTTACAAAACTACCGAAGCTCAAATAAGACCACAGATCACAATCACTAATGGCTGCCTAACACAAACCAACTTCGCATATAAAAGCAAAACATGCATCTATTTTATAAACTACAATAACAGATGAACGGTAAACGACGGCAGTGCAGAATCTTCTGCTGAACCCAATTACAAATACGGTAATAAATTAAACTCTTATCTCTACTTGCTGGGCTTGGAGAGCCAAAATGAGTGTACTACTTAATAAATAAATGCATAAGACCTGAATACAGATGCTCCGGTTGTAGGGAGTGGCTTCTGGCTGAAGATGACAACGGATTCTGCGGCCAGCTTGATTTATTAGAGCTCTGGCTGTAGATGGTGGTCGAGCATCAGAGTTCTGGGCGCCAGGCGGAATCACTTCCACCGACTGACAGCAGCTTCAACCGTAGGTCACGCTCTCCAAGCAGGTTACAGCAGCAAGCAAGAGAAGCAATGCACGCTCAGCAGCAATAACTAGGAACATCAAAGCAGGTGAATAGCGAGCAAGCAATAAATAATAATAGCAAATGCCGTCCACAGAGGGCTGGCAAAGCTGATGGTAATTCAATAAATATGATACACAATAAAAATCAAACGTCAGAAAGCAAATACAATCTATAGAGAGATTGCAAAGCTAGTAGCAATAAACAATATAATAATGATAAGAGTATTAAGCTCACAGAAGCAAATACTACCTACAGAGAGGTAGCAAAGCTTAACAGGGCTGCTACAAGTCTCCGAGGACTTGGCAGGCCATGCAGCGTGCACAAAAACTAGCATAAGTAAGCTAGACACAGTATAAAATAAATATGAGCAAATAGATAAATATAAATAAATAAATATTAAAATAAATAAATATGCATAAAATCTTAAGTAACACAGGTAAATAGATCCAGACGGGATCAATAAATATATAAATAAATCAATCAATAGGAGCAAGATACTCAACTACACAAATAAATAAATATTGTGAACCCAGACGGGCAACGCACTGGGCCACTAATAAAACTATCAGCAACGATACAGCCAATACTTTCCTGATTGACGTTGGCAAGTCACAAAACATCAGGAAGTCTCACAAGACAAAGCTTTTCCACAATGGATCAAGAAAAACTCTTGCACCAGCCGTGCTTGTTCAGCCAACGATCTTCCAAAAATTCCACAGTAAAATTAGGTTACAAAATGTTGAGAGACAGAAACTCCAAATAAATGGATAGCCCTAAAAAAGCACAATGTAAAAAGAGTTCACTACAACTTCTAGCCATGTGGTCGATGCCACATAACCTCACAACCAGTAACACAGCACTAAAGTCATTACAGACAGTATTTGAAAAAAACCACTAAACCACTTGGTGCCACTAAAATCACCTCAGCAAACCAAAATATCAACCAATACTTAACTTCAGCTGTTGTGAACTAGATCACGACTTTTACACATGCTGCCAATTCGGCCCCTCTCAGCACCGCCCTTACGTTACGCTTCTCTACGCCGGCTGAACAAGAAGGAATTCTTGTTCCGCTGCACTGTTATAACTGCCACCCCACTTAACGCACATGCGCACCTTGACCGGAAGACGACCCGGTCACAGTTGGACCTTTTTGGATATCGCACTTTGAAATTGTGTCATTTTTGGTGCATTTTCAAGTGGTGCGGTTTTATTTTCCTCCAGTATATATATATATATATATATATATATATATATATATATATATATATATATATATATATATATATATATATATATATATATATATATATACAACTTACTATCATTGAAGCGTCCTTATATTGACAATTTTCCATCAACCGAGCGTCCGGCTCCAATGAAGCGTCCATATATGGACGCTCGATTGGTCACCATGTTAAATTGGCTCCTAGTACCATCTAGTAGTCATATTTAAACATTTTGGTGGACGCCGAATTGATAGTGAATTATCATTTGCCGTATACATGCCGTATACTTTTAGTTCAGCCGAACGCTCACTTGTGGCGTTGCTGCGCTAGGCGTATAAGTAAAGTAAAGTAAAGTATATTGGGGATTTGAAATGAAAAGATGGAGTTATTATCGACAAGTTGAATAAATATGACAAAGTTATATGTGGAATAAATCGCTTACATTTTGTTTTCAGATAGTACGTTAATTGATTATTCAGTCTATATTTTAAGTTGGATTTGTATGCTTATAACTGACAACTGAGTATAATAAAAATATATTGAAAATCGGTCAAATTGTCTGTGATCTGATCAGCGGCTCAGCCAAGGAGGGGGGGGCTAAGGGGGCTATAGCCCCTCCCCTTGGCACATGCATTTATTTTTCCATTATATTATTTACTTATAATAAAATTCAATATGTAAATTATAATTATATCAGAACAAGAATTTTTGCGGTTAGATTCAATAAAGAGGACAATTTTTACTTTTCTTATTGCTTACTACGTAAGTTGAATGTAGTGTTTACTTCGTGTAATACTGTAAAATTTAGTTATAAGTTATAGATGAAAAGAAGAAACAGCCTCGGCGACTTTTACTGTGAACCAAAAAAAAATTAATTTTTTTGCGAATACCTTTACTTTTGTGAACCTGTGATTTTATTTAAGGTTTAAGAATAATTTTTGAGTTACATCAGGCGCGGATACAAGAGGTGGAGGTTACGGGGAAATTCCCCCCTCTCCAAGAATCCTAAAATTAGATCTTAAAATCGAATACTATTCCAATTTCTACTTAAATTAATACTATTTTAACTTACGTGGAAGTAAAAATTAAGTTTTAATTTATTTTTACATATAAAAATTATGTTATTCAAATCCGAAATTTCATATAAAGGCATTTGACTTTGAACTAAAAAAAAAATTCGCCTGCGGCGCTATTTTACAATTCCATTTTCCAAAATTACCCCCCTTGAGAACATCACCTAGATCCACCCTTGAGTTACATGAATAATAATAATAATAAATCATTACCTATAAGTATTAAGTAATTTTGATTTTGTTAGCCCCCCACTTGAAAAAATCCTGGCTGCGCCACTGGATCTGATAGTTAATTATTTAAATGAAAATTAGCAACAAATGCATTATATTTCAATAATTACTACATTAACAAATTTGTTGACAACACTATTGATTAGGTTTAAAATTAGAATATAATACTACTTAATGCCCATGTCACACCGGCGTGGCACGAAGCACGGTGCTCGATGGAACAAATGAATAACGTAAAAATTGTATCGCCGCTATTCCGTCGAGCATTTTGACATATGGAAATTTGTTGCTGATTTCACAGTGAATCCTCAATATAATTTTTGACATTTTGTGAATAATTGATGTCAAAATAATAACAGTAAGTACTTAGATAATAAGAATATAACACTTTAAGCTTTTGTCAATATATGAACTAATTATTGATATAATTAACACAAAGAATTGATGAATTTTAATTCTCAGCTGTCAAAAATAATTTTCAAAAACCTTCAAAGTACGAAGTGAACATAGCAATATACAAATTTTCGTATGGCATTTTGCTATACCGGTGTGACACCCTTTTGACAGCTTTGAACGAAGCAAAATGACACATAGAGCACCGTGCTTCATGCCACGCCGGTGTGACATGGGCACTGCATTTTATAAATAATTTTTGTTCAAAATTTATTACTTCTGGTTAGGAAATGGTGATTTACCCAGTTATTTTGGTATAGAAAGCACAAACCGAAAGTAGTAAATATTTTAATGTCAATGTTTGTAGGTAACGTTAATTACAAAGAGCTATTTATATTTCCGAATAAATTTGTTTATTACTTATCGAAATCTTGTTACGTAGCAATGTAAAAAAAGTTTAATAATAATAAAAAATTGTTGTAAACTTTAAAAGTTAAAAATGTGAAACAGAAATTTTATATGGAAGAAAAATAATGCTCGACACGACTGTAATTTACCTATTTAAAATCTACTACTCATTATACAGAAAAATAATAGAAAATTAATCAAATGACATTAGGACATTACAGTACCTACTTATATCAAGCAGTGTTTATTGGGTTTTAAAAATAGGTAAATATTATTTTCTTACTTTCGTTTGGTTATAGACAATTTATTTCTCAAATTTGCGCTAGGAAATTAATTTAATTACTTCATGCAATGATTTTTATTTAACTCTTTTTTAAAAAATAAAAAGTACACATATAAAACTACATTTATTTAAAAAATTATAGATCACATTGTAAAGAAACTTCAATATAAAATGTTTTTAACTTGCAATCGCATATTTTACGCTGTTTAAATTTAAAAAAAATTCGAATAAAAATGTGGTTTGTAGATAACCTAATTTGGGTGTTTTAGTTTCATGTCATAATTTGTAAGACATTAAATGACAAAATTTCATAATTTCAAACAAATATTCCATTTATTCTATATTAAAGTATATAATGCAACAAGTAAGGAATCTCGGTAGTCACCTTACTTATGTGATTACAGAACTCGGCCACGCCTCGTGCTACAAATTTCACATACGTAAGGTAACAACTTTTGTTTCCTTACTTGTTACATAAATATCTATTATCTTTTTACTAAATAAGGTTTCATTAATTAACTATTTCTTTATTTGCTGTCAAAGCAATACAATTTTATTTCAATTTCATAAAGATCGGACAAACCTTCTAGATATAGATATTTAACCCCCACGCCCATAATATTCCGATTGAATAAAACATTATGTAATGTATGACCCAATTTAAAAAAAGGCTCTCACTTTTAATACCATAAGTAGTCGTATTCTCGTAGTTATGTCGATAATTTTTCTGGTAGTATTTCGAATGTTCCTTGTGCTTGGGTATTATTATTACGAATGCGCATAAGGTACATGAATGTATAAATAATCTTTCTTATTTTATTTCAATGGTATATACCGAGGATTGTTGCAAAAAAACAATTATTACGGTCATTTTAGTGATTGTTGAATTTAACCCCCACCTCTTTGGATCCGAACAAAGTCACACCACACATACCTTAAAATCAGGATCTTTTAAAAAGATATCTGCTTGTAAAATTATGTGAAAATCGGACAAACGGTCTAGATCTAGAGGTTAACCCTCATACCTCAATTTAAATATAATTTATAACCCGATAAATAAAAACTATCTTTCTTACTTTAGTTGATTGCTACATATTACCGAGATTCGTTCAAAAAAAAATTACGACTGTAATAGGTTAGGCATATTAGGATTCTCAGAGGAAAGTTTTGATATAGTTTTGATTTTTTCACCCTTTATGTTTTTTGGGTCACTGAACACGAATTTGAAGTTTGCGGGCAAAAATTTTGCCCGGAACTTTGTTTTTTTGGCACTTTTTGACAAAATTTTGGCACTTTTTTATTATTTATTATATATATTATTATTATTATTATTATTACTTTTTTCAGTTTTTGGCCTATATCTCAAAAAGGAAGCGTTTTTTCGACAAGACCATTCTATACAAAATTAAAGTAGACAAAATAAGGTTTTTTTCCAAGACTAACCGTTTCGCCGCTTGAGCGCGCCCAAAAGGGGCCATATTTCCATATCTAGTGAAATTAAAGAAATTTTAGTATTTTAAAATTTGTGTGTGTTTAATCACGTCTAATTTCTAAACGGATAAAGATATTGAATTCCGGTTTGCGGCGTTGGATTCTTTTGTAAATTTTACGTTAGATAGATTATATTAAATTTTTTATGAGGCCTTCGATAACCCAAAATTTAGTTATTACCTTCAAGTGAAAAATTGCAAAATTTCAGAATTTTAAATATTTTTTGTGTTTAATCAACTCTACTTTCTGAGCGAATAAAGATATTGACTTCCGGTTTGCGGCGTTGGATTCCTTAGTAAATTTTACGTTAGATACATTATATTAAATTTTTTTATAAGGCCATTGATAACCCAAAATTTAATTATTACCTTCAAGTGAAAATAGCAAAATTTCAGAATTTTAAATATTTTTTGTGTTTAATCAACTCTACTTTCTGAGCGGATAAAGATATTGACTTCCGGTTTGCGTCGTTGGATTTCTTAGTAAATTTTACGTTAGATCCATTATATTAAATTTTTTTATAAGGCCTTTGATAACCCAAAATTTAATTATTACCTTCAAGTGAAAATTGCAAAATTTCAGAATTTTAAATATTTTTTGTGTTTAATCAACTCTACTTTCTGAGCGGATAAAGATATTGACTTCCGGTTTGCGTCGTTGGATTTCTTAGTAAATTTTACGTTAGATCCATTATATTAAATTTTTTTATAAGGCCTTTGATAACCCAAAATTTAATTATTACCTTCAAGTGAAAATTGCAAAATTTCTGAATTTTAAATATTTTTTGTGTTTAATCAACTCTACTTTCTGAACGGATAAAGATATTGACTTCTGGTTTGCAACGTTGGATTCCTTAGTAAATTTTACGTTAGATACATTATATTAAATTTTTTTATAAGGCCATTGATAACCCAAAATTTAATTATTACCTTCAAGTGAAAATAGCAAAATTTCAGAATTTTAAATATTTTTTGTGTTTAATCAACTCTACTTTCTGAACGGATAAAGATATCGACTTCCGGTTTGCATTGGCTTCCTTGGACTATATATATATATATATATATATGTGAGATAAATTGTACTATTTTTTTTAGAGGCCTTTAATAATCTGAAATTTAATTATTTTCTCCTAGAGAAACTTATAAAATTTTAAAATTTTCTTGTGTTTAATCAACTTTAATTTCTAAATGGATCAAGATATCGACTTCCGGTTTTCGACATTGGATTCTTCAGACATTTTTATGAAAGATACATTGTACTGTTTTTTTTTAAGGAACTTTAATAAGCCGAAATTTAATCATTTTCTCCAAGAGAATAAGAATTCTAAAATTTTCTCTTGGAGAAAATCATTAAATTTCGGCTTATAAAAGGCCCTTCAAAAATAGTACAATGTATCTTATATAAAAATGCCTGAGAAATCCAATGCCGCAAACCGAAAGTCAATATCTTTATCCGGTTAGAAATTAGAGTTGATTAAAACACAGAAGAATGCAAAAATACTAAAATAAAAGAAGTGAAAATCGGTCGCCATTTTCCAAGATGGCGGCCGTAGCACAACATGCATGAATGTTGATTTTTTATATGTTGTTACTGGGTAGGTACTAGTACTACATATATGCAAAGTATCATCTTTTAGGGAATTACTTCCAGGTATAGGCTAGGCATATTAGCAAAAAAATTGTTTTTTGGGTTCCTGAACACGAATTTGAAGTTTGCGGGCAAAAATTTTGCCCAAAACTTTGTTTTTGAGCACTTTTAGACCAAATTGTTACAACAGTTAAGTATCACAGCAAGGGCGATTTCTGCGTAAACGGTGAATTTCACTAGATATGGAAATATGGCCCCTTTTGGGCGCGCTCTAGCGGCGAAACGGTTAGTCTTGGAAAAAACCTTATATATGAAAAATGTAGGAAATTTTGTCTACTTTAATTTTGTATAGAATAGACTTTTCGAAAAAACGCTTCCTTTCTGAGATATAAGCCAAAAACTGAAAAAAGTGCCAAAATTTGATCAAAAAGTGCCCAAAAAACAAAGTTCCGGGCAACTTCAAATTCGAATTCAGTGACCCAAAAAACATAAACGGTGAAAAAATCAAAACTATATCAAAACTTTCCTCTGAGACCCAATATTTTTACTAATATGCCTAGCCTATAAAGCGATTTTTTTAGTTTAATCCCTCGTCTATCCTTATAATGATTCGATCGAATTTAAACATACTTTGAAATCTGACTCTAGTCAAAAAAGATGCGCATGCAAAATTTCGTGAGAATCGGACAAACAGTCTAGATCTATAGAGATTACCCCCAATAATTTTCAAATATACCTAAAAATCTGACTATAGTAAAAAAGAGTCCAGCCTGCAAAATTTCTAGAGAATCAGACAAATGGTCTAGATTCTATAGATTTATAATCCGCACCCCTTATGATCGAATTTAAACATAAGTACTTTAAAATCTGACTTCAGTTAAAAGAGACCTGCGTGCATAATTTCATGAGAATCGGACAAATGGTCGAGATTCTATATTATTAATCCTCACCCCCTAATGGTCCAATCAAATTAATACATAGAAATCTGCATGCAAAATTTCATGAGGATCGGGTAAACGGTGTAGATCTTGATGTTTAACTCTCCCCCCTAATAGTTCAAACAAATTTCAACATAATTTATGACTCGATTTAAAAAATCTTTTTTTATTTAATGCACGCGAAGCACACCAACACTTCCAGTTTAGAAGAAGAAAAACGAACACTTCAAACATAACATTTGAAAACATACGTTTCGGTGTTGCCAGTTTGAGGACGCTCGGTAGGCGATAGATTGGATGAAAGTATACTTATACGCCTAGCGCAGCAACGCCACAAGTGAGCGTTCGGCTGAACTAAAAGTATACGGCATGTATACGGCAAATGATAATTCACTATCAATTCGGCGTCCACCAAAATTTTTAGATGTGACTACTAGATGGTATTAGGAGCCAGTTTAACATGGTGACCAATCGAGCGTCCATATATGAACGCTTCATTGGAGCCGGACGCTCGGTTGATGGAAAATTGTCCAATATAAGGACGCTCATATATATATATATATATGAGATTATATATTAATATATATATATATATTAATTATATATTAATATATATATATATATATATATATATATATATATATATATATATATATATATATATATATATATATATATATATATATATATATATATATATATATATATATATATATATATTAATATATATATATATATATATATATATATATATATATATATATATATATATATATATGAGCGTCCTTATATTGACAATTTTCCATCAACCGAGCGTCCGGCTCCAATGAAGCGTTCATATATGGACGCTCGATTGGTCACCATGTTAAACTGGCTCCTAATACCATCTAGTAGTCACATCTAAAAATTTTGGTGGACGCCGAATTGATCGTGAATTATCATTTGCCGTATACATGCCGTATACTTTTAGTTCAGCCGAACGCTCACTTGTGGCGTTGCTGCGCTAGGCGTATATATATATATATATATATATATATATATATATATATATATATATATATATATATATATATATATATATATATATATATATATATATATATATATATATATATATATATATATATATTAAGATAATCGTGACTGCAATTAGTTAAAGAAACAACAGTAGTGGGTATATATATATATATATATATATATATATATATATATATATATATATATATATATATATATATATATATATATATATATATGCCTAGCATGATAACTCCATTGTCATATATTTCCCTATGTTCGCATTTCACCTCCACCAACCTGTATTCTGGTGTAGCCGCAATTTAATTATATTCTACAAGTAAACAAAATAAATATTAGTAATTTTTGTGTTTATTCATCTGCCATTTCTGAACGGATAATAATACCGACTTCCGGTTTCCAGCATTCATTTAAATTATCATAATTTTCAATAGCGTTTTTCTCATGTTTTTGTTATGCCAGGGTATGAAACTAATATCTCGTTGAATTCAGAAAAAAATACTGAATCGAATAAGCGAATAAAAAAAATGTACCCATTTGAAATAAGAAAGTTACACCTAGTAGTTTGAGAACCACTGGTCTAAAAAAAATTTCTGTCGTTCATTAAAGTGGTCATATAAAATAGAAATTGTTTGCTAATTTAACCAACTTCGTAGCTCTTATACTTCTCGAGATAGCAATGGTGCGCCACTTAAAATGAACATATATACAGGTTGGTGGAGGTGAAATGCGAACATAGGGAAATATATGACAATGGAGTTATCATGCTAGGCATCTTGATTTACATGGAATTAGTCAGGCGGTCGACAGCTATATAGAATTTCATTATGTGGTTTTATGTGCTGCCATCTATTGCTGCCCGAAATAAGTATTTAATAAAAATAATAAAAATATTGATCAGAGTTGCGGAATAAATACAAAATTTAAAAAATACATAAAAAATTGTACAACAGTCATTATTTCTTATGTCATTTATGATTGAAAACTCAAAGTTGAAGGTGTTGAAGGTATTCATTACATCTATTTTAATATTTTTCTGTGTTAAAAGTGTTAATTATTATTATCTACTGTATTATTAGCAATGGTTATTTTACGTTTACGAATTCAGTAATACGTCATGGAATCAGGAGTAACGAATTTTTGATGGCGAAGCGAAAAAAAACTGCCAGATAAATCTCAATCGGTGGAATGTTAAGAATTATAAGGTTCGTGATGGTATCCCTTTCGCCAAATGACATTATTGAATACGCATTATTAATACCTATGTCACGAAAATTATAAAAAATATTTTTTAAGCAAATACTATTTAATATTGTAGTATACTATTAAAATTAAATATAAAAATTTAAAAAATAGTGTCACCTATTTTTGAAGCTTTCGGCAAAGATTTTTGTGTAAACGAAAAAAATATACAAATCCACATAGCAGAAAGAGCTGCAGATATACGTAATAAAATAAAAGATGAGATAGAAAACAAAGTAATTTGTTTAAAAATAGATGGTGCAACAAGAATGGATCGTTCTATTTTAGGTATAAACGTGCAGTATATTAACATGGGAAAAATCGTTGTACGCACATTAGGAATGACTGAAATTAAATCTAAACATACCGCTAAAATCTATTAGCGCTTACTCTAAAGAACTTTAATATAGAAAATAGACAAATTTATTCCATCACCACGGATAATGGATCTAATATGATCAAAATTGTTAATCTGTTACAAGAATCATCTGAAGGAGAGGAAAGTGATGTAGAAGAACAGGAAGAATCTGACGAAAATGAAACACAAGGCACTACTGACAATGAAAATTCAGGTGAGGACACAAAAATTTAATTTAAATCAGACAAACTAGGAGTAAAATTGATTATAATTTTATTATTTACCGGCAAAATAAAACATTATCAAATTTTTATCGATTATTTTTTTGTTATTTTACTATTTTATTACTTAGGTATATTTAATTTGAAAAAACTTTTTAGCTATGAATTTAATAATGGAAGAATTACCGAATGATTTACTGGAAGCAGTCGATATTGAGCAAACAATAACAAGACAAATTAGATGTGGAGCACATACACTGCAACTTGCTGTCAATGACGCATTAAAAATTCAATCTAGCAGTATAAGCAAGGCAAGACAAGTTTGTAAACGATTACGAACGGCAACTTTTATACCACTTTTAAAAAATTTTAATTTAAGAAAACCAATCATAGATTGCCCAACAAGATGGAACTCGACTTATGATATGTTGCAGTGTTTATTAGAATTGCGTACGTTTTGTATTGATTTTGCGCCATCAAATAAAGACTTACATCTTTCGGAAAAGGAATGGGAGTTCATCAAATCAGTTTTGGAAACATTGAAACCGGCCAAAGAAGCGACTATTAATTTACAAAAGGAACAATAATTAATCATCGGAGATTTCTACGGAATTTAGTGGAAATGTTTGACAGTGACAAAAAAATTGATACTCCACTGGCACGGAGTCTATGTGAATCAATGACGAAAAGGCAAAAGATGTTGTTTGACAATGATGCATTCGTAACTGCTCTATACCTTGATCCAAGGTATCAGTGTATCTTATCAAAAGAAAATAAAGATGTGGCCAAAAATCATCTTCTGAAACTATGGAATATTATAAACAATATAAAAAAAAATAAAAAATTCTGAATCATCAAGCGATGATAATTCAAACGAAAGTGATAAGCAGCAATCAGAGGACGAACTAGAAAGAATGCTACAAAAGCAATCTCAACAAAATGCAGGCCAAACTCATAAAAAGCCGACATCGCATTCGTCACAAGAAGGTATACATATTGTAAACATTATAAATTCCTTTGACAATATTCCGCGCTTGCATCACAATACCAATCTTTTAAAATATTGGGAGGAACAAAAAGTAGGTAAATTAAAATACTTTGAACTTTATATTTTGGCACAAGTAGTTCTCGCTGTTCCTGCTACGCAAGTTAGCGTGGAACGAAGTTTTTCCGGGTTGAGGTACATACTATCAAATTTAAGAACTTCTTTAAAAGAAGTTGTGTTAGAAAACATTATGTTAATAAGGGGAAATATAGAGAAAAAATAAGGATCAATTATTATTGTATTTCATTTTTCATAAATGTCTAGCGACTGTGACACCGATGCCAGAAGAAATAACTCCAACTATCACAGCATTGGATGAGACACAAATTACTTAGTTCTTCTAGCATCGTTGTTGCAGCCGCAACTGAGTGTGAGTATTCCACTATTTACTATCTATTAAGTTATTGTGTTTTGTACGTATGTACTACTCCGTATTATTCAATTATCTTTATCAATTGTATCATATTTATACCTAAAAAGATTTTTTTTTCTTTTTTGAAGACAGTTTTATTTATCATTTATCTTTATATTTAAACGAAATATATAATTTATCATTTTTTTATTTATTTTTTGTATGTCTTGTTTATTTATTGTAAATGTGTAAACCATATTATCATAATAATATTGTACTTCTTATAATTATAATAATATATTATTTATTTACTGCCAATACGTATACCTATTCATTTTCCCTAGTTCTGTAATTACCAGTTTAATTAACCAGTTAAGTAAACTGGTTTTATTAACCGATTTTTTAAATCTGTTTAATTTACCGGTTTTTTAAACCGGTTTAATTTACCGGTTTTTTAAACCGGTTCCGTAGGCAGAAACCGGTTTCTGATTAAAAATCGATAAAAAAATTTCGTTCCTAATTTCGGTTAACCTTAAACCAAAATTTTTTTCGGTTTCTTGCCCTGCATATTACTGTAATTTTTATTTTCATTAAAATATTTTCTTTTCATAATAATGTATGTGTACGAGCAGAACGAGAAAGTTTACATGCACTTTTAGATTTTATTATTATTTCTGTTATTGATTACTCTTTTTGCCACACAAATTCACATTACTTATATATATATATATATATATATATATATATATATATATATATATATATATATATATATATATACAGGGTGTTCATTTTAAGTGGCGCACCATTGCTATCTCGAGAAGTATAAGAGCTACGAAGTTGGTTAAATTAGCAAACAATTTCTATTTTATATGACCACTTTAATGAACGACAGAAATTTTTTTTTAGACCAGTGGTTCTCAAACTACTAGGTGTAACTTTCTTATTTCAAATGGGTACATTTTTTTATTCGCTTATTCGATTCAGTATTTTTTTCTGAATTCAACGAGATATTAGTTTCATACCCTGGCATAACAAAAACATGAGAAAAACGCTATTGAAAATTATGATAATTTAATTAAAATCTTCGTATTGCAAGAGTGCTATGGAAGAAACCAATTGAATATTTGTTTCATATTAATAATTGTTATTTGATAATGAAAAAGATTCTTTGATTTTAATCAAGAGATCAGGGCCGCTACTGAGTGTATGAGTTCAAGGTACTAAGTACTCAGTAGGGTATATGGTGGCGGTAACTACGGACACGTGTTTCGGCCTTATTTGGTCTGATCAGTGTAGTATACTAGAATCTTTTTCACTAACAATTAATATGAAACAAAATATTCAATTGTTTTCTTCCATAACACTAACTAACAATCAGATTTTAATTAAATTAAGATAATTTTCAACAGCGTTTTTCATATGTTTTTGTTATGCAAGAGTATAAAACTAATATCTCGTTGAATTCAGAAAAAAATACTGAATCGAATAAGCAAATAAAAATAATAGGTCCCCATTTGAAATAAGAAAGTTGCACCCCGTAGTATGAGAACCACTGGTCTAAAAATTTTTCTTTCGTTCATTAAAGTAGTCATATAAAATAGAAATTGTTTGCTAATTTAACCAACTTCGTAGCTCTTATAGTTCTCGAGTTAGCAATGGTGCGCCACTTAAAATGAACACCCTGTATATATATATATATATATATATATATATATATATATATATATATATATATATATATATATATATATATATATATATATATATATATAAAATCTTGCAGAAATATTTTTTGGTGATTTTGAATTTTGAATGGAATGTACTTGTATTTTTTAAGAATTCTATGCACCGTCATGAAACTCATATTTAATTCAGCTGAAATTTCTCTCACACTTAATGTAGGCTCTAATTCCATTAAGGCTAATACATTTTCTTCATTTTTATGTATCGTATCACGATTATGGTTTTGAAAATGAAATGTTCCAGTCTTCTCAAATTTTATAATAAATCTTTGGATACTAGATTTACTAGGAATGTTATGATGCTGCCAAACAATGCTAATTAAGTCACGAATTTTTCGGAAACTTTCCCCTGAATAATGCCATTTAATTATTTGTAATTTTTCTTCATGTGTATAATTTTCCTTTTCTAATAATTTTTTTAATAATATAAAATTCACAAACAGATTAGAAATTTTCTTTAATATTGTACTACAAAAAAATACAAAGCAAACACTTACCAATTAGTCCGGCGGCTTAGTGAAATTATTGTGCACTTCGAGCCAAAAGCAATTTAAATTTTTTTTCTTATTTACCATACCTTATTGAGTATTTTAAGGGGTGGAGGCATCACCGGAAGTGTCCGTGTCAGCCGCCATTTTGAAAAATTTGTCCCCGTTTTTTGTTTTTCGCGTTTATCTTGCAAATGATTTACATTACGAAGAAAACTGTTAAACGGAATTGTAGAGCACAAAATTCTCTACAAGATAGATTTATATAGATTTTTTTGTAAATGGCACTGTTTGCTAGAAAATAAAGAAAATGAATTTTGTATATTTTCAAATTTTTTATAAAGTCGTTTTTTTGTCTTAACAGAGTATAATGGCTGTAATATTTTATCGGATAAAGATATCGACTTCCGGTTTTAAGCATTCGATTACTGAAACATTTTTCAATAAAAAACATAATTTTCAAAACTTTGGAGACTCTGGTGTAGCCACAATTTAATTATATTCTACGAGAAAACAAAATAAATATTAGTCATTTTTGTGTTTATTCATCTGTCATTTCTAAACGGACAATAATACCGAATTCCGGGTTTCAGCATTGGATTTGTCGAACTTTTTTCTTTTAGATGCATTATTTCAAAAATTTAAGAGGGCCTTGTAGAGCCGAAATTTAAAGAATGTAGATATATTTATTCATATTTTGAGTTTAATTAGCTGTGGTTTTCGAATGGATTAAAAAATTTACTTCTGGCTTTCAGTTCTGAATAGAAACATATAGTTAAACACTAAAACCGAAAACCGGAAGTGATATTTCACAGATTTACTGCAAGATAATTTTAGTGTTTCTTATTTATTTTATATAATTAACTGTAATTTCAGAGCATACTAAAATATCACTTCCGGTTTCCAGTATAAGTTTTCTCAAACATGTTTCTATTCAGAACTGAAAGCCAGAAGTCAATATTTTAATCCATTCGAAAATTGTTTAAATTTCGGCTCAACATAGGCCCTCTTAAATGTTTGAAATAATGCATCTAAAAGAAAAAAGTTCGACAAATCGAATGCTGGAAACCGGAAGTCGGTATTATTATCCGTTCAGAAATGGCAGATGAATAAACACAAAAATTACTAATATTTATTTTGTTTACTTGTAGAATATAATTAAATTGCGGCTACACCAGAATCTCCAAAATTTTGAAAATTATGTTTTTTATAGAAAAATGTTTCAGAAATCGAATGCTTAAAACCGGAAGTCGATATCTTTATCCGATAAAATATTACAGCCATTTTCCTGTGTTATGAAAAAATAACGACTATAAATAATTCGAAAATATGCAAAATTCATTTTCTTGATTTTCTAGCAAACAGTGCCAAAAACGGGGACAATTTTTTCCAAATGGCGGCTGACACGGACACTTCCGGCGATGCCTCCACCCTTTAAAATACGCAATAAGGTGTGTTATATATATATATATATAGAAATTTTTATATATATATATATATATATATATATATATATATATATATATATATATATATATATATATAGGGTGTAATACGAAATGCGGGCCATAGGCGTTTAACATGGGAAAACAATTTTTTCGTGCGCATTGCTTCCCAAATTATTTTAGTCAAAAATGCTTCAAATAAATGTTGTAGAGCTTAAAATTCTGCATGTAAATCAGTCAACACAATTCATTTACTATGGTTTGTAACTGCAGAAATTAAATATGAAAATTTACAAAATTACTATTTTTTAATTGTGTTGGCCATGGAATTAAACAAAATGACAAACAAATGTGTAATGGTCTCCTGTCAAGTATTTTGACATTTAGTCCAGCGGCTTACAGTAATATATAATGTGAATTGTGCACTTCGAGCCAAAAGCAATTTTAATTTTTTTTTTCTTATTTAACACACCTTATTGCGTATTTTAAAGGGTGGAGGCATCACCGGAAGTGTCCGTGTCAGCCGCCATTTGGAAAAAATTGTCCCCGTTTTTTGTTTTTCGCGTTTATCTTGCAAATGGTTTACATTACAAAGAAAACTGTTAAACGGAATTGTAGAGCACAAAATTCTCTACAAGATGGATTTATATAGATTTTTTTATAAATGGCACTGTTTGCTATAGAAAATCAAGAAAATGCAGTTTGCATATTTTCGAATTATTTATAGTCGTTATTTTGTCATAACACAGGAAAATGGCTGTAATATTTTATCGGATAAAGATATCGACTTCCGGTTTTAAGCATTCGATTTCTGAAACATTTTTCTATAAAAAACATAATTTTCAAAATTTTGGAGATTCTGGTGTAGCCGCAATTTAATTATATTCTACAAGTAAACAAAATAAATATTAGTCATTTTTGTGTTTATTCATCTGCCATTTCTGAACGGATAATAATACCGACTTCCGGTTTCCAGCATTCGATTTGTCGAACTTTTTACCTTCCGCTTACCTGTAAAGGAAGGTATTGGAATCATGTAAAAAATCGGGTAGTGAGTTTTTAGTGGATGAGCACGAATTAGGTTCCTTACAACTCATTTTTGATAGTTTCCCGATGATGTCTGTATGTGTGTGTGTGTGTGTGTGTGTGTGTGTGTGTGTGTGTGTGTGTGTGTGTGCGTGTGCGTGTGTGTGTATGTGTGTGGTCCGGGCCGATGCCGGATGTTGCATAACTCAAATACGAATTATCCAAAAAATTTGATATTTGGTATTTTACAATTGTATACGAATAGGAAGAGCTCATTAGATTTTGGTACAAATATCTTCACCGGAAGTGGTACTTTTTGAAGATTGAAAAGGTTAAGTGTCAAAAATTTCTATAAATTTGAACAAATATAGTATTTATTTGTAATAAGAATAAGAGGAAAAGTTATTTGCAATTTACGTTATAAAAAAATTGTCTTTATCTGGTAGCATTAAAGAACTGCAGTAAAATTTAAAAAATAAATTTATCAAATAAAACGTTGAAATCTTGTAATCCTTGTTCGGTTGATTTTTGTTTCTGCATAAAAAATATTGACAGATGAGACGGGTGACAAGTTGGCATACTAGCGCTATATAAGTCATAAGTAAGCTATTAAATGTAGTAACTGAACGGAGGATTGCTTCAACACAGAAGAGTTTTCGTGTGAATGAATCTTTTGATTCAGGTGATACTAATTTCTGTGTTTGAATATTTTAGATTTTTATTTGTATATTTTAAATGGACACCGGATTGTACGTATACATTTCTGTTTAAAGTCTAGATATGGCGGAAGGTTGTGTGATGGCCACGTCAGATTTTTTCTTTTAGATGCATTATTTCAAACATTTAAGAGGGCCTATGTTGAGCCGAAATTTAAACAATTTTCGAATGGATTAAAATATTGACTTCTGGCTTTCAGTTCTGAATAGAAACATGTTTGAGAAAACTTATACTGGAAACCGGAAGTGATATTTTAGTATGCTCTGAAATTACAGTTAATTATATAAAATAAATAAGAAACACTAAAATTATCTTGCAGTAAATCTGTGAAATATCACTTCCGGTTTTCGGTTTTAGTGTTTAACTATATGTTTCTATTCAGAACTGAAAGCCAGAAGTAAATTTTTTAATCCATTCGAAAACCACAGCTAATTAAACTCAAAATATGAATAAATATATCTACATTCTTTAAATTTCGGCTCTACAAGGCCCTCTTAAATTTTTGAAATAATGCATCTAAAAGAAAAAAGTTCGACAAATCCAATGCTGAAACCCGGAATTCGGTATTATTGCCCGTTTAGAAATGACAGATGAATAAACACAAAAATGACTAATATTTATTTTGTTTTCTCGTAGAATATAATTAAATTGTGGCTACACCAGAGTCTCCAAAGTTTTGAAAATTATGTTTTTTATTGAAAAATGTTTCAGTAATCGAATGCTTAAAACCGGAAGTCGATATCTTTATCCGATAAAATATTACAGCCATTATACTCTGTTAAGACAAAAAAACGACTTTATAAAAAATTTGAAAATATACAAAATTCATTTTCTTTATTTTCTAGCAAACAGTGCCATTTACAAAAAAATCTATATAAATCTATCTTGTAGAGAATTTTGTGCTCTACAATTCCGTTTAACAGTTTTCTTCGTAATGTAAATCATTTGCAAGATAAACGCGAAAAACAAAAAACGGGGACAAATTTTTCAAAATGGCGGCTGACACGGACACTTCCGGTGATGCCTCCACCCCTTAAAATACTCAATAAGGTATGGTAAATAAGAAAAAAAATTTAAATTGCTTTTGGCTCGAAGTGCACAATAATTTCACTAAGCCGCCGGACTAATTGGTAAGTGTTTGCTTTGTATTTTTTTGTATCACGAAGTACAATATTAAAGAAAATTTCCAATCTGTTTGTGAATTTTATATTATTAAAAAAATTATTAGAAATGGAAAATTATACACATGAAGAAAAATTACAAATAATTAAATGGCATTATTCAGGGGAAAGTTTCCGAAAAATTCGTGACTTAATTAGCATTGTTTGGCAGCATCATAACATTCCTAGTAAATCTACTATCCAAAGATTTATTATAAAATTTGAGAAGACTGGAACATTTCATTTTCAAAACCATAATCGTGATACGATACATAAAAATGAAGAAAATGTATTAGCCTTAATGGAATTAGAGCCTACATTAAGTGTGAGAGAAATTTCAGCTGAATTAAATATGAGTTTCATGACGGTGCATAGAATTCTTAAAAAATACAAGTACATTCCATTCAAAATTCAAAATCACCAAAAAATATTTCTGCAAGATTTTGAACGGCGTGCAATATTTTGTGAAACAATTATGGAAAAAGCAAATAATAGTAGATAATTTTTAAAAAATATGTTGTTTACTGATGAATGTACGTTCACTATGAATGACGAACCAAACCGACAGAATTTTCGGCACTGGTCGCAGAATAATCTACACAACATCATTGAATCTAGGACGCAGTATCGTCAAACAGTAAATGTTTGGGCAGGGATTCTTGGTTACAAAATTATTGGCCCGTTTTTTATCAACCGCATAAATTCGGAAACATATTTATCAATTTATCCTTATTAATTGATACTGTTGGACCGGAAATTGCTGCTGCAAATAATGAGAATGTGTGGTTCCAGCATGACGGCTGTCCTGCACATACATCAAGACAAGTTGTTGAGTACCTAAACTTTGCGTTTCCAGACACCTGGTTCGGTCAACGTGGACCAATAGACTGGCCAGCACGATCGCCGGATTTAAATCCGTGTGACTTTTTTATGGGGTCACCTAAAATCAAATGTTTATTCAAAAAGATATGCTACTATTGAAGAACTGAAAAATGGTATAATAGAACAATGCCGGAAAATAAATAATAGACAATTAAGTAATGTCAGGCAATGTTTTTACAATAGATTGGGGTATTGTTTGGCTCAAAATGGTGCACTTTTTAAACATCTTTTGTGATTTATTTCCTTTTGTTTAGTTACTAATTTAAAAATAATTTATTTATTCAAACAATAAATTGTATTTCTAAGTTAACTTATTTATTAATTGTTTTTACTTCCTTGTACGGAGTAATAAGGAAGTATTGTAATCGCGAAAAATTTCAGTTTTCAGATTTTGATGGAAATATCCGTTTTGACCTTTTCTGAATCCATTATGACTAGTTTCGTCGTGACATCAGTACGTACGTACGTATGTGCGTACGTACGGACGTATGTTCGTCGCATAACTCAAATACGGTTAGACGTAGAAAGTTGAAATTTTGTATTTAGGACTGTTATAGCATCTAGTTGTGCACCTCCTATTTTTGGTTTCACTCTTTTTTCAAATATTTCGATAAATATTTAATTTGTGACAATTTTTTAAATTTTAAATGAAAGATTATGTGATTATTACCTACAATCGGTATTTTATAAATATTTTTGTATCTGGTATCATTTAAGAATAATTAAAGTATATATTTATAATTAAGTATTTCGGTATCTTGTAGACCATGATCGATTAACAATTGTTACTACGTAAAATTTAAATGATTATGACATGACAGTGACAATAGTAAAATATGCTTCATATCTTCTTCTGCGGTTTAAATAAAATGACTAAAATATATTTGTGAGTATAGCAGCAGTAGTAGTAGTACTTATATATTAATATATTTGTATAATAAGTTAAAAGAATTTTTTATATTATTCTACATTTTAGTTATTAAGAAAAGTATGAACAGTTTAATAGGCGTACAAGGAAGTCATGTGGTGTCCACGTCAGATTTTTTATAGTAAATATTCCTCCATGGTAAATATGATAGATATGAAATAAAATATTAATTTGACATTACACATTTTGTTTCATTTCATGGCGAACACTATTAAACAGTAATTTTCATATTTAATTTCTGCAGGTACAAACCATAGTAAATGAATTGTGTTCACTGATTTACATGCAGAATTTTAAGCTCTACAACATTTATTTGAAGCATTTTTGACTAAAATAATTTGGGAAGCAATGCGCACAAAAAAACTGTTTTCCCATTTTAAACGCCTATGGCCCGCATTTCGTGTTACATCCTGTATATATATCGTATATATTTATTTATTTATTTGAGAGTACTGTAAAATCAAATATCCGTCGAGTTACCCCGCCGCAGAGTGCCGCGTCCCACCAAAATCCTGAAAAAACTTCCCCAAACGGGTACACTGCACTAGTTTTTCGCAATTATCTCGTAAACGGTTAATCACACAGAAAATGTTATACAAAGCGAATTGTAGAAAAATAAATTCTCAACATAGGACGATCCGAGTCATTGCTATATCAATTGTATATCATAAATATAACTACATACATGAAAATAGAGCAAGAAATTCTCTATCATCACATGCTAATCCTGTTTTGTTATTGTTTTCTTTTTGTACTGTTTTCGAATGATTTTCGTATAAACGTCAATAACACAAAAATTAAATTTACACAATATAACAAAGAATATGTCTAATAAAGGCATATTGGTAGGTAAATATATAGTATTCTATAATACACCTGAAAGTGCACGCGAAGTTTTATAGCCATACAGATTATTTTTGTTAAACTATCGTTTTATAAATTGTCACGGATAATCAAAGAGTCAACACGTGTGTATTTGACAGCATAACTTGTAACGAAGTCGGCTTCGTTAAGTTTGAGTTTCGCGCGCTGTTAGCGCACACAGCGGCTTCTCTTCTTCTTCTTCTGGCGGGCGGCGAGAGAGAGCGAGCGAGCGAGGAGAGAGGGGCTTGACAGCTGAGCGCGAGAGTGAGCACATGGTGAGAGGTTAGGACTGTGGTTGAAGAAAAGTTTGGAGCCGATTTGCGAGATTCTTGTAGGAATCTGTGTTGGTGGAGTAATCGAGACATTCTGTGGATCGATTACGGCAGCAGTAGATGTATCTGCGCTGGAAGCTATTCGCAAGGGAAGTACAATACGTCTGGCTCGGCCCAATCCGCACTCTGCTATTTTTGCTATTAATTTGTTAATTTATATTTTTGTCTGTTCACATGCTTATTGCTAATTTAAGTTATTCTTTGTATATGATTGCTTATCTGGCTTACATGTGTTTTAGTTGGTCTTACGCTGTGCACATTTTATTTGAGCTGGTGTGGAGTGCTAGCCTCTAGAGATGCGCATTTATAGCCGAAACCCGTCCCGACCCGAACGACCCGTGGGCGAATTTCGGGTCAATTTTCAAATTGATATTTCGGGTTCGGGTCGGGTCGGGTTTGGTTTTGTTTGGGTCGGGTCGGGTTAGTGTTCAAGTCGGGTAGTTTCGGGTTGGGTCGGGTTAAATCGGGTCGGATTTAACGGGTTAAATCAGGTTATTTATAAAACGTTAGTAACTTATAATTCATTATTATTATATTATGAACTTAATACGTTAGATACAACCATAATATCATCAAAACCTTCCATATTATGCAAAGTGTTAAATAATTGACAGATAAAAGTTAAAAGAATTTTTTATATTATTCTACATTTTAGTTATTAAGAAAAGTATGAACAGTTTAATAGGCGTACAAGGAAGTCATGTGGTGTCCACGTCAGATTTTTTATAGTAAATATTCCTCCATGGTAAATATGATAGATATGAAATAAAATATTAATTTGACATTACACATTTTGTTTCATTTCATGGCGAACACTATTAAACAGTAATTTTCATATTTAATTTCTGCAGTTACAAACCATAGTAAATGAATTGTGTTCACTGATTTACATGCAGAATTTTAAGCTCTACAACATTTATTTGAAGCATTTTTGACTAAAATAATTTGGGAAGCAATGCGCACAAAAAAACTGTTTTCCCATTTTAAACGCCTATGGCCCGCATTTCGTGTTACATCCTGTATATATATCGTATATATTTATTTATTTATTTGAGAGTACTGTAAAATCAAATATCCGTCGAGTTACCCCGCCGCAGAGTGCCGCGTCCCACCAAAATCCTGAAAAAACTTCCCCAAACGGGTACACTGCACTAGTTTTTCGCAATTATCTCGTAAACGGTTAATCACACAGAAAATGTTATACAAAGCGAATTGTAGAAAAATAAATTCTCAACATAGGACGATCCGAGTCATTGCTATATCAATTGTATATCATAAATATAACTACATACATGAAAATAGAGCAAGAAATTCTCTATCATCACATGCTAATCCTGTTTTGTTATTGTTTTCTTTTTGTACTGTTTTCGAATGATTTTCGTATAAACGTCAATAACACAAAAATTAAATTTACACAATATAACAAAGAATATGTCTAATAAAGGCATATTGGTAGGTAAATATATAGTATTCTATAATACACCTGAAAGTGCACGCGAAGTTTTATAGCCATACAGATTATTTTTGCTAAACTATCGTTTTATAAATTGTCACGGATAATCAAAGAGTCAACACGTGTGTATTTGACAGCATAACTTGTAACGAAGTCGGCTTCGTTAAGTTTGAGTTTCGCGCGCTGTTAGCGCACACAGCGGCTTCTCTTCTTCTTCTTCTGGCGGGCGGCGAGAGAGAGCGAGCGAGCGAGGAGAGAGGGGCTTGACAGCTGAGCGCGAGAGTGAGCACATGGTGAGAGGTTAGGACTGTGGTTGAAGAAAAGTTTGGAGCCGATTTGCGAGATTCTTGTAGGAATCTGTGTTGGTGGAGTAATCGAGACATTCTGTGGATCGATTACGGCAGCAGTAGATGTATCTGCGCTGGAAGCTATTCGCAAGGGAAGTACAATACGTCTGGCTCGGCCCAATCCGCACTCTGCTATTTTTGCTATTAATTTGTTAATTTATATTTTTGTCTGTTCACATGCTTATTGCTAATTTAAGTTATTCTTTGTATATGATTGCTTATCTGGCTTACATGTGTTTTAGTTGGTCTTACGCTGTGCACATTTTATTTGAGCTGGTGTGGAGTGCTAGCCTCTAGAGATGCGCATTTATAGCCGAAACCCGTCCCGACCCGAACGACCCGTGGGCGAATTTCGGGTCAATTTTCAAATTGATATTTCGGGTTCGGGTCGGGTCGGGTTTGGTTTTGTTTGGGTCGGGTCGGGTTAGTGTTCAAGTCGGGTAGTTTCGGGTTGGGTCGGGTTAAATCGGGTCGGATTTAACGGGTTAAATCAGGTTATTTATAAAACGTTAGTAACTTATAATTCATTATTATTATATTATGAACTTAATACGTTAGATACAACCATAATATCATCAAAACCTTCCATATTATGCAAAGTGTTAAATAATTGACAGATAAAAGTGTTGATTTGTTTTAATGAATTAATTCATAAAAATTGGGCATAATTCATTTGAAAAATGTACAATTCAGCGACAAAACTTGCGATCTTGGCAGTACGTAGCAAGAAACTTTTATTGCTATGTTATTCTTAAGAAAACTAGCAGATGTTTATTGCAGGGTCGGCACTAGGCAATGGAATATTTTATACACAATGTACATTTTGGGTTTTTAAACGAAAATCAAGATTATGTGTATAATTGCATAGTTTCTTTATATAGCAAATTGTTACTTTAAACTGTAGCAGTTACAGTTATTTTAAGCCGTTTATCCTATCCTATATACTAAGAAGTTAACAGTAAATTAAGTACATGGTCTTAGGTCGAATGTCAAGAGGTTAAATTTTAAGGGATTACGAAAAATAGTTGAAGAAAAGTCATTGTTCTAAGAAAATCAAGTACGTTCTCATTCCTCCCTTTAGTACAGGTAGTAACAATTAGGGAATAATAGCAATTGTCTTGAAATGATAATTTATTTAAATCCGAGTGTTCGTTCGAATAGTTTGTGTTTATTGGTTTACTTTATTGCAAAAGAATATCATAAAAGAGTTTTCTTGACGTACAAGGTAATAAACTCCGCTCACAGTTTGCCCCATTTTCGGGTTCGCGTACAGGTCGGGTTCGGGTCATATCGGGTTCGGGTCATATCGGGTATTTCTCGGGTCGGGTATAGTCGGGTGTTTATCAGGTTGGTTCGGGTACAGGTCGGGTTCGGGTCTGGTACCTTTCGGGTTCGGGTCGGGTCGGGTTTCATTTTTATTAAAAATGCGCATCTCTACTAGCCTCCACCCCGCTGTCCATGTACCTGTAAGCCCGGTCAAGGCTACTGGCTTGCCGCAAAACCCGCTTGAGAAGGCCATCCTACAGTAGATGCACCACTGTCGCTGTTCACGGCCTGCTGGATCATTGATGCTCAGCATCAATTGGCGCTGCCCTAGTTACACCAATCAACGGGCTAAAGATCCACCGCTAACTAATTATTTTCATGCATTGTATCAAGCGGTAAGCACGCAGAGACCTTGTTTGTTTATTAAGAGCTTATTGGGTGAGCTTGGCCCGTATGCTCTTATTATATGTCAGTTATACTATTTTAAGATAGCTCCTGTTCGGGCATTTAGTCCCAGGTACATTTCAATTTATTTAATTTTGTCAATAAATGATTGTCGAGCAGTATTCAGATTTTCAGTCTGTGCAGAACCCACCCCTATCTCCGACTTTACAGCCACGGGCACGCTAAATATCGTGACAGATTTTTGGCGCCCGAAACGTGGAGCCTTCGTTGTCATTGTTAAACACAGACTGATTATCTTCACTGAATAAATTACCGCTGTCGACTATAGTTGTAGATTCAATATGGATTATTACGGATTGGGCCGAGACGAACTTCATTATGAGTTATTACTGAAAGGGGAGCAGAGGCGGGACCTCACACTGCGTCAAGCACTGAAGTTATTGGAGGGGGCCGCTAACAAGCCGCAGGTACCTCTCGTATTGAAACAGGAAGGTGAAGTTCAAACATGCACTACGAAACTGCAGGTCCTAGAAGGTCTGGTAGGAAAATTTTACGGTTCCATAGACAGTCAGGAATATCGCATTCTAGATAATCGCATCGCTCACTTACTACGCCGTGTATGCCGCATAACGGACACCAAACTCGCTACCGAGGCGAAGTCTTTAACGCAACAGGTTCGAGAACTGGATGACTTATTATTCTCTAAGAGCCAGCAAACTCCCTCAACATCTACGAGCCCAAGCACTCCTGCTGTCCAGCCACTCTAAATCAGTCCCAGTTTATAAGTGGAATGTAAGTTTTGACGGGAAGGGGTGCTTGCAAGAATTCCTACAAGGTATAGAAGAACTACGCATATCCCGGCTCGCCCAGAAATCAGAGTTATTCCTTTGCGCTTGTGATGTACTCACGGGTGCCGCTTTGTCATGGTTTAGGGCTAACAAATTATCGATAATCGACTGGGATGACTTGGTGGAGAAGCTGAAGGAACGGTATCAACCAGCTGATTATGACAACAAGCTGTGGCAAGAAATACTACAGCGACAGCAGAAACCCGGTGAACCTGCAGAGGAATTCATTACCGAAATGCAACTTATGTTTTCCAGGTTAGTTGAGCCTCGAAGAAGGCATCACAGACTGGCTAGTGCGCCAAGGACTGCACCTCTGGCCTGACGGCAGTGTGTAGGTGTAGCCCTAGGGCGGGGGCCGACCCTCTGGCAAGGCCTTGATTGGCTTCGGTCCGGAGGGTCCGGTGCTGCCAGGCAAGCTAGGGGGGCTACACCGTGGGTCTAAAAACCTAATGTGTGAGCCCCTGGCTCCAGGGTGATGCTGGAATCGAGATCCAGACCAAAGGTAACACCGGGCTGCCATGACCCGAGACTCATGGCTAGGGGAAGGTCCACCCCGAAGGAAAAACCAACGGGCGACAGGGACCGGGAGCTAGCCAGCGGAGGTAACCTGTCTAGGAGAAGGAAAACTCTGACGTAACACCCGGGGGGACGTGGACTCGTAGCCTTGGTTGGCAACCCGTCTAGGAGAAGGACACTCCGAAATCAAACCATGTGTGAATGGAGAGTAAATGATGGATGCAGGAGGGAATGCGGGCAGACAGGGCTCGATAGCCGTGGGCGGCAGCCTGTCTAGGAGAAGGACACTCCGAAATTAAACCAAGTGTGTATGGAGAGTAAATGATGGATGCAGGAGTGAATGCGTTAATGGCTGATCTGCTGCTTTTAGGAGTTGCAGAGGCACCGGAGGGATGCCAGTGAAAATCCACATGTATCTGAGTACCCGCTACGATCAGCATATGATGCAGACTACCCAGCTAGGCGAAAGCCTGGGCTACGTTGCAACCTGCCGCCTTCGGACGGGAGGACCTCGTAGCCTTACCAGAGATTAGGTAGAGTCTCGGAGGGAGCTGGACTCTGCAAATGATTATGCTGTGGTTATGGTTAAACAACGAGCAGTGTGGATGAGTAACTGGCAGCCTGAGTCCTGACTTCAGGCTTCAAGACAAGGCTTACCATGGACGGCCCAGCCATGGCGACACCCGGTGAGCTCGGACGGGGGATCCATCAAGATGGCACCGCCTAGGAGCCCAGCAGCCTCCCAAACCCCGTTCAAAGGCATGTATTTTGCGGCACTGCGGGAGGGCTGCAACTACGCGCGGCCATGGGTGAATCCTGCCAAGAGCACGCATCGGAGCGTTCCGGGGTAAGTGGCTTTGTCATTCTAGTATGACTTCTACTGGTGAGTTAGGTATAAGTTTAGGGAGGGGGGGAAAAAATGAAATAAAACAAAAAATCACAAAAAAATACAAGAAAAAATAATTAGTAAAGAAGGCGAAAGTTCGGAAGGGACACAAAACGTAATGTTCAAGGAGGACGACACAGTCGACAACATTTTTCGCAGACGGGGGCTAGATAGAACGCCTCCAAAAACCCGGAGTGTACTAGACAGGTCCCTGAAGGAGATAAATATTATCCTGAACGAATTTGAGGAAATGGAGGAACAGACCATACAGGAGGGAAACACTATCCTCGATAAATTGATGACCTCCGGTAATGAGGAGGGGAAGCTAGAGAGCAGTGGCAATACATCAACCAGGACACTCCCATATCAGTCGAGCCCTATCAACGAAACCTCGACGAAAGACGGAAAGGGCAAAGAAAATAGAGTATTGTTTGAAACAAGTATTGATCCTATCGACCAAAGAGGTTCACTCAATACTGCAGTATACCCATTAGATCAAGAAGTTATAGTCATAAGCGACAGCACCAGTGGAAAAAAAGATGACTCTCAAATACATAGCAAAAGAGAGAGAGAGGAAGATAGCTTGGAAAACTTAAGCAAAACAAATATTGAACATCCACCTAAAAGGTATAAGGACTATACCCAAGAAATGGCGGACCTATTGAGAGATCTAGACAAATGGGTACATGAAAAGGTCCCCAACACTGCAGACCCAATTAAACAAATAGCAACTAAGCTACACGCAGCCTTCTACAACCTGAAAATTAACAAGGGCGTTACTCTAAGCAAATTAAAGAGAAGCATAGATAACGTAGAAAGACAGCTGCACGACAGCAATTGCGAGCTAGAAAAAAAACTTGAAGAGCAGTACCACAAAGAAAAGGAGGACTTCTGCAAAGAGACCGAGATCAAATACCAGCAACAATTGCAAATGATCAAAGACAAATATGAACTGACCTTAGAGAAATACGAAACAGCTAGCAAGCTTCTCAATGACGACGATAAAGTCAGGGCAATTGAATCAAGAATAGAAGATGCCGACTTAAACTTTAAGGCTAAACTGGAGATGATGCAAGAGAGATGGCCCAAGAAGGCAATCGAACCCATTAAGATGGAAATGGGGAACCCCCTAACTAAAGGTGTCGATAACCTCATTCTCATTCACTGGGACGGGGACAAAAGAAAAAACACTAATGGGTTAGTTAACTACATTAGGGAAAAGATACCAGGAGGCATGAAACTCATCGACAGGGAAATAGACAACACAAATATGACCTCCCTCCGCTCTTCCAGCGAATTTATTACGGAAGGAGAACAGGAGACCAAGCAAACCAGACAATTACGAGCATCAAAGTCCAGTCAGGAGATATGAATGAGAGTAACTGGGAGAGGGTCTATAACCTCCTAAAAAATGCAATTGAAACTAGGAAACAGGAGACAGATACGACCATTAGCATCTCGGTGGGACTGGAGGACCACGAAATGTTAGTGGCTAAGATGGCTAAGGCCATCGTACATAAAACCGAACTATACAACTGCACTGTTTTTAGGCATAATAATAGAGGCCGTAAGAGGGGTAGTGTGGCACAGGTGGCTGGGACCGCGGACACGGACAGAGAACCTGAAAATCGACTAGCAAAGGAACGATTACAACCACCAGCGAGGGGTAAAAAGGGGAAAAACGAAAAAGACGCGGATGCCATAATCATTAATAAGTCAGATACTAGAACATACGCAAGCATGCTACAGAATATGCGATCCATTGAAGCAGACCTGAAGCAACAAAACATAGAAATAAAAAATGTACACAAGTCCATTAGAGGGGACATGGTGGTGGTTTTACAAAAAGATAGTAATAAATTACAAACAGTTAAGGAAATTATGGAAAAGAAGGTGGGTAATGAGGTCACAATGAGATTGGCAGGTGCTAGAAAGCAAATTCTATTCCTTTCGGGACTGGACGAACTGACAACAAAAGAGGAGATCAGACAAGCCCTGAATAGAGCTGTAGGGCCTGATACGGAGGAAATAATTGAAATTGAAAACATAGGGAGAGTGGTAAGAGATAAAAAAAGCGCTACCCTCAAGACCACTCCTACTATGGCCAAGAGGCTACTAGAAATGGGTCGCATGCAGGTAGTCTACAGTGAATGCATCATAAGGGCCCGAGTAAGCATCCCACGGTGCCTAAGATGTCACGAAGCAGGGCACATGGCGAGAGCATGCAAAGGCCCCGACCGCACAGACCGCTGCGGTAACTGTGGGGACTTGAAACACGAAAATAACGAGTGCACCAAACCCCTAAAATGTTTCTCATGTCCGAGCGAGACCGGAGACCATAGAACAGCAACAATGGCGTGCCCCATCTTCAGAAAGGCCGTCAGACAAAAGAGAGAAAGGGAAAACGGGGGGCGGAGACCCCAAGCACGAGAATGGGTCACAACTAATAATGGGGCACACACGCAGGATTAAGAAACCGGACACCCGCAACCAGGGTATCAATAGCGGCGGCACCTCCAAGATCACTATTCTCCAAGCAAATCTCAACCGGAGCAAGGACGCACACAGTGCGCTAGCGTGGGTCGAGAGGGAGGAGAATATTGATCTTGTGGTGGCTTCCGAACCGAATAAAAACATTGCGGTAGGCAATAACAGATGGGTCTGTAGTAAGTCCAAAGAAAGCTGCGACACAGGCATCTATGATACAGGCAATAGCAGTTACAAAATATCGCAGTATAAGGCGACAAGACACATAACATGGGTCGTCCTGGGAAACATTAAAATAATGGCATGCTACATCAGCCCGAATGCAACGCTCCAGGAATATGAAAGGTTTCTCAGCGATCTGAGTACGGAGCTACAACAAAGAGGAAGCACTATCTTAACAGGCGACTTCAATGCGAAGCACGAGGTATGGGGATCCACATTTGCAGACCGTAGAGGCATATTATTGTTGGAGCTGCTCCATATGCACGATCTGTGGGTTTGCAACCAAGGAGGGGAGCCTACCTTTGCTAATTCCAATGGCTGCTCCTACATAGACGTGACGGCCTGCTCACCAGACTTAACACCAAGAATTAAAAAGTGGCGAGTAGAAACAGAAGGTGAAGTCTTCAGCCCACACCGGCACATTATTTTTGAGGTGGTAAAACTCGAACGTAATCTGCAAACGCATAACCTAAGCAGAATCTGGAACATCAAAACACTAGACACAGAGAAATGCATAGAATTTCTGGAACACTCTGCCACTCCTGAGAAAGAGGAGGATTTGGCGAAAGCACTAACGGAAATGTGTAATATCGGCATGAAAAAGACACAACAAAGCAAAAGGCCAGCCGCATATTGGTGGAACGAGACTATTGCCAACCTGCGGAAAGAATGTATGCGGAAGAGGAGAGCGTACCAAAGGAAGAGAGCTACGGCACCGGCTCCAGTGGTGGAGGAGCATAAATCGATGTATAAAATAGCCAAAAAAGCATTGAGCCTGGAAATATGCAAAAGCAAAAAAGCCAAATGGAAGGAACTGATTGACTCAGCGGAAAATGACATCTGGGGTAAGCCATACCAGCTCATCGTTAAAAGGGCTAAGCTAGGCGTAACAACGGCCCCCTCAGGTGACATGGTTGAGAAAATCGTAAACCAGCTATTTCCCTCACGCAGGATTATCCCATGGGAGGGAGTAGAAACAGTAGACTTCCCCCCAATAACGGAGGAAGAGGTCAAAGTAGCAGGTAGGAATATGAAATCCAAGCGAGCCCCAGGACCCGACGGCATCCCGCCAGAGGCTATTAAGTTAGCAGCGGATAATAAACCAGAATGGTTCCTCACAGTTTTTAATACTGCACTTAGGGAAGGCAACTACCCTCGCAGCTGGAAAGAGGCAAAACTAATACTTATTCCAAAACCGAATAAGCAAGACCTTACCGATCCCGCGTCTTTCAGGCCACTGTGCCTGCTAAATACGGCAGGGAAACTGTTTGAACAAATTCTGAAACAACGAATAGTACAGCACCTGGAGGAGGGAAATCTTTTGGCCGACAATCAATACGGCTTTCGGAAGGGGAGATCGACAATCCAAGCCATAAAAAAAGTCATGGATATGGCTAACAAAGAAAAAAGTAAAAAGAATAGTAGAGGCCTCTGTGCATTTATTACGATCGACATAAAAAATGCATTCAACACTGCCCCATGGGAAAGGATCATAGAGGCAGCACGTGGTATGGGATTCCCTGTTTATTTGGTAAACATCATCGGCGCATACCTCGATGATAGATGGATTGAATATGCACAAGCAACATATGAGATCAGCTGTGGGGTGCCGCAGGGCTCTATACTGGGTCCAGTCCTGTGGAATGTATTCTATGATGGAGTACTGCGGTTACCAACACTTAGTAAGACCCAACTAGTAGGTTTCGCCGATGACTTAGGCATCCAGGTTGTCGGCCAAACAGAGGAAGAGCTAGTCACTAGGGCTAATACGACAGCGATGAATGTTGTCGAGTGGATTGAGGAAAATGGTCTGGAAATAGCTCCTACGAAGACCGAGGCAGTCCTACTCATAGGAAGGAAAAGAGTTGAGAGAGTTAGCTTCCAAATAGGGGGCCAGGAAATTGTTCCGATGCCATCAATCAAATATCTAGGTGTACATATGGACAAAAACATGACCATGCTCCCCCACGTCCAAAAAACGATCACCAAAGCTGACAGATCGGTGATGGCACTTAAGCGACTACTATCTCGGGTATCGGGTCCAAGCGAAAGCAAGAGGAGACTACTTGTAGTAGCTGCCCAGAGCATAATTCTATATGCGAGTGAAGTCTGGGGAGTCGCACTCAAGTACGAAAAATGTCAGACCATGCTTAAGAAAGCCAATAGAGCACTTGCGCTGGGGATCAGTAGGGGTTACCGCACAACGTCCACAGAGGTAGCGGAGGTGCTGGCGAGACTAACACCCATCAGTATCCTGGCAGAGGAGAGGCTGTTGGGATATGGCCAACCTGAACTTTCCGTTAGGGCAAAGAAGGATTCTAGACTTCAGGCGTGGCAAGAGCGTTGGAATAATGACAGAGGCAACGTATGGGCACACGTGTTGATCCCGGAGCTAGAGGATTGGCTCAGCAGGGAGCACGGGGAAGTAAGCTTCCACATCTCTCAGTTTATCAGTGGGCATGGATGTTATCAAAGCTACCTCAAGAGAATAAATAAGGCCACGACAGATAAGTGCCAGTATTGCGATGAGAGCGACACTCCAGAACATACCTTTTTCCACTGCGATAAATGGAAGAGGGAGAAAAAGGCATTGGAGGAGGAAATTAATGGTGAGGTAATAACCTCGAATGTTGTAAGTATAATGACCGATAGTAAAGATGGTTGGGAAATGATTGGTAACTGGATTACCTATATCCTGAAAAAGAAGGAAGAGGATGAAAGGCGCAGAGAACTTGAAGGTAACACGTAAATTTTAAAAACTATAGACAACAAGGAGCGATGAGATATATGCTTCGGCGGGGCTGTCGCTTCTTTGGGCTTAAGGGAGGGGTTTTTTAGCTGGTCTCCGATCTTTCGGAATCCCAGCACTACCCTGTGACCCGGATGGCACAGGGTGTCTGTTTGCAGATTTTCCCCCTACCCTCGTAGAAAAAAAAAAAAGGTTAGTTGAGCCTGCGGAAGAGAGCCGGATCCTGTTCACTATCGAGGGGAATTTAGCGCCGTACTACGCTCAACACGTAGCTTCTCGTGACATTTCTAGCGTAGAGCACTTGAGCAAGGTTTGTCAGCGACTAGGACGAGTAAAAGGACCGTCAGCATCAACCTCCTCGTCACATACTAGCCGTAGCCAATCAGATGAGGGCGAATCTCGCCGTACCAAATCGCCAGAACGCCGCGTTTCTTTCGCGGTTGAAATCAAATGTTGGAATTGCGCGAAATCGGGCCATCGCTATCCTCAATGTTCCATTCCGTTGTAGAGATTCTGCCGGGGATGTGGAATGCCTAATCAATATAAGTCAAATTATCCGAAGTGTTCGGGAAACGGGGGTGGCAGCCGTTGAAGAGTCGCCAGGCGGCGTGTCAACCACTCAAAGCGACTCAACGTACCGATCCTGCGTGGCAGGAGTGGCTTAAAATGGTGAGAAAATTCTATTATTTACCTCACACCAGTAATTATGCCTTAAACTATCATGGGGGTGACCCCCGACCTTATCTTGCCGTTGAAGTGCAGCAGCAGATGCTGGATGGGCTTGTGGACTCAGGATCGACCGTTACCCTGATGTCGTCCACCACCTGGAGAAGATTTCAGCACACATCGCTGAAGCTTGAAGCACCTACGCTGAACGAAACCATTGGCACCGCGAGCGGCGGAGCTTGTCACATTATTGGCACCGTGAAGATACCTTACCGAGTTCAAGATTGCGAAGGGGTTGTCGAGACCTTCATCGTCGAGCCTCTTGTTTCCGATCTCATACTTGGAGTCGACTTTCTTCGCCGGTTTCAAATCATCACGAACTTCAATGACCGCACCTTCCATGTCTCCTCGGACATGCGAGAATGTGCCATCATTGACAAAACGCGTCTCTCGCAGGCTCAATACGAGCGCCTTAACGAACTCGTAGACGATTTCTTCAGCAGAAATCATTCGCGGCTAGGGCGCACCACGAAGCTGGAGCACGTCATCGATATTGGAGACGCGCAACCGACAAAGCAACGTTACTATCCTACATCCCCCAATATTCAGAAGTTTATAGACTCAGAACTGGACGAAATGTTACGGTTAGGGGTAGTGGAACCCTCGCACAGCGCCTGGAGCTCTCCAATCGTGGTGGTGCCGAAAGGTAAAGACCAATATCGACTCTGCATCGACTTCCGCAAGGTTAATAGCGTGACGAAGAAAGACGATTCGGAGGGATTGCGAGTGGATCCCGAGAAAGTTGAAGCTGTGAAGAAGTTTCCCGTACCGAAAAAGTTAAAGGAGTTGCGGTGGTTTATCGGACTGGCAAGCTGGTACAGGAGGTTTATTCCTGAATTCTCTCACAAGATGTTGCCACTGACTAAACTAACTAAAAAGAATATTCCGTTCTACTGGACGCCGGAGACGGAACGCGTATTTTTGGAACTGAACCGATGCCAGCTCAGTTGCACTGGGTGCAGTCTTAACGCAACAACAAGAGGATGGCGAACGCGTTATTGCGTATGCCAGCCGCACGCTCAACAAACATTAAGTGAATTACGACGTCACCCAGTTAGAAATACTGGCTGTCATCTGGGCCATTGAGAAATTTCGTTGCTACATCGAGGCTTCTAGATTTACCGTTATCACGGACCATAGCGCCCTGTTGTGGTGAAACAAGTGCAAGGAACCGAAGGGTAGACTCGCACGTTGGGCTATGAGGCTTCAAGCATTCGACTTTGAAGTTATTCACCGGCAGGGGAAGCTACACGCGGTGCCGGATGCGTTATCGAGAGTTTGTGAATCACTGGAGATTAAACCAGAACATAAAGATGAATGGTACCGAGCCATGGTGCTCCGGATAGCAGGACAACCTGAGGATTTCCCTAAATGGAAAGTCGAGGATGGTATATTGTACAAAAACTGTCGGCTGGTTAACGCACACGCTAGCGAAGATCCCTGGAAAATGGTTGTTCCGGAAGCACTGCGTGCCCAGCTACTGCACTATAACCATGACGTGCCTACCGCCGGCCATCATGGAATATTCAAGACCGAATGCCGTGTCGCTGCCCGGTACTATTGGCCTCGTATGCATCGGGATATAGCTCAATACGTGAAGAGTTGCGATGTGTGTCAAGCACAGAAAGTTGAACAACGGCTTGGTAGCCTGCTGGTCTCTTGGGTAAGCGCATTGTCTCGCGGCCGTGGCAGTATGTCTGCACGGATTTAATGGGAAGTTTTCCCATGTCTAATGCACGAAACATGTATCTTCTCGTTGTTTGCGATATGTTCACTAAATATACGTTATTTTTCCGATACGCAGGGCCACCTCGAAGGTGATCACTAGCATTCTCGAGGAACAAGTGTTCCTGATTTATGGGGTGCCTGAATACCTTGTGTGCGACAATGGCCCGCAGTATGTCTCTAATGAATTTAGAGAATTTATCTCCTCATACTCTATTAAGTTACAGATGACGCCTAACTATCATCCATCAGCTAACCCCACGGAGAGGTCCAATCGGGTTATTGGCACAATGATGGCATCCTACATTCAAGATAACCAGCGCGACTGGGACGTCCAGTTGCCGGCTCTTCGCTTTGCCATCAACACTGCCGTACACGAAGTGACAGGTTTCACTCCAGCCTTCCTCAACTTTGGGAAAGAAATTCACCTGCATCAGAGAACCGAACCGCAGGAACCAGCGGAGCCGATAGCTCTTGCCAACCGGAAAGCATTCTCTTCCAAACTGCAAGAGCTGCAGCAAGTACAAGAAATGGTCCGCCGACGGTTCGACAGGGCGTACCAAATCAACAGTCGCCGCTAAAACCTGCGCCGACGTGAAGTTACCTTCCAAGTCGGAGATATCGTCATATCTTCCATGCTGGCGCCGAAGTACGTGAAATGCCGCATCAAAAAACGATTGTCGGATTCGCGGTATGAATTGGAAGCCTGTACCGGTAGAAAATCGGTGGGTGTGTGGCACGTGTCCATGCTGAAGCCTTATTGTTCACGCTAGCCGTGAGCCGTGACAAATGTCTCCGCGTTGCTCGACATTTTGTTGTGGAGGGGCATGTAACGAAGTCGGCTTCGTTAAGTTTGAGTTTCGCGCGCTTCTCTTCTTCTTCTGGCGGGCGGCGAGAGAGAGCGAGCGAGCGCTGAGAGAGGAAGGGAGAGGGGCTTGACAGCTGAGCGCGAGAGTGAGCACATGGTGAGAGGTTAGGACTGTGGTTGAAGAAAAGTTTGGAGCCGATTTGCGAGATTCTTGGAGAAATCTGTGTTGGTGGAGTAATCGAGACATTCTGTGGATCGATTACGGCAGCAGTAGCTGTATCTACGCTGGAAGCTATTCGCAAGGGAAGTACAATACGTCTCTGCTATTTTTGCTATTAATTTGTTAATTTATATTTTTGTCTGTTCACGTGCTTATTGCTAATTTAAGTTATTCTTTGTATATGATTGCTTATCTGGCTTACATGTGTTTTAGTTGGTCTTACGCTGTGCACATTTTATTTGAGCTGGTATGGAGTGCCAGCCTCCACCCCGCTGTCCATGTACACTATGTTCCAAATGTTCTGCCCCTAGAGATTGGAAAATCCCCGTTGATCCGCAACCATTCGTCAAAGTATTAGAAATACGGCCTTCTTTGATCGTAGAAAAAGACAACAAGTGAAAGATAGAAACAGCAGCGGACTAACCCAGGTATAGGGTAAATAGTGTAGAACAATAATTATTGCTTTGGGTTAGGATTCAGTTCACTGTTAGAGAAGAACACATTCTCCATAATTTTATTTCTTAATATTTGGTCACCTGAGTATCAAACATATGAAAATTTTAATACATGTTGCAAGAATATAAATGTGTTGTATCATGTATTTTTTAACAATAACTTTATTGAGATTCATGGTCTGTTATAATTATTTCTTTCCAGTTTCTAAATTTTATTACCTATTTTTTATGTTGTTTGTTTATATTGTTATTTATTCATTATTTTTAAACGTGTTGTATCAGTATCATGTAAGTTGGCAATCAAGTTATGATAATAACTTCTTAAGTTGCATGTTGCGTTATCTTTTGTCCATTCTCTATCTCTAGACAACAAAATAAAAAAGTAATTGTTCAATTAAAATTAAAATAAAATTGTATCATTATGTGGATGGCATCTAATAAGATATTTTCCACTAACTTTGCTACACATGTCGATATTACGAAGTTAAAATTAAGCGTTCATGCCGGCGCGTCGCCGCCGCCGGTTTATTTTTAACAATTCGCCGCCGCCACTATCAACCTCAACGCTGCACAAGTCAAATTGTGTGTTAATTAATGTAGGTACTGATTAAACATTCAAAGATTTACTGTGTATCGAGTTATTAAATAAAAAATCGTGTGGTGATCATTTTTTATAATCTTGTAATTTTGCCCGGAAATTATTGCTAGAACCAGTGAGTATAAAGGTTATAGAGAAATAATGTATATGGGATTTCTGTAATAGAATATGGCGGAATTTTATGCGAAATTATGCATCAGGACATGCTGCCACCTATTCGTGTAAGTTATAACTGAACGGGTGGTTTTGGTCTGCGCTAATGTCTGCAGCGTGGGATGTGCAGTGTTGTCAAATAATAACGTAACCTTACACAGCGGACGGGCAACAGAAGATTGCTATTGCTACTACTTGCTACTCACACACAATCTTTCCGTTCAGTCCGCGATTTTGAACAGTATTCGAGCATTGGGTCAGGCGTAAAATTATTAGAATTAAAATTGTACATTCATGAAATACTTACGTTTAACGTTATAATATTATAAAACAGAGATAAATTAAATACCTATTGTAAATTAAAACACCAGAAAATATCAATTTATGCACAATGTATTTTATTATTTAATAAATACTGGCTGTTTGAAATTTTAATTTCCGTTCGGGTCAATTTTAAAATTTAAATGAATATAGTTTTAGCTTGCATAAAACAGCCTTTTGTACTATTTTTTAGTGTAATATTTGAGATTCTAAACAGTTCTAAGCGTTTGAAATACTGGTATTAAAATATTAATCATAATTTGCAGAAAGTAAAATTGGTTTATAAATCATTTCATTATTACTAAAAATCACTTTGGAATAAACAGTAAAATTTAAGAGACCAAACCAACTGAATTCATTAAACATAATGATAAGATAATAATAGTGGAATCCCGGACATAATGTCCGGGATTCTATAAAAATTTCTATAAAATTATAGATAATTCGATCTATAAGTTATAGAAAATCCCAAACTGATACTTCTTAGTCTTATAGATTTCGATAAAATAATATTCTGACTGTATGGTGTATGTCATGTCATAACATTTGACATAATGTAAATTTTTCTTATAGAATTTAAGTACAGTACTGTTAATAATTCCATATTAACAGATTCATAATTATTTTTTTAACATGTACAAATTATGAATTAAATTATTGTTGTACCTTGCATTTCTCGCTTTAGACGGTTTTAGGGCGAGATCGACATGCAATACAAATACAATCGAATTCAACTGACTTTCATCTGTCATCTGTCAAAAGTAGACCAATCAAAATGTAGGACCCTTAATTACAATTCAAAAATAAATCGCAGTTACGTTTAAATTAAATGTAATATTTCATGAATAACGAAAAACATTAAATAAAACAAAATTGTATTAAAATTACTTAAAAAAAAAAAATATATATATATAAATGCTTTTTTTAAAGTGGCGTTTCCGCCGCTCCAAATTTTGGCCGCCCACGTACGGGGGCACGCTCTGCATCGGCTCTGCACCTATGCCAGAATCGACCCTGCTATGCGTTTGTTGAGCGATTGCTTTGGAAATTAGTTATTTGTTTAACTAGGCAAAAAAATAATAGATTTACTGCCGCGATTAGAGTTTCAAAAACGAGGCGCAGCCGAGGTTATTAATCTAGCTTAGGCAGCAAATCTGTATTTTTTGCCATGTTAAACACATTATTTTTTCGGCGATTGTTATTAATTAATATTAATTTAGTGATTATTTTAAATATTGATAGGTATCACAATCAAATTATGTTGCTATGCGTATGTTGACTGTTGCTATGAAAAAACAAAATAGGTTAGGTATGTTAATAAATTTTATTAAAAATGTCAAAACAACACTTTTACTGTCAATCGCCGAAAAAATGTTTTTTTCGACGATTGACGTTAAAAGTGCTGTTTTTTGACAGCTGACAGTCAGCAAAGTGTCACTTTTGATTATTTTAAATATTGATAGGTATCACAATCAAATTATGTTGCTATGCGTATGTTGACTGTTGCTATGAAAAAACAAAATAGGTTAGGTATGTTAATAAATTTTATTAAAAATGTCAAAACAACACTTTTACTGTCAATCGCCGAAAAAATGTTTTTTTCGACGATTGACGTTAAAAGTGCTGTTTTTTGACAGCTGACAGTCAGCAAAGTGTCACTTTTGCTGCCTGGGCAGCAAATATAGTAAAAAAACCTAGGCAGCAAAAGTAATTGTTACTGGTGTGAATCAACAAATTTGACATTTATAAAATTCAACATAACTAACCTATTTTGTTTTTTCATAGCAACTATCAACATAGGTACGCAGAGCAACATAATTTGATTGCGATACTTATCAATATATTTAAAATAATCAATAAATTAATATTAATTAATAAAAATCGCCGAAAAAATAATGTGTTTAACATGGCAAAAAATACAGATTTGCTGCCTAAGCTAGATTCATAGCCTCGGCTGCGCACTAGTCTATGAAACTCTAGCCGCGGCAGCAGATCTAATATTTTTTTGCCTAGTTAAACAAATAACTATTTTGCTTGGTCCTCAGTAACAATCAACTTTACGTTGACAATTGAAAGCATAAATATAAACTTTTCATAGTAGTCGTAGATAAATTATTTTATTGCCATAAGTATACTAAAAGTGACATTTCACAGACTGTCAACTGTAAATAATAAAATAGCACTTTTGATGTCAATCGGAGAAAAACAAATTTGTTATTTATATTTTCGTGAAATTTTATTGATTCACCATAGCAACAATTACTTTTACTGCCTAGGCATTAAAAATAATATATACCACAGGACTAAAGTACCGTCAACTGGGGTGACTTCGGACACTTTTTTGATATTTTTTGCAATAACTTTGTTAATTTGTAAAATAAATTTGATAAGATGTTGCAACTGATGTCTTAGCATGATTTTCCAATATAGACCATATTTTTAATGTTTTAATTATAGTACTTTTTTATTTTTCTGCTGTCCGAATTCACCTCTCAATGTGGGGTGACTTCGGACAGCTATTAAAAACCCATAGTAAACCGAACAGGTACCTATAAAAAAGTAACTTCGGACACAAACTTGTCAAAAAAATATGTATTTATGTATTATAATTTTTTTAATAATTTTAAACGCATTTATAGCTTGTAAATAAATGTATTTCTCAATTTATCGCTTAGCGTACTCTTTGGTATAGAATATCGCTCCGAGGCTTGCCGTAGTGACTTTTTTTAAGCTGTACTGCTTTTATAGCAGCATCTAAATATTTTTGGGTATAATTTGAGTAAGATTTACAGCCCAACCGTTTTTTATATTTTCGGGGTATGTTAAAAACCCTAGTTAACATCTACACAATAAGAAGTTTAACGTGTTATCAAAATAGCCACATTAATACACATATTTGAAATATTTTTTAATAATTAGAATACTTAGAATTTTATGTTAACATGTGTCAGAAGATAACAGTCATTGTATTAGCTACATGTAGAAACAAAGATAAATAAATAATAAATAAATCATAAAATATCCTTAGATCAAAATACGCGGAAATAACAAAACTCGCCCCAGTTGACGGTATCTTTAATCCATCAGGTGATTATTTCCCTCACCTTCGGCTCGTGAAATAAACTTCACCTTCAGGATTAAATATTGCACTTTAGTCCTATAATACACTGGCGGAAAAAATGAAACACTTTGAAATTCGTGAAATTTCGAACATTTTCAAACCGCCATAACTCGGCGTATTTTCAATCGATTTCGATTAATCGAAAAACTTTGAAGTGTCTACTTTAATTAAGGAGGTGGTAGGATTTTATAAATAAAAACCCAAAACGTCTTGGTTCACACTGTTCCAAAAATTTATTTAAATTGCGACCGGTTTCGACCACTTGGTGGTCATTTTCAAGCTAACCGGCGTGACTACAAAGAAATAAAATGTTTTAGGGATAAAAAACATCGAAAACATCGTACAAAAAATTACAAAAATTTTGCGAATTATTAAAATAATTCGACGTCAGGTAATAAATACAAAAACAATGAAAAATAAACAATAATAAAACTTACACTATAATCTACAGGCTGTTGCGGACCGTGGAATATTTTAATAATTCGCAAAATTTTTGTAATTTTTTGTACGATGTTTTCGATGTTTTTTTATCCCTAAAACATTTTATTTCTTTGTAGTCACGCCGGTTAGCTTATCTATCCTGTGAAAACACGACTAAAAATTTTTGTTAAAGAAGGTATGAACTTTCAAAATTTTAATATTCACGTCTACCTATAGGTTTTTGATTGACTGTGGCGTAACTCCCAAAGAATGAACCATACAAGGTTAGAAATTTCAAATAAATAATTAATTTATATATTTATTTCATGGTAGATCTAAAATAAATCATAAAAGCAACTCAATGTGTAAGTGAAATGACATTATTCATAATAATAAATAAAAATTTTGTCCAGTAACAAAACAGTTTGATGTTATACTAGCATTGATTGTTGTGTTGACAGATGGAAACTAAATAATAGGCTGCAAAGTTATTTCCAATGAGTAAGAAACAAGAAAATTAAAATGAATTAACATTTTATAGCTATAAAACAGCGTTAACATCAACTTTAAATTGATACTTTGACATTTTGTGACAGTTTCTTTCTGAGTATAGTACCGAAACCATGCCGCGCACCACCCCTTATATTCTATTCTCTTTGTACCACACCACGTGCTCTTCCACCAATGAATAGTTTACAACTTTTAAAACCATATTGACAACACTGTTCACAGAATAGGTTTTCGAAATAGTTCAATATTTTCTCGTTAGATGGCTATTGATGCCATCTTTAGGTGAAAGTTCGTAACTACTCAAAGTTCTGTGCTGCCATCTTCGAACAAAAGTGATCAAACACATAACAAAAAATACAATTACATTATTTCTCTATAACCTTTATACTCACTGCTAAAACTGATACTTCGATTTTGTTCTATGTAACTTTTGTATCATACTTATTGTTATTATGTATTTAATATAAACTAAATTAAAATATTGAAAATGAAATTACTAATCATAAAAATAATTAACTTAAGATTTTTTACTTTCAATTTATTCGGTCAGTCTAGGATCTCCTTCATTTTTAAATTTTACCTTTAGTCAGTGCCAATAATTATCTTATGTATTTAATATTAAATTTGGCAATAAGTTAATTTTATCATTTTAAGGCATTGTGGCATTTTTACGATACAAAGTTTTATAAAATTGTGTATTTAAAATAATTTTTTCATTTCATAATAATGCAGTTTTTGTTTAGAAATGTAATGAAGTGAACAAAATAAAACTATGGAAATTGTATTTCTAAACTGAAACAGAGCTCAAAGCAATTATTGTTCTACACTTTTGCTCTACCTGGCGTAATCCGCTATGATTCACCGAGAACTGCTTCTATTTTTCGCAAGCTGTCTTTTTCTACAACCTAAGAAGGCCGTATTTCTAATACTTTGACGAATGGTGCTACAATGGTTGCGGATCAACGGGGGTTTTCCAATCTCTGGGGCAGAACATTTGGAACATAGTGTACCTGTAAGCCCGGTCAAGGCTACTGGCTTGCCGCAAAACCCGCTTGAGGAGGCCATCCTACAAAGGATGCACCACTGTCGCTGTTCACGGCCTGCTGGATCATTGATGCTCAGCATCAATTGGCGCTGCCCTAGTTACACCAATCAACGGGCTAAAGATCCACCGCTGCCGAGCACCCTCCACCGAACAGCGCTGGACATTATAGTAGCTATACATACTCTAACCAATTATTTTCATGCATTGTATCAAGCGGTAAGCACGCAGAGACCTTGTTTGTTTATTAAGAGCTTATTGGGTGAGCTTGACCCGTATGCTCTTATTATATGTCAGTTATACTATTTTAAGATAGCTCCTGTTCTGGCATTTAGTCCCAGGTACATTTCAATTTATTTAATTTTGTCAATAAATGATTGTCGAGCAGTATTCAGATTTTCAGTCTGTGCATAACCCACCCCTATCTCCGACTTTACAGCCACGGGCACGCTAAATATCGTGACAAACTTTTAAGTAAAAATTGTTGTAATAAGTGTTCTTTTTAATAATCAATTCTATCATAGAAAGTTAATTAAGTGTATAGTGTGTCAGTGTTTTTAAAATTTTCAGTTTACCAAACTCAGCTTTTTAGTAATCATTATTATACGGATGTTTCAGACCACCAGTACCCTCCGATTATCTCGCGAACAACAAAACGGATTGAGAAACAAAAAAATACATCCTAAATATTTTTAAATGTTCTATTGAATGACACCAAATGAGAGTTCCCCCCCGCCCCCTCAAGTGGAGGGGTATTCACTTCGAAATTTTAAATGGGAACCCCACTTTTTTATTTTGACAACATGTTCTAAGTACGCAAAAAAGAAGAAACTTTTGTAGGAAACGTTTTTTCCCCCCACCCCAATATTTCGAGTTATCAACGCGGGAAAGTGAAAAAATTTGAATTTCGAAATGTGTTTTTATGAAAACTTTCCAGCTTAATATCTCAGAATAACATAATAATAATACAAAATTGTTTCTTTTGCACGGAGAACACGATGGAATAATAAAAAAATGGGTTCCCATTCAAAAAAATTAAGTTGACCCCAGGATGACACTTACCTTGACCCGGGTCAAAAAAAAGTTATATGATAATTCTTTCCCCTCAAATTCATTGAACCCGTGTTTCAGCATTTTTGGCTGGGTTCCATGGTTTCTGAAAAAACACATTTCGAAATTCAAATTTTTTCACTTTCCCGCGTTGATAACTCGAAATATTGGGGTAGGGAGAAAAACGTTTCCTACAAAAGTTTCTTCTTTTTTTGCGTAGAACACGTCAAAATAAAAAAGTGGGGTTCCCATTTAAAATTTCGAAGTGAACCCCTCCTCCACTCCAGGGGGTGAGGGGAGAACTCTCATTTAGTGTCATTCAATAGAACATTTAAAAATATTTAGGACGTATTTTTTTGTTTCTCAATCCGTTTTGTTCTTCGCGAGATAATCGGGGGGTACGGGTGGTCTGAAACATCCTACATAACAATAATTTGAGGTGTAAAGTTTAATAGTTCTGGAATTAAATCAGTCTGCGCATCTACTTACGCATACATCACCCACAGTGCGACCTTCAAACTTTCTGTCTTTTAAGCGTCAGCAACCACCTCAACTCTCCTGCCGGACAACCGAATGATGATGATACTGTATCCAAAATACTGTCTACGCTTGATTAATCATTCGTACCAAATGATTATACACACTTACGTATTGGTAAATCTGCTCCCGATAAAGTTCGTCCAATTAAAGTGATTTTTAAAAATATACGGTCAGTTAAAAACAACTTAATCTACAAAAAAATTCGTATATCAAGTGACAAAACACCACGACAGCGTGATCACTACTCTCTGCTTAGTGCTGAACTTGAGAGACTGACAAATAATTAAGTATGACTTAATAATTAAATATGAAAAAGGTGTTCCCGCATTGTCAAAAAAAAACTAAGTAAGTCCATGTCTGAGTGTAGTGCGGTATCGATATATTACCAAAACGTGCGCGGTATCAATACAAAAATGACAGAATTTTATCACAACGTAGCAACTACAAATTTCGATGTGTTAGTTTTTAGGTTTTTACTGAGACATGGCTCAAGGACAATATTTTAGACAATGAACTGTTCGATCGTCGCTACTCAGTCTTTCGCTGTGACCGCAATCCGGAATCTACTGGCAAGCATCGAGGTGGAGGTGTTCTAATTGCCGCTCATACCTCCCTCAGTCCCTCCGTCTACGATATAACACTTACAATTGTGGATGTTGAAATTATATGTTTTAATTTAATTATTAATAATAACCCACTTTTTATATTAGCCGTATACATTCCACCAAATATGTCAATTAATAAATATGAATGCTTTTTCGAATCACTGAGCCTGTTGCCTTTTATGAATCAGCATAACGTTATAATTGTTGGTGACTTCAATCTTACAAACTTAAGTAAATATTATGCTGATCAAAATACGCATGATATTAATGTAAATAATTTTGTTAGTTTCTTAAGCTTTGTAGATATGCTGCAATTTAATCATATTTTCAACTCTAATGGACGTTTACTAGATACAGTGTCAGGTAACTTAAATTGTATGGTCCAGCGTTCTTCAGATCCTCTATTAACTGAGGACAATCATCATCCAGCTTTAGTAATTGATCCCTCTATTATTCGCAACAGCAGTTTTAAATCATGTTCCAGTTCAAAACTCTATACCTATTATCAATATAAAAAGGGCAACTATGAAAAGCTGTATTACTTGCTGAACTCCAATGACTGGTCTTTTATTGATAATAAATAATAATGCATTATACAATATATTTGATGCATGCATACCCAAAATTCAAAGGCGTAATCATTGTTATCCACCATGGTTTAATTACGAGATTATTAATTTACTTAAATCCAAAGAACATTATCACAAGTTATTCCAAAAATCGGGCTTACAAATACATTATAACAAATTCAAAGAACTTAGAAGAATTTGTAAGCAACTATCACGTGATCTATATTCGACCTATCTACAGGACATACAATCTAAATTAATAACTAATAATAATGCTTCTGATTTTTGGTCATTTGTTAACAATAAAAAGTGTAATTTTGGTACTCCTTCAACGATGGTCTACAACAATGAAACTTTAACTGGAGGTCTACAAATAGCTGAGGGTTTCGCTCAATATGCAAACATTTCCGACAAAATGGAAAATAGCTAAAGTTTGTCCTGTATTTAAATCTGGAAATAGGTCTCACACTTGCAATTATCGTCCTATTTCTTGCCTTAACACCTTTGCTAAAATCTTTGAGCATCTTTTGGCCACTAGCATCAGACGACAAACACAAAATATTATTAGTATACACCAACATGGATTTGTCAGCGGTCGCTCAACGGTGACAAATCTAGTTGATTTTACTCAGTATGTGTCAAATGCCTTTGAACAGAAAAAACAAGTTGATTGTATTTATACAGATTTTTCAAAGGAATTTGACACTGTGTCTCATTTTATTTTATTGCAAAAATTGCAGTTACTTGGTTTTTCAGATGGCACTCTAAAATTAATTAGATCGTATTTGAGCAACAGATACCAATATGTACTTCTTGATGGTTTTGAATCTTCTCAGTATGCAATTACTTCGGGTGTCCCACAAGGGTCTATCCCTGGTCCTTTGCTGTTTGTCCTTTTCATTAATGACATTATTAATAAAATTAAATTTTCAAGATGTTTGATGTATGCCGATGATTTGAAACTATTTCATGTAATCTCTGATTTGATTGATTGCCGTGACCTGCAAATTGACCTTCTCAGTATTTATAACTGGTCCCTAAAAAATAGGCTGTTTTTTAATATAAATAAATGTAGCGTTATGTGTTTCGACTTTAAAGTATGATTACGTGATGGGTGATACAATTCTTGTTCGACTTACTTCCAAGAAAGATCTTGGTATTTGGTACGATATTAAGCTTACATTTAATGTTCATATGTGTTTCATTGTCAATAATGCCAATAAAATGTTAGGCTTTATTCTACGGTCCACAGTTGGATTTCATAACATATTATGTTTAATTATATTGTTTAATTCGTTAGTGCGCAGCAAATTAGAGTATGGTAGTATTGTGTGGTGTTCTTCTTACACTTATCAAATTCTTGCATTAGAAAGAGTCCAAAAAAAGTTTTGCAAACACTGTTTTTACCGAGTCTCTAAGTATTTATATTCTTCAAGTTTGTATTTATATTTACCGCAATAAAATAAATTTTATCACAAGTAATAATGTACATGAAAAGAATACTAGATCCGCTGATAAATTTAGAATTCCTTTGAGACGCTTAGAGATTGGAAGAAATGCTCCCGATTGTATAGGTTTACAATTTTTTAATGCTTTACCCACTGACATAAAGTTATCAGTTTCAGTACAGGCATTTAAAAGAAAATTACAGACAATGTTAACTGAAAAATGTTTTTATTCACATGCTGAATATTTTAATTATTGTAAAGACTTGTCTTCTTAATTTATATGTTAAATAACAATATGATATATGATTTTGTATTATTGTATACTGTTAATACTGTATAATTTAGATTTTGTGACGCTTCCCATAAAATGTATTTATATTTTCCAAGGGAATAAATAAAATATTATTATTATTATTATTAATATTATTATTGGCTTGACCTTGATTACCACAGCTTGCTATCTCTTTTTAATCTAGAGACATTGTCCGCTCGTCGAGTTAAGCAGCAGTTACTCTTCGTTTACAGATTAGTAAATTTTATGTTTGATGCTCCTGTACTTCTCGCACAAATTAATTTTTATGTACGGCCTTGCAACACAAGAAGTTGTAATAACATATTCATATGTAATTTTTGCTCCACTAATTATAATTTATATTCTCCAGTCAATGCAATGTGCACAATTTTTAACAAGTTTTATAGTGAATTAGATTTATCAGTCTCCTTTCATGTATTTAAAATGGCATTAAATGAGCTAAATATAAGAATGCAATAACTAGTGTTATTTATAACAATCTTTTGTTTTTGTTTTGTTAACTTTGTCCTACACTTATAATATAGATAATCCAAAATTTTCTTTTTTTGTACAAATATGTGTTTTCATGAATTTAGTTATTAATTATTATTATTTTTTATAACTTAGGTTAGTTTTTGGTATACATAACATATGTAGTTAATTAGTTTATACATTATTTTTTACTGAGTAAATAGATATATTTTTGTGTATTTCTTTTCTATGAGGTTTAAATGTTTGTTTTACACTTAATTAATTATTTATTATATATTGCTTTTTCTTTTTCACTGTACTGGTATTTTTTGTATTTTTGTAAAATTATTCTGTTATTGGGTTTTTAAACCTGTTGAATAATAAACAAATAAATAATAATAATAAATAAACGTCGCGGTCACGATATGCATGCATCTCAACAACTATTATTCGACAATTTGAAAATGGAAATTGACTCGAATACGAAACTTATATGGGACAAAATAGACAACATTGAAAGTACCACCTTGAATATATCAATCCTTCTCGACGAAATTAACTCAAAAAAGCTATATACAGCCTGGAAAAAGAAACTAAGGCAAACAACATTATAATGGTAGGTATACAAAATCACGGTATGTATCTTTATTAGTAGCGCACTACTAGTTACAATAAAGTACCAATAAAGTAAGACAAATTATTGTAAAATTCACAAACAAAATTATTAAATCTACTATATTTCAATATGTACACAAATTAAAAGGTACATACATATGAGGCCGTTCCTTCTAGCTTGTGGATTCATACCAGATGAACAACACGGGTTTGTACCAGGTAGATCTGTTACCACGAATCTTCTGCAGTGTCTGAACCATTGGACCAAATCCTCCGACGCTGGTGTATCTACTGACATCGCTTACCTTGATTTCAGCAGAGCCTGTGATCGTGTTCCGCACCAACGACTTCTCCACAAACTTGAGCACCTTAGTGTACGTGGAAAACTACTGGAGTGCATTCGAGCCTTCCTATCCGATAGAACGTTCTGCGTCCGCATCAAAAATAGCCACTCTCTCAGTCTACCAGTCTGCAGCAGAGTTTGCCAGGGATCGGTGCTAGGCCCTTTTTATTCTTAGTCTACATCTCAGATTTGCGTCACCACCTAGACTCACAATGCTTCTTCTACGCAGATGATGTTAAGCTTTATGTTAACCCCATAACACACAGCGACTTACTACAATGCGATCTTAACTGTCTACAGATCTGGTGTGAAATTTGACTCCTAGAATTAAACAAAACCAAATGCATAATTCGCCACATCGGCAAAAATAATCCAACGACGAACTACAGTATCAACGGCATCATCCTACAACACACAACACAACACAGCGACTTGGGGGGTTATAATAACACATGATTTATCTTGGTCACCGCAAACTGTTTCTGGAGTGAAAAAAGCCTACTACGCTCTTCAAGTCCACGGTTCTCGCACATAACTCCCAGAATTTTGACTAAGTTGTTCAACACGTTCGTCAGGCCGCACCTGGAATATGCAGTCACTATTTGGTCTCCCTACCTTGCCAGAGACAGGAATCTAATTGAGCAAGTACAGCGTCGCGCAACAAGAATTCCCGGTAATTTTCGATCATTGCCTTACGAGGACCGACTTCGGCAGTTTCATACCATATGGCTTGCTGATTGACGGATTCGTGGCGATCTACTCTTCACGTTCAGAGCTCTGCATAACACATTTACCACGAATATGCAAATCCTGTATGACTTACAGTCCGACAACCGCCTCAGAGGTCATTCTCTACAGCTGAAGCGTTTCTGTTTCTATCGCCTGCCTCGTCAAAACTTCATCAGCAACCAAATCTTCCACATCTGGAACTCTCTGTCTGAATTCGCTGTCAGTGCTACGGCAATCAATTCATTTAAAAACCAAATCTTTTCCACCAGTAATAAGCAACCATGTTGATTTAAGTTTATTTGTTTTTGTTTGTGCGATTGTGCCCGTAAGGCCTGTTTACCGTACGTGTGGCGTATGAATTTCTACCTACCTTAAGGTCGAACGTCTCCACACTTGCTGCGTTCTTTTTACTTTTAATTGCATCAGTAATTGTTTAATTGTATAATTTGCTCTTGTACTTCACGATTTTGTTGTTTCTTTTTTTGTATTTTTCTTTAGTGTACATATGTAAATTTTGCATTTATGTAGAGAGTTCATAGAACTTAGTCCTCAACTCCATATTTTTCTTAATAATAATTTTAATATTATACATTAACAATGATCTAACATTCAACGAACAAGAAACTTAAAGATATCTCATAGCTTTCAAAAAGGATGCACGTAAAAAAGGATACAGCGTCACCCAATTCAAATCAGGTTTAAAGATAGACGACGTGTGGTACTCAGCTAATGATTTGGCAGAGTTAGAACTAGCGGAGAAGCCTAGCTCTCAAGAAATTGTCAACGACGATGATTCCATTAGGATTACCGCTGACATCTCAGATATCCAGGCCGCCAAAAGAGTTATCCGCACGTTCGCAAAAGAGGTAAAAGATCTTACACCTGCTAAAGGAAATCCAGCACTACAAAGTAAGCCCTCATCTTTGTCAAAACCTACAACGTCAAAAAACTATAATTTTCGTAGCCAAATCAAAAAATAATCTTACCTTATTCTACCAAAACATACAAGGCCTACGTCAAAAACACTTGGAATTGAACGCTGTGCTCGAATCCTTTAACATTTGACCTGATATAAACCTTTTAAACGAACATTGGTTGAAATCAGATGAAGGAAGTAGGTACCCTTAATATAGCCAGCTACTGCAAAGCTTCTTTTTTCTGCAGGCAAAAGTTCGAAAGAGGCGGTAAATGCATACACTTTTGAATTTGAAAACATATCAGAACAAAATAACTTACTTAATGAAATTAATTTTGAATTTTCTCTTGTAAAACTGACCAACCTTAAAACAACAACAGCAACTCTACTAGTACTTCATCGTTCCCCAGATGGGGATTTCGATATTTTCATCCAGAACCTAGAAATATTTTTAAACGAAATCTGTAAGTCAAAGAACACTCTCTTCATTTGCGGTGACTTCAACGTGAACTTTTTATCGGAATCCTCTCAAAAATTAAGACTTGAATCGGTTTTAAGTTCATTTAACCTAAGGGCGTTCATTACAGATCCAACTCGCATTACTGTTACTTCAACGTGCGTTTATAACTTTATTTTAGCCGCCACAACTGTAGCTACATTTAAAACCGCAAATACTGGCCTATCGGACTATGAAGCCCGTGGTCTGTAAGTGTCCAACCTTGCAGATTGACAAACCAAAAACAAACTTTACATACAAGAGAACCATCAGACTTCAACAATTTTATTCAAGAATTTGTTGACGAAGCAGTTATTCTAACTCAAAATGGAATTGAATTATCCGGAATAATTTTCAAATTAAAATATTTTTGTTTGATGCTGTAGCTAAAGCAAGTGTATTATTTATAAAAGGCCACTCGGGTTATTTTTCTTGCACTAAATGTAATCAAGAAGGGGACTACATTGACGGCAGAGTGTGCTTTTCTGAAATTCAAATTAATAAACGCAACTGATATGGATTTTATCAATCAAACAAATATTGAACACCATACCGGCAAGACTTATTTAGAAAATATACCAGGAATTGGTTTAGTCACCGACGTTCCTCTTGATTAATAATAATAATAAGTTTATTACTTGATTTTGATTGATTATTTGATATTTAAATTACAAACATAATATACAATTCAATATTATATTATAATCTATTGTTTATCTTTATAGAAATTATATATAGATATATATATATATATATATATATATATATATATATATATATATATATATATATATATATATATATATATATATATATATATATGAACAAATGCGTAACGTTTAAAGCGTTACGCATTTGTTCATCTCCTGTCTTTAATTCCATGGCTGTTACTATTTATTCGCTATTCCGTGTATTTTCAAATTTGAATTCTGCAGTTATAAAGCAACCAAAATAAATTTTGTTTACTGATCCGGATGTAGAATTTTATGCTCAACAACATTTATTTGAAACAATTTTGTCTAAAATAATTAGGGAAGCAATGCGAACGGAAAAACTGATTTACCATGTTAAACGCCTATGTTTCACTTTTCAATATGTCTTTTAAATGTTTTTAGAGAATTTGTATTGGTCTTTTCAGCTGGCAGGTTATTATAAATACTAACTCCTTCTATAAACACTGAATTTCTTGTTGCTGATTTTTTTGTTCTTGTTATATGAATGGCATCTTTGTGCCTTTTATTTAAATTTATTTAAATACTCAAGTACTAAATTATTTCTAACTTTATACAGTAATAACATTGCACACATTTCATAATAGAATTTTATGCTCAACCAACCTAATTGTATTAACATAAATGTAGTTGAAGTATATTTATTGCACTGAAGAATACATCTCATTGCCCTATTTTGTAGAAGTTGTAGTTTTCTTACACATTCATCATTTACAGAATATAATATAGAGCTGCAATAACTAAAGTGAGGAAATATAATTGTATTATAGGTAATCATCGACGATCGACGATCAAGTGTATGTACACTGTAAATTTACTCTGAGGATTGATTGCTGTTTTTTTGCGGAAATAATAAGATTAAATTTTCAAACTTTGTTGAGGTGATAGTTGAAAGTGAGTGTATTCGGGTAGTGCAACTAATTCTGTAGTGTGTTTAGTAGTCATCTACTTACTTCACTTTTAAACTAGAATTTGTGTGATTTATCCACGTGCATTTTGCAAATTTTAATATTTACTCTGTGCGGTGTTTCAACCTGTCTATTAATTTGCGATGCCTACGTGCGGTTCATGCACTCGCAATGTCAACGGAAGATACCCGGGCATTCGATGTTTCAAATGCGCGCGACTGTTTCACTCCACCTGTGTCAATGTCACTGATGAACAGACTCAGCTGTTAGAGAAGAATAGTTTCGCTTGGATCTGTCCAAAGTGCCGGTCAGCTGGCAATGACGTCACGAAAGAGACAAGCTTACCAACGAATACAAATAACAACGAAATGCTTACCTTATTTGAATCACTTAAAATAGATCTTACTTCCTTAATTAACAATAAATTGGAGTCATTGGAAAAAGCAGTTAATTTTTGCAGTGATAAAATCACTGATTTCGAAATTAATTTAAAAAATTTAAATGAGAAGATTAAGGAATTTGATAAAATTATAAAAGATAATCAGGATTTGAAGATACATGTTACCGAATTAAATGATAAAGTGAATGATTTGGAGCAATATTCACGTATCAATAATATTATGATCCAAAATATTCCAGAGAAGCAAAATGAAAATATTTACGAAATTGTTACGAATATTGCCAAAACTGTTAACGTTGAAATTAAAACTTCTGATCTTGATGCTGCACATCGTGTTTCACAACATAATAAAAATTCTGCCCGTCCTAAAAGTATTGTCGTTAAGTTTATATCTCGCTGTCTAAAGGAAGAATTTATAAATGCAACTTAAGCTCGCAAATTAGTAACTAAAGATTTAGGGTTCGATGGTGTTACTAATGATAAAATATTTGTTAACGATCATCTTACTCAAAAAAATATGCTACTTTTCAAATTGGCTCGAGATGAATTACGTGATAAGAAAGAATACAAATATGTGTGGACGAAGAACGGTAAAATTTATGCACGCAAGAATGACACATCCAAAACACTTGTTATTCATTCCGAACAAATGATTAGAAATCTAATTTAATCACTTTTTTTTAAAATAATACTACATAATACTTTTTCTTTTTAATGGCCCTCAGTTTATATTATCAAAACGTCAGAGGTTTAAGATCAAAAACCCATAATATTAAATTAAATTCAGCAACTTGTGATTTTGACATTATTTGTTTGACTGAAACTTTTCTCAATTCTTCTGTGTTTGATCATGAAGTGTTATCAGATAATTACTCTGTTGTGAGGCGTGATAGAAGTTCTACATCTTCAACTAAACTTGACGGAGGCGGTGTGCTACTTGGGATTAGAAATAATTTAAATCATGTGTGTAAACCAGAGTGGTCAACCAGTTCCGAGGACGTTTGGGTAACTGTTGAATGTAATACGAACACTAACTATAAATTTAAATTAAATATTTGTTGTGTTTATATCCCGCCGAACTGTAATGAAGAATTAATGACTTTTTTAAATAATTTATCAGACATTGTTGACTCGGCACCTGGCGATAAATTTCTTATTTGTGGTGATTTTAATCTTCCTCACTTACAGTGGCTGCCGGTCAGTGATTCTACTACTTATTCTTCTACCAATAATAACTGTAACTCGGCATCAACAAATTTTATGGATAATATATCATATTGTAATTTGAAGCAGTTTAATGGTATTACTAATTTTAATAATAGAATACTGGACTTGGTTTTGTCTAATACAGATTCAATTAATGTCCTAAATTGCCCTTTTCCACTTAGTATTGTAGATTTACATCATCCGCCGATTTCTGTTTATTATAAATGTAGTATTGAGTCGAAGTTAAGTCCAAATTCTAGAGAAGTGACATTGTTCAAGAAGGCTGATTATCATTCGTTAAACAACTATTTCTCTGCTATTGACTGTCCTACAGAATTTCTCAATTTGAATATTGATGATACTATATCCAAATTTTATAAAATTATACACCATGCAATTGATAACTTTGTTCCTAAAAAGCACATTAACAATAAGTCATATCCCTGTTGGTATTCGTATGAATTAATTAAATTAATCCAGCTGAAATCAAAACTTCACAATAAATATAAACGTTTTAAAAATGTAGTAGATTATAATGAATTTTCATCATTGCGGAGAAAGGTTAAAATTCTTAGTTCAGAGTGTTATCTCAGTTACATTAATAATATTGAAGAAGAAATTCCCAGTAATATTAAAAAATTTTGGACGTATGTGTCATCGGTGAAGAAATCTAATATTCCATCTACTATGAAATTTAATGACATGTGCTCAAGTGATGGCAGTGAGATTTGTAATATGTTTGCAAACTATTTTCAATCGGTTTTCTCGAATAGCGTCTCTTCTAATACTTTGCACACAACCCCCTTATGCTCTGATTCATATATTAATTTAGGAAATTTATCTGTTAGTAAGGACAAAATTTTCGAAATATTGTCAACCCTTGATGTAAATAAAGGTGCCGGTTCCGATGGTATTCCCAGTACTTTTGTAAAAAATTGTGCCATTTCTCTTACTTTTCCACTCTATTTGATTTATAACAAATCGCTTGCTGAAGGCCGCTGTCCAGATATTTGGAAGAAAGCTATGGTTGTTCCAATATTCAAAAATGGTAACAAAAATATGGTTGAAAGTTATCGTCCCATCTCTAAACTTTGCGTATTCGAAAAAATATTCGAACGTATTATTTATAAATATTTGTTTGCCTCAGTTAAACACATTATTAATATTGAACAAAATGGCTTTTATTCTGGCAGATCTGTTGAATCTAACTTAATTGATTATATTGATAATATCCTTAAATCAATGGACAATAGAGTACAAGTTGACGCTATTTATACGGACTTCAGCAAGGCATTTGACAAAATAGATCACAATTTATTATTACAAAAGTTAGAGAAAATTGGTATTCACGGTAGTTTACTGCGGTGGTTCAGTTCTTATCTTGAAAACAGACAACAATATGTGGCAGTTAACGGGTTTACATCTAATTATCTTCATGTAACATCGAGTGTACCTCAAGGGTCCCACCTTGGGCCTCTTTTGTTCCTTATTTTTATTAATGATATTTCCAAGTGTTTTCAACATGCCAAATTTTGCATGTATGCGGACGATTTAAAGATTTATAGCCCCATTAACACCTTAGAAGACTGTCTTGCTTTACAGTTAGATCTTGATAGATTCAGCAAATATATTAATGACAATCTTATAGCTTTAAATACCGATAAATGCTCATCTATCACTTTCACAAGAAACAGATACACATTTAATTTCACTTACAGAATTTCTGGGACTACTATCGAAAAAGTTTCCCAAGTAAAAGATCTAGGAATTTTGCTAGACAGTAAACTTATATTTGATGGTCACATTAATTTAATAGTTAAAAAAGCTTATAAAATGCTTGGATTCATTCTAAGAATTGGGCGTTACTTTAAACGGGCTAGTACTTTCATTTCTCTTTATTATTCTCTTGTGCGATCTCAGTTAGAGTATGCAGCTATATGTTGGTCTCCACAATACCAAATTTACATCAATAGAGTTGAAAGTATTCAACGAAAGTTTATATTTGTTCTTAACAAAAAATTTCCTTACTACTCTGCAAGTTTGATATCTTTAGAAAAACGTCGAATTATACTTGACATGTCATTTTTATATAAGATTATGAACAATGTTGTTGACAGTCCATCGCTAGTTTATAAATTTATGTTAAAAATACCTTCACACTCCACGAGAACCTCAGAACTTTTTTCTTTGTCCTATTACAGAACTTATGCTACAATGAATTCACCAATTCATCGTTTAGCACATACATTTAATAGTTTGTCATCTGCATTAGACTTTCCTGTGTATAAATTTAAGTCTTTTATAAGAAATTATGTAATGTCTCATTAAGTTAGTGTGTAACATAATTACTATTTCTCAACACTTTGAATTAATTTTTCTGATAATTATTGCTTATTATTTAGTCTCTTTTTATTATCTTTTGCAATCTTTCAAATAATATTGTACTCTATTATGTAACTTGTTTGTCATTTACATGTAAGTTATTGTTGTATATCGTGCTGTACTGTTATTAGGATTCGTCCTGTTGTACAGCCTTTTTCTGAATAAATAAATAAATCCTTATAGTCCAGGAAGATACAAAATTTGATACTCTTCGATGTTAACTTTTTTAGCAATTTTTTAAACTATATAATCTACATGTGACTTAAAATTTAATTTGTAATCTATAATTACACCTAAATATTTAATTTCATATACAATTTCTAAATTAACATAATTTATACTTATTATCTCTGAGATCACATTTTACATTACCCATAACCATAACTTTGGTTTTTTGTTCATTCAATTTTAACCTATTTAATTGCATATATTTAAAAACAGAATCAAGTTCTTTATTCATTACCTCAGTCAATACTTTTAGATCTTTATGAGTATAGTATATCAAAGTATCATCTGCAAATAAATGGAGCGAACACAAATTTACCGAACTAACAATATCATTTATGAATAATATAAAGAATAAAAGGGCCTAAGGTATTGCCCTGCGGAACACCCAGGTCACATTTCACAGCCTCTGAAACATTATTAATCCATTTAGTTTTTTGGTAACGCTCATTTAGATAACTTTTGATCCACTTTAACACTGCTCCACCCAACGACCACATATGGTTCCACTCATACCCATGTTCTGTAACTTGCCCACTAAAGCTTGTCTTTCAATAGTTTCGAACGCACGTTTAAGGTCCAAGAAGATTGCGCCCAGAAACATATTGTCATCTAGACTATTCTTCCACTCGTTTATTACCAGTTGAAGGGCGGTTTCACACGAGTGCTGTTTCTGAAATCCTGACTGAAATTCAGTTAGTATTTTATTTTCATTTAAAAATGCTAATAATTGTCCGTGAACAACTTTCTCTAATATTTTGTCACATGTTTGTAACATATTTATCGGCCTGAATTCGTTCATCTTATTAGTACCGTTAATTTTAGGAACAGGGACCACAGTTGAAGTTTTCATTGCTGTTGACACAACTTCTGTGTCCAGGGAAGTATTTATTAGATGTAACAGAGGATATATCCTATCACCGTAAATAGAGCTTTTAATATTTTTACATTAATTTCATCACCGCCACCACTTTTATTTTCCATTGAGAAGATAATGGCCTTAACTCAGATTTTTTTTTTTTAATACATTAAAATAATTATTAACATCTACTGTTTTGTTTTCTTGGTCAGAATCTGTTACCGTAATAGAATCACTTCGTTTTATCACACTTTCTATACAATATTTATTGAATTATATGCATTTAATATGTTTAGGTGTCAAAAAAATTTTAGTATCCATTTGGTGTTTTAGATCACCACCTCATAAGTTACCGAGCAAGCAAATCAATTACACAATATTTATATTGCATGCGAATTCGCAAGAAAATCTAGATGTGTAAAAAAATCAAAACGTTGGAAAGAAACTGAATTTAGATTGATTTTATTATATGCAGGACCAATAATTTTGTAAAATATAACATATCGAGACAAAAATATGATCATTTTTTGACTTTGCAATGATGAGCATTTAATAGTTATTTATGCACGGTGTATCATAATTTGTCAATTATACACGAATTTCTGTGACATAAACGTTATTTTATAGCCCGTGGGACTGTTTATAGCGCAGTGCGCCATAATGAAACGTCAAATCATCATAATGAAAACAGTTAAAATTTTCAATTATTCTCATGTAAACTACTAATATAATTCTATAAATAATAATTTTCTGTAATTAGTAGGTAATAAATTTTTAAAGTTAAATACCATCATTTTTACTTACATTTAACATAAATTATCTTGTAAATGTTTAAATTCAATAATGACAACTTTGACATTTGGATTTATGTTTATTTTCAGAATGTTTTTGGTAACTTAGCAACAGTTCAAGAATTTATGAATTTTTGGTTCTTTGAACTATTTGGACAGTTAAAATTAATAAATTTATTTAATATAAAATCTTCGACCGTGCATAAAGTTGTGTATGTATCACGGGCATAACTTGCTTTTATGGCCTTTGACGTGTTTTTAGCCCTCGGCTGCGCTCGGGCTCAAAATCACGTCTCACGCCATAAAAGCCTTCTTACATCCTTAATACATAAATAACTAGTATGATTTTGAGCCCGAGCGCAGCTGAGAGCTAAAAACACGTAAAGAGTCATAAAAGCAAGTTACGCCCGTGGTACATGCCCAACTTTATGCACGGTTTAATATTTTCTAATAAATTAATTAATATAATTTGCTTGTTCAAATTACAAAAAATTTATAAATTCTTTGAGTGTTGCTAAGATACCAAAAAAAAATCCGGAAATAAACAAAAATCTAAATGTCAAAGTTGTCATTATTGAATTAAACATTTACAAGATAATTTATGTTAAATGTAAGTAAAAATGATGTTATTTAAATAAAAAATGGTACAACTAATAATAGAAAATGGTTATTTATAGAATTATTAGTAGTTTATATGAGGAAAATTGAAAAACTAAATTGTTTGCATTAATTTGACGTTTTATTATGGCACACTGCGCTATAAAGTGGTTCGTGGGCTATAAAGTGACGTTTACGTCAAAGAAATTCGTGTATAAGTGTCAAATTATGATGTGACCGTGCATAAAAAATTTTACGGACTATGCTGATTCATCATTAATTCATTTTGTAAAATTATTTAGGTACCACATTTCCTAACATATAACATTCATAATTTACTACATTTAGTGGATGACGTTAAAAAAATTGGTAATCTCGATAAATTTAGTAATTTTTCAAGCGAAAGTTATTTACAAATTTAAAAAAAAAACTTGTAAGGAAGCCAGATAATATATTGCCACAAATCGTTAGGCGTATCTCGGAAATTAATAGTACAGTATATAAAACTGAAGACAGTACATGCCCTGAAATTCAATTGCGACAAGAACATAATAATGGTACTCTTATTTAAGATTATTCTGGACCCCAATATAAAGAAGGTGCTTAATAAATTAAAAATATCATTGACAAAGGGTAATAGTTGCTTTGGACTAATAAATGGTAGTATAATTGAAAATATTGCCTTCTGTGACAAACTGCAATCTCATGTTATTACTGGGCGTGACTGAATACACATATAAGACGGATTTTTATAATATAAACTCCCATGTCTATCTTCGTTACTAAATATTTATGCTAAGATTTATCAGATATTTTGTACTGGCCAATAGCAATAACTGACATTGCTATAAAATTTGCACGAATACCGTGGAATGATATGCATGTTGTTTTTCCTCTTTTACGCATAAAAATATAATTCTCTGTAAGTACCTGTCACTAAATCAGAAAACATTTTATTTCAATTTGTATTTTATTTCATTTCTCGATGAAGATGAAATTGAAGTTTTACCATCAAACTGGCTGTTAAATAAAACAGAATGTTTGTGGCCACCGTACACAAGGGGAAAACTGTAAAACTCAATAAATTCGAGAGAAAACTCTGTCAAGTCTTGGACAAAGTATAATATTAAGCTAATCAGCGAAAAAGTATACTCAAAAATTTTAATTGCAAGCTCAAAAGCAACAAAGGCAAAATATACTTCCGATGTGTCTCCGGCGAACGAGTGTTTACCAGCTAAGCGTAATAAACGCACACGTCGATATTCTTCTAGTTCATCAGAATCTTCCGAAGGAAATTTAAATGTGCCGACCAACCAACACCATCACAACCACAGCGCTGATCTCAAACAGATCTGAACCTGACAACAAATAGCCAACTCAAGTCACCTTCATTCATCAATGTCCACTACACCCAGACGAGATTTACAACCAAATATATTTTCTCCAAATTATAACCAGCCTATTAGACCATGAGCCACCAATATGAAACCCTCCCCCCGTGGGAATTTATGACTTATACTTTTTTTGTTGGTATTACCTACCAGATTAAGAATTTAGTTGTTTGCCTTTTTTAAATTACAGCATATTCCGGAAAATAAAGAAAAACAAATAAAAATTTCAGCATTTTAAATATTTGTTTGTGTATTTCGGCTTATAAAAAACTCTTCAAAAAAAAAACAGTACAATGTATCTTACATAAAAATGTCTGAGGAATCCAATGCCGCAAACCGGAAGTCGATATCTTTATCCGTTCAAAAACTAGAATTAATTAAACACAAGGAACTATAAGAATTCTAAAATTTTATAATTTTCTCTTGGAGAAAACCATTAAATTTCGACTTATCAAAGGCCCTTCAAAAAAATAGTACAATGTATCTTACATAAAAATATCTGAGGAATCCAATGCCGCAAACCGGAAGTCGATATCTTTACCCGTTCAGAAACTATAATTGATTAAACACAAGAAACTATAATAATTATAATATTTAATAATTTTCTATTGGAGAAAATCATTAAATTTCGACTTATCAAAGGCACTTTAAAAAAAATTATACTATGTATCTTACATAAAAATGTCTGAGGAATCCAATTCCGAGAACCGGAAGTCGATATCTTGATCCGTTCAGAAATTAACGTTGATTAAACACAAGAAACTTTTAAAATTCTAAAATTTTACAATTTTCTCTCGGAGAAAATAATTAAATTTCGGATTATTAGAGGTCTTCAAAAAAATAGTACAATGTATCTTACATAAAATTGTCCAAGGAATCCAATGCTGTAAACCAGAAGTCGATATCTTTATCCGTTCAGAAAGTAGAGTTGATTAAACACAAAAAATATTTAAAATTCTGAAATTTTGCAATTTTCACTAGAAGATAATAATTAAATTTTAGGCTATCAAGGGCCTTACAAAAAAATTTAATAAGGAATCCAACGCCGCAAACCGGAAGTCGATATCTTTATCCGTATAGAAATTAGAGTTGATTAAACACACAACAAAAGAAACAAAGAAATTTTTGTAACTGTGGCTAAAGTAGGGCCATTAAAACGGAGGTTTGATCCCGGTAAGCAGCGGATTTTCAATGGAAAAAGTGATTCTGTTCTGTTCTACGTAATTTATTTCAATTAAGCGGTTGATTCAATTAACCAGTGATCCCAGAAAGCGGCGGCCACTAGTATGTATCATTTTTAGTAGTTTTCATTATTTTTTTGTGTTTTTTCGCGATATGCTGTAATTCGCAAGTGGCAAACACCTAAAACCTTAAAGTACATGTCAATACAAACACAAAAATGTATGTGTCGAAAATTCCCACGGGAGGGGATGGGGGGTACACACCAGCCACCGCTTTATGTGGATCAGGATCAAGACGATATTTTAATGAATTATAAGTAAATAAATTAGATCACCAACTTTTTTACTGAAATAATTATATTTTATAGTTGAAGATGCTTCCACCCCTACGACAAGCCGAAAAACTGATGGTAATTTATTAGAACGGAGCGGAATGGAGTAATTAAGTATTTAAATGGTTTCAGGTTCAGATAAATCGTTGCCGTTGGACAATATAATAGCAAAACATTTGGCTGTTATAACAGCACGAGTAAAGGAGAATTCAAATTTGCTACATTTAATTCTGAACAAGTATGATGAAATCCCAACTGAATCAAGAATAGTATATTGTACAACAAGAGTGGATGTGATGCCTATATCGCACGAGAACGAGTTTGCAGTCACGACCCCACAGGGGGAGTGTCTGCAAACGTTCGCGTGCAATATAGGCAATACACTCGAGTTGTACAGCCTAATTTTTCTACGAAATATGGTTTTTGCAATAAAATGCACACAATGTGATGCCAAAATTATTTAAAAGTAGGGTTACATTAATTATTTTGTGACATAATGACATTTGAATAATTGTTGCCAACGTAAAATCTCTAAATTTTATTTGCTTTTTTAGCAATAAAATAATGTTTTTAAACATAATTATCTATTAAATAACAGTTGATTTAATGTTTGTAGTAATTATTTGTCATAATAAAAACATAATTTGCACGCATTAACAATTTTTTGACGTATTTGACTTTGAATTTAATATCCACACCTGGTGTGGATATGACATCCCTATCCACACGATAGTATGAAGGTATGTTGCCAATATCCAGTAGGGAGTAGAAAAATAATAATAAAATAGATAGTACGGAGAACGATAATTTCCTACCAAAATTTCCTATAAATAACATTGAAAAAATGCCCGAAATTGAAGAAATTTTATTAATTGATGAAAGGAGAGATTTCTTGGTAGAATTTTTTTCATGTTAATACTTTAGGTAGGTACCTATTCTGCAGCAATTTTTTTATTTTTTCTGATTAAAATGTTGGTGGCGATAGTACTGGACAACATGTCCGTCGTGTATTTGTTGGTGCGGCCATTGCCTCCTAAATACTACAGGCCTGTCCCAGCGTTTGGATGACGTCATCCGTTGAGGCTGAGCATAGCAGTTTAATAGCATTAAACTCTGTATAGAGGAGTTGCGATCATTAGTGTTTAAAATTTGAATTTTACTTGAAATGGGATCTAAACTCAGATCAAAGTCATTATTACTGTATACAGGGTGTCTCTGTACTTCGAGAAAAAATTCAAGGGCATATACTATAAGACGTACTGATCATGGAACAAAAAGAATTTTTTTTTAAATTCGCAAAATAATTTGCATGGTATTTAAAGGAAACATTTTGTTAGCCACTGGTTGATAGCTATTTTTAATGATTTTATTTAAATCTACTAGTAATACAAGTAGTAATTGTTTACACAACGCCAAATAAATGTCTGATGTTGTGTAATTAATAAAAAAGTTTCTTTTAATAAAGTACGCTGGTTCTAAAAATGTTCATTACAAGTAAACCACCCTTAATTTTACGTCTTACAGTATATACCCTTTAATTTTTTTCCAGGAGTACAGAGACACCTGTATAGTCCAGTAACCTAGTATATCGTAAGTTGCATCAAGTGGTGGTAGTAGGTTTCTATTTTTTTTCTTGTATAGGATGTGACTGAGGTGCAAAATCCAAGTTTTCGACCTCTTCAACCCTCCGGAAAACTTTTGAATATCTCAAAAACTGGTAAATTATTGCACTTTTTTCGGTTTTTTACCATTTTGACTATGAAGGAGCACGATTTCGACAAAGACCATTATATGCATTTTTAAACTAGATTAAATTGTCTACAATTTGAGACCAGAATGGGCTCGGTAGCCTTAATAGTTTCCGATATACAGCTTTTCAAAGTTTGGCAAAATCTATAAATTTGAAACTCCAACCGTTTCTCTTCTACAAACTTGAAAATTTTAAGCTAGTTTTCGTGATACACGGCTGTAACTTTCCAACGGATAAAAGTATCGCCGTCCGGTTTCAAGCATTCGATTCCACATATTTTTATCTATTTACGATATAATTTTTATAATTTTCAAGACCCTAGTTTAGCCACAATCTTAAAATAGAATTTTTTTAAAAATTTTGTGTTCATAACATAACAGTAACATAATTTCTGAACGAATAATGATATTGACTTCCGGTTTGCAGCACTGAATTCCTCGTACTTTTTTCTATAAGATTCTGTCAAAAACTTTCAATGGTCTTGCTTGAGCTGAAATTTCAAGTGTTTCCCCGAGAAAATATAGTAAAATTTTTGTTTATTCTTTTGTTTATTGTGTTTAAGCAACTATAATATCTCAACGAATAATGATAGTGACTTCCGGTTTGCAGTATTAAATTCCTCGGACTTTTTTCTATAAGATACATTGTGTCAAAAACTTTCAGTAGCCTTGATTGAGCTGAAATTTAAAGTTTTTCCCTGAGAGAATATAGTCAAATTTTTGTTTATTCTTTTGTTTATTGTGTTTAATTAACTATAATATCTGAACGAATAATGATATTGACTTCCGGTTTGCAGCACTGAATTTCTCGTACTTTTTTGTATAAGATACATTCTGTCAAAAAATTTCAATGGTCATGCTTGTGCTGAAATTTAAAGTTTTTCCCCGAGAGAATATAGTAAAATAGTATATTATTTAACGAGTAAATAATGTAGGCTATAATTAATGAGGATGAAAGTTTGTTCACGAGCCGAAGGCGAGTGTATAAATCATTCGAGTTAATTATAGCCATTATTTTCGACTCAAATACGACGTTTTATCTACAACTTTTTAAATAAAGCAACATTTTCTTACTACAAATTTGTATTGATATTAACCTAACCTCAAACTTTGGAGTGATGACAATTTATCCGAGTAATTTAGAACTATTATGGGCTAGTTATATACAGCGTTTTACAAATTTTTATTATTTTTACTGTTTCTGCTTACAACGTCATAAAATGATAACTTGATGTAACACTAATATTAAAACACATGTGATGGCAGTTTGACAGTTCGAGAGAATAAAGTACTCATTATTTAACAGTGTGAAATAATGAATTCATTATTTCATAATGTGTCCTTATGGAGGGGTTTATTATACTACTTTCACGTATATAATGAATACATTATTCTATTGTTGTAGATAAAATTTGTTTATTCTTTTCATTATTGTGTTTATTCAACTATAATATCTGAATTAATAATGATAGTGACTTCCGATTTGCAGTATTGAATTCCTCGGACTTTTAGGAGTTTACTCCTTAAGAATCGATTTTCATATAAGGCGCCCGGTATTGAAATTGTATGAGGAGTGAAATCAAACGTTAAACGTTAACCGTTAAACGTTAACTAAAAGCATAACGTTTTTATTATTGGAGTGCTCAAAAATGAAACTTATAGCCATACCTATTAAATAAAAATTTTGATTCCCACATAAATTCTTACCTGATGTGAGGTGGTCAAGAATGGTACCTATGGCCATACCTATTAAATAAAATTTTTGATTCCCACATAAATTCTTACCTGATGTGAGGTGGTCAAGAACGGTACCTATGGCCATACCTATTAAATAAAATTTTTGATTCCCATATAAATTCTTACCTAATGTTAGATGGTCAAGACTGGTACCTATGGCCATACTTATTAAATAAAATTTTTGATTCCCACATAAATTCTTACCTGATGTGAGGTGGTCAAGAATGGTACCTATGGCCATACCTATTAAATAAAATTTTTAATTCCCACATAAATTCTTACCTGATGTGAGGTGGTCAAGAATGGTACCTATGGCATACCTATTAAATAAAATTTTAGATTCCCATATAAATTCTTACCTGATATGAGGTAGTCAAGACTGGTACCTATGGCCATACGTATTAAATAAAATCTTTGATTCCCATATAAATTCTTACCTGATGTGAGGTGGTCAAGAATGGTACCTATGGGCATACCTATTGAATAAAATTTTAGATTCCCATATAAATTCTTACCTGATGTGAGGTGGTCAAGACTGGTACCTATGTCCATACCTATTAAATACAATTTTAGATTCCCATATAAATTCTTACCTGATGTGAGGTGGTCAAGACTGGTACCTATGGCCATACCTATTAAATAAAATTTTTCATTCCGACATAAATTCTTACCTGATGTGAGGTGGTCAAGAATGGTACCTATGGCCATACCTAATAAATAAAAATTTTTAATTCCCATATAAATTCTTACCTGATGTGAGGTGGTCAAGACTGGTACCTGTAGCCATACCTATAAAATAAAATTATTGATTCCCACATACATTCTTACCTGCTGTGAGGTGGTCAAGAATGGTACCTATGGCCATACCTATTAAATAAAATTTTTAATTCCCATATAAATTTTTACCTGATGTGAGGTGGTCAAAAACTCTACCTATGGCCATACCTATTAAATAAAATTTTAGATTCCCATATAAATTTTTACCTGATGTGAGGTGGTCAAAAACTCTACCTATGACCATACCTATTAAATAAAATTTTAGTTTTCCATATAAATTCTTACCTGATGTGAGGTGGTCAAGACTAATACCTATGGTCATACCTATTAAATAAAAATTTTGATTCCCACATAAATTCTTACCTGATGTGAGGTGGTCAAGAATGGTACCTATGGCCATACCTATTAAATAAAATTTTTAATTCCCATATAAATTTTTACCTGATGTGAGGTGGTCAAGAATGGTACCTATGGCCATACCTATTGAATACAATTTTAGATTCCCATATAAATTCTTACCTGATGTGAGGTGGTCAAGACTGGTACCTATGGCCATACCTATTAAATAAAATTTTAGATTCCCATATAAATTCTTACCTGATGTGAGGTGGTCAAGACTGGTACCTATGGCCATACCTATTAAATAAAATTTTTCATTCCCACATAAATTCTTACCTGATGTGAGGTGGTCAAGAATGGTACCTATGGCCATACCTATTAAATAAAAAATTTTAATTCCTATATAAATTCTTACCTGATGTGACGTGGTCAAGAATGTTACATATGGCCATATCTGTTATATAAAATTTTTGATTCCCACATAAATTCTTACCTGACGTGCGGTGGTCCGGTATTCAAGAATGGTACTTATGGCCATACCTAATGCAGAATAATACCGTACGCAGATGTTTACCGAGATGAAGATTTTTTTCCTTGAAAATTTGGGAGCCTTTACATTAGAAAATCTTCAAATTAGCTTTTAATACTTAAAATCATTTACTTCTGTTTGTTATGTTTTACTGCTGGTTTTTCAAAAATTTTATTAATCATTTGTTATTGGAGTTTACTCCGTATGTATGCTTCAACGGCAAAAGTGCGTTGCTCGTTCGTCCACATTATGTTTACAACTGAAACTTTTGTAACGCAAACTGAATATATACCGGCCGCTATACACGCCATTCCCATCCTTTTACAAGCTCTGCTCGCTTCACAATTCTCTATTGAAACTAGGGAGGTTGTTTTACCCCACCCTGTATAATAATTTACCGAATCAATATGAAAAATGTAAATAGAATAAAAATACATACATGCTTTCAGTATTATAAGAGATGCGTTTATTTTCCATCTTTGCCTATTGCATATTCAAAGACAATCGTATTTAACACGTTAGCTACCACACATATAATTATGCTATAATTTGTGCAAGACCACGTGGTCCGCCATTGACCCACGACATTTCATTACCACTGGGCCGCGTGGATTGCCTTTAGCCCACGTTTTTATACATTTTGTATAGGACATAAAATTCTTTGGGCTGCTAGGAATGCACTAAAAAGAACACAGTCGGTCTGCACAGAACACAAACTTCATTTTAAAAAAACAGCATCTTTTTATCTTTACTAATAACAAAGTTATAACGAATGCAATTTTAGTAATATTTTTTTCAAATCTATTACAGTTTATTATTGAACCTGCAAATGAATTAATATACATAGGCTTCAAACTCAAATAATATTTGATAGAAGGAAGTTTTATAAGACCCATCCAAAGAAGAATTCCCAAAAAAAAAAAAATTCCTGTGTCATTTGATCAGTCCACCTAATATGAGGATTATTTCTTGTAACTATCATTTTTTGTGTTAATTTCGATCATCATCATAGAAATGATATTGTTGTCAATGAATACCAGGAGATTACATTTTCTTTTCCTGTTTGATGGTCCAGTCTCTTCGTCCATATTTTATAATGTAAGACTTGTAAAAAATAAAACTTATTATTTCAGGCCCACGTGGGCTACAACTGACCCACGATGTGTATAACACGGGCGGGCTCCGAGTAATTACATGAAAATTACGTTATGGGCTGAGAAGTTCAAAATACGTGGGTCATTGGCGGACCACGTGTGCGTCGGAGCTGACACACACACATTTTTTATTTCTATAAGATACATTGTGTCAAAAACTTTCAGTGGCCTTGGTTGAGCTGAAATTTAAAATTTTTCCCCGAGAGAATATAGTAAATTTTTTGTTTATTGTGTTTAATCAACTATAATTTCTGAACGAATAATAATAGTGAGTTTGCAGCACTGAATTCCTCGTTCTTTTTTCTATAAGATACATTTTGTCAAAAACTTTCAATGGTCTTGCTTGCGCTGAAATTTAAAGTTTTTCCTCGAGAGAATATAGTAAAATTTTTGTAGAAGAGAAACGGTTGGAGTTTCAATTTTATAGATTTTGCCAAACTTTGAAAAGCTGTATATCGGAAACTATTAGGGCTACCGAGCTCATTCTGGTCTCAGATTTAATCTAGTTTAATCTAGTGCATATAATGATCTTTGTCGAAATCTTGCTCCTTCATAGTCAAAATGGTAAGAAACCGAAAAAAGTGCAAAAATTTAGCAGTTTTTGAGATATTCAAAAGTGTTCCGGAGGGTTACCGAGGTCGAAAACTTGGATTTTGCATCTCAGGCATATCCCATACAAGAAAAAAAATAGAAACCTACTACCACCACTTGATGCAACTTAGGCCCATTATAACCATGACAAGGATACTGGACTATTAGGTGATGATGAATTTTGTTTTAAAAATATGTCAATATACTTTTTCTAATAAAAAATGTAAAACTAGTCTTGTCTGTAAATATAAAATAGCAGTAACAACAGCAATGGACCTCGATCTTTTATATTTATTTATTTGCAATTTTTTGTTTTACTGCAAAGGTATTCCCAGCAGAATGAACAAATGATCATCTTTTTTATTTTGTTTAAAATAAACCCTCCTATATATTCGACCACATTTTCTACATATGGGTTCAGACCCCATATTGTTGTCATATAATCATGGTTGGAGTTATCCACATTTATACATCCGTATTCTAGAATGGTGTTCGGCCTTGCTTCTGTTTTAGAACTGACATTTAATATATCAATTTCGTCCGCAGAACAATTTGAATTTTCAAATAATTTTATGTCAGTTTTTACCAGCAACCTTTTATATGCTGTTTCGAATTGAAGCGCATTAGGGTTGTTGTTGAATAGCTTCTAATAGCCGAGAAGAAAGTTTCCAGGAAGTCCTGACTTAATTTAAACGTGAGAAGGAAGTCTAAACGGTCCCTATTATTTTCGTATAACGCTATACAATTTTCTATATATATATATATATATATATATATATATATATATATATATATATATATATATATATATATATATATATATTTATTTATTTGAAAAGTTCTATCGACCGTAAAATATGTAGTAAAGTAGAAGTTTATTGGGAATCGGTCACAGTCAAACAACTTAATTATTTATTTGACATCTTTTATTTCATATCAATATTTCGGACCTATATTGGTCCTTCCTCAGGATCTGTAAGACGCATTAAGTCAAATTAATACATAAAATACAAATCAATCAATCACTTACCGAAAGTGATGTCTTAAATATAAAAATTGTTCTCAACATAGATTTAAACAGTACAATGCTTCAAAAGGTAAGTACATTACACATAATTCACAAAACTGTGAATACACTTTAAAAAAATATAGTTAAATATAACAATGTTTGATCTTATTATTTTAGCTCAAAAGAATCAACGACGTATTTAGCTTGACTAGTTTGCAAGATGGCTGTAGGTACCAGACGGATGGAATGAACCCCGAATTGATTTGGCGCCAAAATAAGGGTGGTGAGTATTGGATCGGCGGTGTAAAGCGAACGCACCTTGTCTCCTTCAGCTGTCAAATATGTAACCAGTACAAAAATTTTAGGTTCCCATTATGTTTTGTTGTGATTCTTTTGATTTATTTTTAGAATATTATTGTAGGTATTACTAATATTCTGTATGTCTGTTTTGTGATTGATTAAATTCTTGTTACTAGATATATGTAACATTTCGAGAAGTTTTCTTTTCTTTCCATTCGGTTCACTGTCCAAAATTTCAACATCTTCAGGTAGGAAACCATGTTTCACATTCCTGCAGTGTTCTGCCATGGCACAAGATTTTGTGGTAATTTTGATGTCGCTCCTGTGCTGTGTTAACCGTTTTTTTAGCGTCTGGCAGGTCTCACCAATATACTGTTTGTTACAGTCCGCGCATGGTATCTTATAAATAATATTACTTCTTTGGAGTGTCTCAACTTTTTCTTTTGTTTTAGTGAAATATGATCTTACAGTTTTCACCGCTTTGGATGCGATTTTAATGTTCGTATTATGAAATACTTTGCACAGTCGTTCTGTCAAACCTTTAATATATGGCAGAGATGCATATTTGGTTGTTTCTTGTGTCTCAATTGGTCTTGCTGGAGCTACCTCTCTGTGTTCGCTTTCACAGCTGAATATCAACTTGTTGATTAAAGCTGGTGGATAGGAATTTCTCACTAGAATGTCATGTAGCGTCTCCATATTCTTACGGTGGTAAACTGGATGCGAAATTTTCAAAATTCTACGCTTGAGTCCAACAACGAAATTAATTTTCATCTTTAGGGGTTGTTCACTCTTATAGTTCATGTGTCGTCAAAAAAATGTGGGTTGTCTGTAGTTCTGTTTTAGCAGCGACAGGAGCGTTCGGGGAACCTTTTACTAATTTAGAGGAAGTAATTAAATAAGAATTATCTTGACCTATAAGAATTGTCGGTCGAGTTGCATGCATATCTTTAATATTGATGTTTTGCAAATGTTTCCAGTTTTTCATATTTATGGTTTGCTACGGCAATGATAAACACTATATTGTTCTAACATTATGTAAATCGAATATTTTATTACTATTTGAAATCGGTGATATCTGACACGAAACTCTTTTTGACTCTTTTTCAAAATTAATACAAGAATTTAATCCTTTATGTGAAAATGGAACCTTTTTGCCTTGCAAACCAAGAGTTTCCCATGAATTTTCAATTATTGTTATTGTTGAACCACTGTCCAACATAGCAAATGTAGAAACACTTGCTTTTGGTCCATGTAAAATAACAGGAAGAATTTGCAAAAGGACTTGGCTATTAGTTACTTTAGTGTGTGCTACAATTTCGTTTTCTGTTTCTTCCGTAACAGTAACGTTAATTTGATTTTTAACCTGTGCAATATCATTGTGTAAGCTTGGATGATGAAAATGTTTGCATCCAATTTTTTCACAAATCTTCTTATTTTTACATTCACCTATACTATGGTTCATTTTTAGACATGAAAAACATAGCTTTTTAACTTTTTCTATTTTCCATTTATTGTTAATATTTTGTTCATTAAATAATTTACAGTTTTGAATAATATGTGACGTTTTGTCACAAAAGTGACATTTTCTTTGCGAATCATTTTTTTCGGTTTCTGTGGTTGCATAAATTGTTTGTTTATATTTTGAATGTGATTGATGTCTGTCTAATTTACCAGGATCTATTTTAGCATCAAATTTGGGCAAATTGGCCATTATAGCACGTTCCGCAATAATGTTTAACCAATTTGAAAACTCCAGCAATGTTGCAAACCCTGATTTTTGCTGCATTAATTGTTTTCCCCATTTCAGTTTTAGAGTATTTGGTAATTTATCAGCAAGTTCCTCTAGCAATTGCGGATTTGTCATATATAGTTCACAATTCAACATTTGAGCTGTAGCTGCAAGATTTCTAACCGCGCTAGAAAAATCTATTAAGGTGTCAAAATTTCCATCTTTTGGTGGTGGTGTTTGCTTCGCTTTATCAATCAAATATTTAATTATAAATTTGGGCTGACCGAATCTATGTTCGAGGGCTGATATTATTGTTTAGAAATTATTTGGCACTAACAACATTGATTCTACATACGCTTTAGCTTTTCCTTTTAAACATTTGTCAACACGTTCAATGTTATCTTCATCACTATATCCGCAAATTTCTGTAGATCGGCGTAATTTAGAAATAAATCTTGGCCATTCAGTGGGATCGCCACTAAAATGAGGTAAATCCTTGTAACTTGCAGTTTGCCTAGCTAGAAGGCAATCTATTTTTTCTTTTCTATTTTTGACCAGATTTATGTCATTGCATTTCTTATTAATATTATTGACTATGTGACTACTATTTGCATTAGTTTTATTTTCTAGCCAATCTTTAACTTTATGCAAACTGTTGCATGATTTTGCTGAAGTTATGCTAAAACTTCTATTATCTTCTGTACAATTATCTATTAATTCGGCTTCAGTTACTGCTAATTGAAGCTTAATTATCGATTTTTGTCTATCTATTTCTTGTTTTTCCAATATAGCTATTTGCTCTTCAGCTTTTAATCTTGCCTCAAGTAGTTTTCTTTTAGTTAAACTAGAGCAGGTTGACTTACCTGTTTTGCTGTTTGCGTTACTTTTACCGCTGTTACCGTGTTCTGATGGTTCTGCGTCGTTGATGACATCACAGGAGACTTCAGTAGGCTTGTCTTGAAGCTGACTGCCTCGCCTATCTCTCAGTTCTGTGATATTACTTCCACCTTCAACTTGCAACTGTTGACCACTTTCCATATCGTGATCACTTTTCAAATGCGTTGAATGCCCAAATCTCGACGGAGGTTTTCCAAAATTATCTCCTGTACTTTTCCTTCTAAAAATACTCTCGTGAAGAGACATTTTAGCACTGTTTCACTAGACTATCTACAGGACTGTTCGTAAGCTCGAAGGACCAAATGTTACTGCTATTTTATATTTACAGACAAGACTAGTTTTACATTTTTTATTAGAAAAAGTATATTGACATATTTTTAAAACAAAATTCATCATCACCTAACTACAAAATCTAACTATTCATTTTTTTCCATGTGTTGCTTGCTTCGTACATCGCGTCTTGAACAGCTGTATCCCTCTGCAGATGTTATTTTTATTTGCAAAAAAGCAGAAATAACATTTAGAGGAGGACAGCAAGAATTATTTAAGAAGAGAAATTTGAGAGATATGATGAAATTAAAATTTTTTTCTGCTTGTTTTCCTCACATTTTAAATAGTGAGGAATATACCAACCATTTAAAAGACCAAACAATTCTTGACAATCACAAAACAATAATATTAAATATTATTATTACAACATTTTTTAAAATAAGGTTTCATCACGAAACCAGACTATTGTCAGAGAAGGATGATTATATTTGAAATAAGTATAATAGGTTAATTTTGTTCAAAAATCAATAGAAATAGTTCATAAATATAATAGTTCAATTAATATTGTTTTGTTACTTAATTACCTGAAATCCTAATCCTACTTTTATTAAACAAGAGCCTTGTATGAATTTATATAAGTATAATAATAATAATTATGAATTAATGTTTTAATAATATCTACCAATTTTAAAAGTTTTTACAAGTTACAGGATTTAAATGTTTCATAAATATCTTTTAGATAAATAGAATATAAAATTTTACTGTTCTTAAGTTTCTCAAACTTCCTTTCAATTGGATTCTAGTTTGAACAGTTAGAAATTAAATGGAAATTATACTTTCTCGCGTCTCATTGACAAGTTACCACTTTTTTCTGTCATTTCCATCCATCTCTAGCCTACTCCCCACTATCCTTGTAATCCAATAGCATTGAAGCGCCACAGATATTAAATGAAAGACAGAGACTGCGATATAATGTGCCCTACACTGCAGGAACACGGAAAAGATAGCAGCATTAGCCGTATATAACTTCTTAGGTATATGAAACCTACAAACGAATACGAGTAAATCGCGAATAAGACTGTGATTTCAAGTTTATTCATTTAAAATGGTGCAGTGCCTCGCCCCCGATTGTAATCATAGGACTGAACATGGTAGTTGTAAAATGTTCATGATGCCTGCCGATCTTAAAATACAAAAGAGGTGGCGAAAGTTATTAGGATGGTACCTATATTATTTAACTTGCAATCTAAACTGATTTTTATTATTCCCATAATAATTTTTAGTCGAACAGATAGTGTTCCGACGAGAACTACATATGTATGTAGCTGTCATTTTAAAGATGGTCTTAAAAGTAATGGCCCCACCATATTCAAACATAACATAGAAAAACAAATGTTATATAGTTCACCAGAAAAAAAAAACGAGAAAAAGGCAAAGTTCAAAAATATCAGAAACGGTAACATCCATGTCAGTAATACATCCTCAATAGCATCACCACCTCAACAAAAATCATCCATACACGATACTGTAAATGAATTATGTACACCCCGATCACAACCAAGCAATAATACAGTGGAAGAACTAAATTTGGAGATAGAACTTTTACGTAACAAAGTCTGGAATTTACAAAATGAGTTAAAATCAACTCATGATAAATACAAATTTTCATACAAAAATATTGGCTCCAACGATGAACTGATAAGGCTTTACACCGGACTATCAGATAACGCAACATTTCAAGCTCTTTTACACTATGTGACCACCTTTTAGGTCAATTATTCAGGTTGGCGTGTTACTAGAATTAGTGTTGAAGATCAATTATTAATTACACTGATGAAATTAAGGCTAAATTTTCCACATTTAGATCTTGCAACAAGATTTGCTTGTAGTTCTAGTACAATTAGTAATATTTTTAACATGGATTCACGTACTACACAAAACTGTTTATTTAAGATTTATGGGAAAAATTTCTTCACCAACAAAAATAAAAACCTGCCTCCCAAATTCGTTTTCCACTTATATAAATTGTAGAATTATCATTGACTGCACAGAAATTAAAATAGCGGTTCCCACAATAATGAAAATACAAAGAGAAACATACAGTTCTTACAAACATGCAAACACATATAAAGTTTTAGTAGGTGTTGCCCAAATGCCGTTCTTGTATTTGTAAGTAATCTTTATCCCGGTTCAATTTCTGATAAACACATTTTCATTGAATCAAATATATCTAGTCAACTTATACCAGGTGATATGATCATTGTTGATAAGGGTTTTTTGATATCAGACGTAGTTCCTGCAGGGGTGTCGGTTAATATACCTCCGTTTTTAATTAATAGACAGTTTACACGACAAGAATCTGTAAACACATTAAATATTGCACGATGTAGAATTCATGTAGAAAGGGCCAATGCAAGAATCAAGAGTTACAGAATATTAAATCTGATACCTGCCACTTTGAAACCTGAAATTGTGTTTCAAGTCTGCTGTGCACTTGTAAATCTTCAAAATCCTTTATTAAGTGAAATAGAAATTTATTTAGATTCTGAAGACTAACTTCAAGTTAAGTTAAGAATTATAAGTATATGTAGGTATTAAGTTTATCATTTTAAAAGATACCTATATTAATATTTTTTTAATTCTGTAACTAATTTATGTACCCAAACTTGTAAAATAAGTACCTATAAGAGCAAATGTACGAGCATTATCTATCATGTATATTTTGTTTCCACTGTAGTACTTGGAATAATTGCAAGTTGAAATTACTAAATAATTTAGTTACAAGATAGGTGTATATTATTATTATTACTCTGCTTAATTTACATAAATCGGTTTTTATTACAATTTGAATACAAATATATTACCCTACCACTCTCATATGTGCTATATATTGATTAAAATAAAAACTTCTTAATACTTCTAAATTAGATTCCCATGTAGGTTCTTTCTCAATTTTTTAAATTATTTTGTCTTTATTACTATAAAGTACGAGAAGACAGTACATTCTTTTGGTACAATATAGCTGGCCTTGTATTTGATGATAATAAGAATGCTCTTTATTTATTTGATAATTATCACCATTCCAAAAAATTATGTCACTTTTTTGGAGATTATCCTTTAACTTCATAAAACGATATTTATATGGGCATTTTATTTCAACAATTCCAGTTTCATCTATTAGTCCGTCCTTCGTCTGGACTTGCCCCTATATAACCACAAGGATGTAACCAAAGTCCTGTTTCTGTAATAGTTACTACTGTTTCTCGGAGAGCTTCTAGTGCTTTTGGTTCATTTTGAACTCCCCACTGTACTTGCTTCACATCATCGAAGTTATAAGACCCAGTTAATTTTGAAAAAAGAGATGGGGGAAATTTTTGTCGACGACATGCATTCAATATATCTCCAAAAGTCGAAGCTGTTAATCTATATTTCCTAGCAACTAACCATGCTGAATTTTTCCTCTGCCCGATGGTTTTTTCGGCAACTTCTACGATTTATTCATCATCAATACTTAAAGTTGTTTCTAAATATTTAACTTTATTTTCAGCATTAAGATATTGTTCTGAAATTAGGATGTCATCAACATACAGAACCAGGTTTACATTTTCTTTTGGTGGTTCACTGCTCATCAACCATAAGAGCCCAAGATTATGATCCAAATTTTGTAACGCACATTACAATAATTCGACATTTATATCACCCATATTTTCCAATGACGCAGAAGGTACAGCATCAAAGTTTTTTTCTGAAAGAATAGGAGTCCATTTTTCAGGCGTATATAAGACAACGCAAGCCATGTGATGGCAAAGGAACTGTCCTCTTGGGCATGAACATTCTGCCTTTTCAATTTGAAAATCGTCCATTGGAAAGCAATAAAATTAAGATACTAAACTATGAAGTAAGACAAAACCACAGACAAAATGCTAGGGGTTATAAATTAAATTTTACTTGACACTTGACAGCTGGATGCGCAGCGCAATACAGCGGACGCCGCTGCATGTGATAGGCGATTACGTTACGACATACGTTTTTAAAGCATAAGTGAACATTTTTAATTTACTATTAATTGTAAATATGAAGCATAATTTAAAATCTACCTGAACAGGTTATTGTTAAATAGTGTCAGGTAGTTAAAGTATATCATTTTATTGTTAAGAAATTAGCCTTTTTACAAAATTTTCAATGTTAAAATTGAAGGTACATATGAATTGTATACAGAAGAATTTGAAAGTGGATTGCCCGCCAAGTATAACACATAACCTTACTAATGGACTCTATTGGGACATTAGTCCTGTTTGAGTGGTATTGAAATTTCTTTAAATAAATAAATAATGTTCTAATCTAAAATATAAATAAAATTTCATTAATGATGAACTAATGAAAAATTGATATAATATTAACCTTTTAATCAACTCCGCCTTTTTTCCACTAATTATTGAGCCACGTTTCTTCAGCTCTAATTTGAGATCGTGTAGTTTCCAAAAATTGTAATCCATTGTAAATTATGTTCATAATAAATAATAACAACATACTGTGATGGATGATACGTCGAAAGCTTAGTGACAATGACAAATCAGAACAACCGCCAAACGTTATTTAAAATCTGACAGTGACAGTAGTATCTTCTGCGCAAACTCTGCCTACGTATGCTGGTTTAAGCAGTGGTGGCGCCAACAGCATAAAAATCCCGCTTCTCCGTTGTTTTAGCAGATTTTGGCGTTTGTTAAAAAGCAATTATTATGAATCCATTTTTGTTTCATCGATTTTAGATTTTTTATTTAAATCGATTTTATGCTCATTTTTTATTATAATCAATCTGTTGATCAATTATTTCGATTTTATGTTAAAAAATAGATTTTTTGGAAATGATCGATCAATTGCGATAAATCGTTCTTTTCGATTTCAAATTTTTAAGATCGCACAGTCCTAACGCCAATCCATAAATGCGGTGATTTTTTGTTATGTAATTTTACCAGTTTGTATGTATGAATATTAAAATATTAATTACGTAAAAACTAGTAATTTTATTTATCTAACCCTAAAAATCAATGAAAGCATATTGCAAGAATTATCTAAGAATATTCCTTAAAACTACTGTAAATATTCTAAGAATATATTAAATTTATTTCTGGTATATTCTTGGTACATTATTTTTCGGGGCATCAGTACATTCCAAGAACATTCTATGAATATATTTTTGGGAAAATAGGACATACTTAGAATCATCAAATATTTTTAATAAATATTCTACGAATATACTAGGAATACACTTGTGCTATCTGGGAACGGACTGTGTTGGAGATTTAAAACATGAAGATTGTATGGATAGAGGTGTCATGGGTTTAGAACGCATAGATAGTGGAGATTGAACGGAAATAGGAAGAGATTGTGTTGCAGGCATTGGTGGTTGTGAATAGTTGGTACGAACATTATGTGGAATGCTGAAATGGAAAAATAGGAGTTTCAGGATAATTATGAGGTGCGAGATAATTAAATACGGTTGGATTAGGTTGATTAGGAATAAGGGCTCTTCTTATAGCTTGCATCATTTCAACTTTCAATTCTAGCTTCCTATCTTCACGGACTCTTTTAAATCGTCCAATAAGGAAAGAAGGAAATTGCAATCATCATCTTCATTCAGTCTTCTTTCATTCTCTTCTCTTTGATGTGGCCTTCCCTTTATTACTTGTAGGACTTCAGAAATTGGGTCTTTGCTATTATCAAATTTTCTATGTTTACGCTTCGGCTCTTTCGCCATAAAAGAGTCATCTGTATCATGTGGAGGAAGAAGCTGGTAGTTGTCCTAGTAAGCAAAACATCAACACAGCGTTAATTTGTGATTTAGGTATTCGTATTTAGTTCACTAGGAAACATACTCTTTATCAGTCGCATATCTCTTTAAGAACGTCAGCTGATCAAAGAAAATTGTACGTTTTCCATGAAGTTGCGGATCCAGACGACTTTGTTTTGACAAGAAAAGAAAAGAAAAGTGGTTTTCGCTACCTTCTATATTTATAGGTTATGATCTTTTATTAGGAAAACATCTGTTACATGTACGTAGTAGTACAAAAATTATATATATATATATATATATATATATATATATATATATATATATATATATATATATATATATATATATATATATATATATAGTCAGTAAACCCTTCTACCGTTAGGTGTAGGGCAGTAACCTTTATTTATCGTGCACAAACTTTGTCCACTGTTTCTTGTCTCTGGCACATACTTTTGCTTCTTGTACTGTCGTTCCCTTCTTACTAAGTGTCTTTTGTACTATGTCGTCCCAGTCCGCCATTGGTCTGCCACGTCCTCTCTTTTGAATTATTTTTGCTGTCCAAACTTTCTTCACGGGCCTCTTGTCGTCCATCCTCAACAGGTGTCCCCACCAACTCAGTTGTCTCTGCTCTATAAACTCTTCTATCGGTTTCATTTTCAATTCTTCTCTTATATTAACGTTCCTTATTTTGTCCAGCATTGTTACTCCTTTGACTCTTCTCAGATATTTCATCTCTAATGCTTGTATTCTACTTTTAATTTTTCTTGTTGTGACCCACGTTTCGCAACCGTAGGTTAATATTGCTCTGTATATTGTTTTAAAGACCGTTATTTTTGTTTTCTGTGATATCTCTCTTTTACCTATAAAACTATTTTTCATCATATGGAACATTGTCGCTGTCTTATTTATTCTTCTGTTTATGTCTTCATCTTGCTTTCCAGTACTTTCTAGTAGTACTCCTAAATATTCAAACTTTTCTACCTGTTCTATGTTATTGTTTTCTATTTTTATGTTCATATTTTGTCTTTCGTTGGCTATTGCCATCACTTTTGTCTTTTTAGCATTTATCTTCATTCCATATTTAATTAACGTATTGTTCCATACATTAAGGTTATGCTGCAAACTCGTTTCGCTACCGGCCATTATCACTACATCATCAGCAAAAGCACATTCTCCTATTTCAATCTTTTGTAGATTTCTGTAGCCTACCCTTAGTTTCTTCATTTCGGGTTTACATTCTTTAATAATTTCGTCCATAAATATTATAAAGAGCAATGGACTCATTACTCCACCTTGTCTTAGGCCGCCTTTAGTTTCGAATACGTCAGAGGTTCTATTTTTACTAATGACATAATTTAGGTTATTATTATATAGGCTCTTAATTGCGTTAATTAATTTCTTGTTAACGTTTCTTGTTTCTAGGCTATCCCATATTTGCTGTCTCTGTACTCTGTCAAACGCTTTTTCCAAATCTATAAATGCCATAAACGCTTTGTTCTTGCTTCTTAAGGTCTTTTGTATTATTTGTTTTAATGTGAATATATGGTCTTGTATACTTCTTCCCTTTCTGAATCCGCTTTGTTCTTCTTCTAATACTGGTTCTACTATTTTTCTCAATCTTTTTTCTAGTATTCTCTCATACACTTTCAGTGTTGTGCTTAGCAGCGAGATCCCTCGGTAATTATTACAATCTCTTGTGTCACCTTTTTTGTGTAATGGCATTATGACTGCTACTTCCCAGTCTTTAGGTATTTGTTCATATTTCCAAGCATTATTGAATATGTCTAATAATAGTATTATTCCTTCTCTGCCCATATATTTTAGCATCTCTCCACTTATTTTATCGTGTCCTGTTGCCTTCCCATTTTTAATCAGCTTTACCGCTTCGGATATCTCGTCCATTGTTATTTCGGTGTTTTCGTCTACAAGTACTTCTCTTATTCTTGTCATATTTGTGTCGTCTTCGGTTACGTTCAGGAGTTCTTGGAAGTATTCTCTCCATCGGTTCATAACTTGTTTTTCATCAGTTAGGAGTTTACCAGCTCTATCTTTTATTATGTCCATTTGTTTTCTTTCTTCTTTTCTTAGCGATTTCAGTGTTTTATAGAATAGTTTTTGGTTTTCTTTACTATTTCTCTCCATTTGATCACCGAACTTTTCCCAGCTTGTTTCTTTCGCTTTGTTGGTCATCTCTTTAACCTTTCTTCTCTCTTCCTTATATACATTATAATTATCTTGTGTTCTGTTACTTAAATACTTCTTCCATTTTTCTTTCTTTATTTTTATTGCTTGTTTTATTTCTTCATTCCACCAGGCTGTTTGTTTTTTGTTAGTTCTTATTTTTGTCGTTTCACAAACTTTTCTTGCTGCATTCAGTAGCGTGGTTTTGAATAGTTGCCACTTCTGTTCGATGTCTGTGTTATCACTTATAGTAAGTATCTCCATTTGTTTTCTTACCTCTTCTTCGTATTGTTTTGCTACTAACTCCTCTTTTAACCTGTACGTTTTAATTATTTCAGATGCGTTCTCCTTTATTTCCCCTTTTTGTTTACTCATTTCTTCTTTCTTGTAAGCTTTTTTTATTTTTGCTTCTATCAGGAAATGATCACTGTATATTTCAGGGCCTCTCTTTGCTCTTACATCAATTATACTTTTCCTATTTTTCCTCTCCACTAGTATGTAGTCTATTAATGATTTGTCTGCTGCATATGGTCCTTGTCTTGTATACATGTGGATTTCTTTGTGTTTATAAAACGTGTTAGTAACTATGAGGTCGTTCAGGATGCAGTAATCAATAAGCCTTGTTCCATTATTGTTTAGTCTTTCTTCTCCAAATTTACCTATTACATAGGTTGATTCCTCTTCCCTTTTCCCAACTCTCGCGTTGAAGTCTCCTAGTACATAAATATCTCCCAGGCTGTTCTCGGTTTCTATGTGTAGCTGCTCCCAGAATTCGTCTTTATTTTTTGCTACCTCATCCTCGTTAGGTGCATATACTACTATAATTGTAAGTATCCTGTCATTTGTTTCTTTCATTTTTATCTTTAGTATTCTTTCAGAACAGGCTTCCCATTTTTCTACGTATTTAGCGTATTCTTTGTGTATTAGACAACCTACTCCAGCTGTTGCTCGTTTATCTTGTGGTACTCCGCTGTATATCAATAAATGTCCGTCTTCCATAACTTTTTCTCCTTTTCCTTTTTTTTTTGTTTCTGTTACTGCCAGTATGTTTAATTTCTCTTTATTGAATTCATATATTAGTTCATTTTCTTTCCCGTTTATGCTCCTAATGTTCCATGTTGCTAGTTTCCAAATTTCTTTGTTTTTATTTTCGTGTTTCCGTTTTCTTTGCTTTATTGTTTCCGTAATTTTCCCACAAGATCTATGCCCTGTACTTAAATTTATAATTTTTTCCCTTGTTCTTCCTAATACATTATTCCCTTTCCAAGTAGTATTCTTAGTCCTTTTGCTTAGCTTAGTCGTTACCTTTTTTCTTGCCTCAGTATTTAATAGTTTTTTGGGTGCTTTTCTTCTACCTGTCCAGCCTCTTCCAGGCTTCCTGATTTTGTATTCCAATTATATTGTTTGTTATCTATGTGTAACTTATTATAAAAATTTTTTGTTTTATTTCCTTTCTCCTTTTCTTCTCTAGCCGTCTTTCTTATTATCGCCTGCATCTTTCGTTCTTCCTGTGTTAAATCATTGTCTATATATATTTTCTCGTTCATTCCTTTCAATTTATTTTTATTTTTCATAATATTTAGTTTGTCTTCGTAGTTTTCTATTTCAGCTTTGATTATTGTGGATCCTTCAACTCTTTTTATTACTGAAGCGTATTTTATTATACACTTAGCTTGTATTTCTTTTTCTAAGAAAGCAGATACTACTGTTTTAATATTCACTTCTCCTTCTTGTATTGCTAAACCCTTGATAATGATGTTATTTACCCGGTTACTTTTATCTTGTGCTTCCAATCTTTTTTGCATGGATTCTATTATCTCTTTCATTTTTTCTTTTTCTACTTGCCACAGTTTTTCTTTTTCTTCATAATCTCGTTTTATTTGTTTTATTGTTTCACTGTTATTTTTAATTTCTTGTTTTAGGTCATTGTGGTTTAGTTCCATACGATCTTTAATACAATTTATATTTGTTGCCATAGCAGTTATCATTTGCTTTAGTTCTTCCATTTCTTCTGTTTCTTTCGTATCAGTTTTCTTGGGTGGTGTTCTAATAGTTTGTTTACTCTTCTTAAATCCGTTTTCTTCCTCACTCTTAATTTCCTCTCGTTTCCTTTTTTCTAATGAGTTACTTCGACCTCTTGGCGTGTTGTACATTTGCCCTAGTTCGCCGCCACTGCCAGCCACGCTGCTGCCGGCTACTCCGTGCGCAGGCTCCGGTAGCCCGACTTAGCAATGCAAAGAAATAAACTTGACTTTTCTACCACCGTTGCAAACACACTTTGTCTATTTTAGATCACACAGTTTTGATAATCTTAGGGTAGACTAAACTTTCCAAGTGTTATGGACAGATAACTACTTCTGCCGAACTTATAACCTCACTAACAGTTTTACACGTTTGATTTTATACAGTTTATCTAACTTATTTAAGGGGGATTTATACACCGCTATACACTCAGATACTTATTATATAACTATTTATCACTTTTATTTATAATTACACAGTAATTCCCTATATTTTAGAGTTTATCACTGGTGCACTTAATAAACAAAGTTTCTCATCGAACCATAGGCGTACAAAAATTGATGAAACAAATTAAAGAATCTTGTTGATTAGGATTTGTATTTACCGATAAGCTCATTAAAATCAATTTAAGGGGCCAAAAAGTGGTCTATTTTCAAAAATGCTCGTGCCCGCGACAAATAAAGAAATCTATGTGATAGCGAAAACCAGTTTTCTTTTCGGACGTACAACACAATCCTCCAAGTAGTTGCATGTGATTGGGGATGATTTGGTGAAGATAATCCTCTACGAATTTACAATTTTATTCATAAATATTGAAAATATTGAGAATTCTTTGAACATCTTTTAATACAGAGTTATGATTCTTTAAAAAGCAATTTTCTCGTTATAGCGGGGTCGGAAATTCAAATGTTATTAGTGCAACTGAAAGTGGAAGCCTTGACGAATAAAATGCAATTTTTATCTTTACAAAATGATGTTCTTTCAAAGTTATACCACATTCATTCTGTAGCGGCGAATTTATTACGTCATTCTCAATGTAGCGCCTACTATACAGAAAATTCTCAAGTAATTCGATTATTAAACGACTGGTGCCTAAACGGTGCTACTTATGAAAAAAATTCAAGGACCATTTTGATAGCAAATTTCGTCAGCTTTCATTCTGTCGTAACCGTTTTCCAAAATCTTTGATAGTTTTCGAGAAAAATGCGTTAGAAGAAAATTTTGAGTTTCAACTGAAATTTTTTTTAGGAAGCGGAGCGTACCGAGTTGGAGCAATTTTTTTTATTTTTTTCTTTATGTTCTTAACTACTCACATGCCAAATTTCACTTGGTTATGTTAGTCTTCAGTTAAAACCTCTCCTAACTGGACTATACGGCATGTTCCTTAACAGAATTAATTTATAACTATAGAATTGGAGTGCCTACACTGAGCAAAATAATTCAAAGCGTATGTGAAACAATCTGGGATAAAATGAGAGAACATTGTATTCGTCAACCCACAGTAGAAATTGACTTGACATTTCAGAATTTTTTTAAAAAAATGCTAATGTCTCGAACTGTATTGGAGCAATTGATGGGAAGCATATACGAGTTATAAAGTCTGAATACAGCGGATCACTTTATTTCAACTATAAATCTTTTTTTCCATTCAACTGCTTGCAATGTGTGATTCTGAATATTGTTTTACTTTTCTGAATGTTGGAGATTACGGAAAAATAGTGATTCCAATATTTTTTAAATCAACACTGTATGAACGTTTAATAAGAAATAAATTGAACGTTCCTAATCCTTCCTTTCTACCTGGTAAAAATGATTACACACTGCCGTATGTTATAATAATTGGAGATGAAGCATTTGAGATTTCTATGAATGTAATGCGCTCATTTAGAGGAAAATTTTTACCATTTAAAAACAGAATGTACAATTATCGATTGTGTAGAGCACGGCGATATATTGAATGCACTTTCGCTATTCTCACTGATAAGTAGGGAATATTTCATAGGCCACTAAATGTCTCCATGATATTTTCTGAAAAAATCGTGAAAGCTTGTATGTACTTCACAATTTTATACGCGCTAGGGATGGATATAATCATGAAGATACCCTAAGTTATCAGGGATTGTATGAGAATGAAGAAAGTAACAATAATTATTCTGCAAAAACAAGGGCCGCTATCCGAAATTATTTTGCGGATTACTTTAATAGTAGTAAATAGTTTATTGTTACCTTTCGGTGTACAAAATCTTTACAATATTACATTTGCATTTACATTTAAAGTGGTAGGTATATTTTTATGTTCAACATTTTTATTTTGTTCTTATACTGTATACTTTTTTCATCCATTCCGTGTCTGGGTTTCCGTCATGTAGAATTTGTTGTGTTGATTTGCCGTTGTATAGTTTTTCGTTGCAGTCTCTCCTTAAATGGTCTATTGTCTCAAAGTCTCTCCCACATATTCTGCATTGTCTGTCGTCGTCTCTCATCCAGTATTTATTTCTTTTTTCTTCGTTTCCTGCTCTGTATCTTGAAATTATTTTTACATTTTTGTTGTCTGTTGTCAAATATCGTGGTTTATTTGTGGTCAATAAGTGTTTGTATCCTGGATTATAAGTTGATTTATTTATCTTTTCTCTTCTTATTTGAATTTGAATATCTTGTTCTGTCTGTGTAATTTCGTCCACCATATTGTAGCCTGTATTTCTTCGTCTTTCTATGTCTGTCGTTGAATGTCCGTTACTTTCATAGAATTATGCTCGTTTTATCAGCAGGCAGGTGTTGGTAGATTGGCCTCTACGGAAGCCGGACTGGGTTGGTGGAATTAAGTTTTTTATGTCGACGAATTCTTGCACACGGTCCAGAATGAAGAGTGTTCAGTAGAGAGATTGGCCGGTAGGAGTTTGGGTCGGTCCGGTTTTTGCCGGGTTTGGGGATCATTGTGATGCTGGAGTTCTTCCATTTCGGTGGATAAAAGCCTAGAGAGAGGCAGGCAGTGAAAATCAGGGAGAGGAAGCGAATAGCAATAGGTGGAAGGTGCTTTAGTGATCTGTACCTGATGCCATCCTCTCCTGGGCTTTTCTTCTTAGAGTATCTGATTGCAACGAGAACTTCTTCCTCCGTGACTTTGTGGCTCAGCTATGCGATCTGGGTCGTTGATCTCTTCTGCCTTCTGATACGTGCTCTAGATGTTCGAGGGTTCTCGAGACTTGTTCCTGGAACTCATCATCGAAGTTGTCGTCCTGGGTAATTTGGTGAATTTCTTCCATCACATCAGCAAAAGCGTTGGCCTTCTCTTCCGGGTCGTTGATGATAGCGTCTGCGGTACGCAGTGGATGATTACAACTTCTTCCTTGGCCGGTAAGTTGTTTAAATTTTCTCCAAAATTTGCATCCATCCCTGTAGTCCAATTTGTTGCAAGCATTGAACCATTTGTTTTCTTTGTACTTGATCATTTCTCGACGAATTCTAGCGTTCCAGTAATTCCATTCTGTTTTGACAATGAGATCCTGGTAGCGTCTAAATTGTCGGTTAGTAGGGTCTGTAATGAATAAAATACTGCATTTTGGGATAAAAGCGATTTTATTGCAGAAACTTATTAACAACATCAAAACAAAAAATTTGAGTCGAGGATCCACTCCGCCGGACCCCCCCAACCCCGGGTACCCCCCCTTAAAGTTCGGCAGTGCGCGCTCTGCTTTATTATTTATTTACTGGAGAACAGTTATAATTTAAACACTGAAATATGCACAAATGTACAGACTATTACTGTATATTTTGAGAAAATTGAAGGAAAAGGATTGAACTTTATTGTCCTGTTTGGCAATAAGGTCCACGATTTTTTACTCACGCTACAAGTTGCTACAATTGAACATTTTTCAGTCAAAAACGTGTTTTTTTATCCGGGGGTGGAACGGGTTTGATGGCAGATTACATGGCCGAATAGAGAAACCTTTATCGTTCTCAGAAATCCAAAATTTATTGATTTTCGTGCAAAATTCGCCAAGTTATGGCCAAAAACCTCAAAAAGGCACTTTTTTTCCAAAAATTCATAACTTCGCGCCAAATCATCGTAGGTACTTGAAATTTTGCGAACCTTGCAGGAAAAGTCTGATCTTTATTACCCTGTTGGCCAATAAGGTCCACGATTTTTTTGTCACTCCGTATGAGTTGCCAAAGTTGGACCTTTTTGGACATCAGATACATTCGTTTTTCTTAGGGTGGTGGGAGAGGGTGGAGTGGATTTTTTGTAACATTGGCTATCATCACATTAAAGATAAGACTTCAACGTTTTCAGAACTCGAAGATTCATCCAATTTCGTCTAAATGCAGCGGAGATATCGCACTTTGAAATTGTGTCATTTTTTGTGCATTTTCAAGTGGTGCGTTTTTATTTTCCTCGAGTGTAGATAGATAGATTTATTTTAAGTTAAGAGAAATAGTTAAACGTCTGCAATAATGAGTGATTAAATAAACGCGTGTTCCCCCACTCATCGTAGACTTCAAGACAGCGCGTAATAATGTTTAAAAAATCACCAGTTCATAATGGTTCATGTTTAGGAGCTGAAATTTTGAATATACATAGAAAAGTAAGTTTTACTTGAAAAAAAACTTCAAAAAATGATTAGTATAGCCGTCAAAAATAAAATATTTCAATTCAAGTGATCCAAATCTGAAAAAACATATTTTAGATATATTCCAAGCAAAAACTAAAACATATACAGTAATAGCCTGTATATTTGTGCATATTTCAGTGTTTGAATTTTTGCCGTAGCTATAACCGTTCTCCAGTAAATAAATAATAAAGCAGAGCGCGCACTACCGAACTTTATGGGGCGATACCCGGGGGTGGGAGGTCCGGCGGAGTGGATCCTCGACTCAAATTTTTTGTTGTGATGTTGTTAATAAGTTTCTGCAATAAAATCGCTTTTATCCCAAAATGCAGTATCATGCCTATTTTCGAGCATTACAGACCCTACTAGGTATAGATGGCGTTTGTGTTGGATCATGCGGCGGATGCACAATGGAATAGCTTGTTACCTTTGAACTGTCTTGGTAGGAATGGAGGTTTGGATTGCGTGTTGGATTAAAGTAGTGATCGTATCCACTGCGCACTGTAAAAAATTGGTGGAATTTTACATTACAATTACAATAAAAATAACTGTAAATATTACTACAATTTTCGTGGGAAGCCACATTTTTATGTAATATTACTTATATTTTGAAAGATTTTAGTAATTTTACATATTTTATACTTTGTGATAAAAATAATTTTTTTCTGAAAATTACATACTGATGTGTAATTTTTACATAGATTAACATTGTATATTTACAATTTTTATTCGTATTAATGTAAAAATACATTATTTTCTGTAAAATTAGAAGATTAGGTACCGTTTTTTACTGTAACTTTACATGACTCTTTGTAAATACTTACATTGGTCAGTGTAACATCCATTTAATTATACAATAATTTATAGTTAATAATTACATATAGTTACATTATTTAATGTAATTTTATAGCTTTTGCATGGTAATTTTGTCATAGTATATTATGTAAAATTCTTATTTGTTGCGTAAAATTACTTTACTCAATGTGTATAATTTTTTAGTTTTTCAAAGTTTTACAAAATGCATGATAAAATATTTTGTAGTTCAACAATATTAATGCAAATTTACCAAAATGTTTTTTTTAAATATTATTTTAATTTTGCAATTATATTACCGTAGATCTACAAGTATTTTATAAAAATGTCATTGTGTATTTAAAACAATTTCATCATAGAAGAAATAATGTTACATTTTCTTTAGGATAGCTAATAGTGTCGAGGATTTGATTATAAATTTCCTCACAACGCTACAACTAATTTTGGAAAAATACTTATTTTTTCATTTACAAATTCATGCTCTTTAAAAATTATAAAAATATAAATTATTGTTTTATGTTCAATTAAGTATAATAAAATTGCATATTTAGTCGTCAATAAGAATTCGCGCCATTTACATTCAAATTTTGTTTTCATTTTACCATGCTACCGCCAATTAGAAAAAAAGAAATAGGTACTTATAATATTTAACCTAATCTTTCAACTTGCTATCATGACGCACAGTAATTGTACATTTTATATCAGTTCTAAAAGTTATAGGTATGAATTATAAAATTGAAGATTTTTTACTTTATATTCGCATCTCACTCGTATTCTTGAACAGTGATTTAGTGCAGTTCGAGGTGTTGACAGAAGAAGAATTAACAACTGTGAGAGTGTATTGTTGCTAGTTTTGTGGAGCAAATCAGCAATTATTGGTAAGTTTTTCCTTAATTAATAAATTATTTTATAATACATGTTGTCTCTATATGAGATATAAATTTATAATTAAGGAAAAATTTTCTTTACTGATGTTATTTTTAAGATTGGAAAGAAATTACTGGGATGCAGTCAAATTATTTTATTATCTCACTCTCTACTAGTTTCGACACCCCATATGTCTTCTTCAGGAGCTAAATTTACAGAACTAAATTAGAACAATTTAAGGTAAAATACATTTTAACTGAGATTAAAGGAATAATATCTTACATATAATAAATACAAAAATTTCTTTTAGGTTTGAAGCTCTCATAATTGAAGTCGTCTTTAATAAAAATATTTACTAGACCATAAGGATAAAGCAAATAAGTCATAGAAATGTAACCGTTTTCACCCATCAAGGAAACTATTTAAGTAAAGTTGGATCTTGTTTGAACATTGAAGGTCGTCATATGAAATCGCGCCAAAAACCGCTGCAAATCCAACACTAACCCAATGTGAACTACACCGTACTCTGATGTTTAGTTGGTTTTAACTTTTAACAAATTATTGTATATTTTGCTTAAGTATAATGTGTCAGTTTTCAAATTAACATTATTTTTATCATTGTTAATATGTAACATTTCCAGTGTTAGTCTTTTGTGAAGATTGTGTTCAGTGTAGTGCTGTTGATTTTCAGAAAAATTTAATTCTAAAATTCATTCGAAAAAATATTTAAAGAAATTCGAAGTTCGAATTTCGAATTTAATGAAAATTCGAAGTTCGAATTTCGAATTTTAATGAAAATTCGAAGTTCGAATTTTCGCGGAAATTCTATTAACAGATGGGTGTATTTATTTTCCTATATTGTATTGTATAAGAATACCACTACACTGCGTCAAGGGCAAACAAAAACGTCTCTGCAGTCTGCACTGCAGGCATAAACGTGTAAATATTAAATAACTAGTGTGCATATGCATCATTCTTGTTCTAATTAACCTGTTTTCGCCCTTTCTCCAAAACATGCCACTGTCTATTGGTGAGAGTATGACGATAATCGAATTAATATGTAATGTTAAAAAACACCGTTTACAAAACACTCGAATGTCGAATTACGATTTTCGAATTTTGAAATTTCGTAATTCGAATTTAAATTCGAATTTTTAAATTCGAAAATTTGAAAAGCATATTTTTCAAATTTCAAATTTTTCAAAATTCGAAAATTCGAATTTTATCAACAGCACTAGTTCAGTGTCTAGTATTGTAGTGTCTTCAAAATTGAAATTATGTTTATTATTAATTGCATGATTAACTAGAGCGCAAGTACCACCTGAGATCTTATTTTTGTTGTTACAGTTACGTTTATGTTCACCGAGGCGTGTTTTTAAGTATCTTTTAGTGTGTCCTGTGTATGTTGCTGGACAATCCGTACATTTTATTTTATAGATAACACCTGATTGTAAATTTTTATTTATTTTTGATTTGAATTTTGTGAATAAACTACCAACTGTTTTAACTGGTTTAAAACTTATGGCTATATTTAAATTATTCCTGAATAATTTTCCCAATTTGTCTGCCATGCCATCTACATACCATAAAGCGAAATATTGAGTTGCATTGTTTTTAGGAACATTGACATTGTTCGCATTCTGTTTGTTTCCATCATTATTGTTTACATTACCTATTCCTCTATCCAAATCATTTCCCTTATTATTTTTACGTTGTCCTTTTTTGTTTTTATTTTGATCATATTCGTTAATCAATCAATTTATTATGCCCTTGAGATATCTATTTAGTTTGAGAAGGCTTTTAATAGTTGTTTTAACCTCATTCTCGAAGTAGTTTGACGTAATGCCCTGTTCACACGTTGCTACTTTGAAGACACATTCGTGCTACTGTAGCAAGAAAAAATTTGAGTCGCTTGTCAAATAGCAGCGCTGCTAATTTGTAGCATCAAAGTATCAAGAACTACTCGTTGATAATTTCACATCGTTGATCGTTGTATGTGTAGATAGCGATTTTTTGCGGTATTGTTTCGATTTGAATATTTTTTATTATTTGCGTCTTCAAAAACTTCTTCTTTTTATGCTACAGTAGCACGTATGCGTCTTCAAAGTAGCAACGTGTGAACAGGGCATAAGTGTTAAGCCTCGGTAGATCAAGTTTGTTCGAGATGACGGAACGCAACCGGAGCTGTGACGGGTTGGTGGCGCCATCCCAGCGGCAGAGGAAGAAAGAAGGATAGCACATTTTTTGACAGTTTTTTGATGTAGTTATGATAGACAAGAGAATACGATATTTTGTATGTAATTAAGAATAAAATATAGTAGTTATTCAGAGAGTGTTGAGAATCAATCGCTTAAACCAAGGCGATCCTATACAGTCCACTGCAATTCCAACATTTTGGTCAATTCAAGCCGAATTGAACTGGAATATCTCAACATAACCACGAGGTCAGTAATTTTACTGAACAACAACATTAGAAAAGTGTAAAACCAAAAAACACACAATATCATGGCTAGTCAAGAAGAATTGTTAAAAAAGAGAAAAATCGCGAAGGGTAAGATAACAAGAATACACAATTTTGTGGAGAAGTTTCAGGAAACAGACGATATACAACAGTTATTAGTTCGTTCACCGAAACTTGAAGAAGCCTATGCAGAATTTGACGAACTGCAGAGCAATTTAGAAATCATAAGAGAAGATTATGAATCTGAACGTGAAACATGGGAAAATAAATATTTTACAACGAAGTCATTAATCGCACAACACATCAAAATACGTGAAGACAGGATGAGCAGCGTGACAACAATAAGCGATGTTCAAAACAATGGAACAACAACAAACAATGTGGAAGGTAACGTTAGCAACCAAGACAGATCAATCACAGGTAACAATTTTCATTACAATTCTAATATCAGGTTACCAGATATAAGTTTGCCCCATTTTAATGGTAATTATCAAGATTGGCAGAATTTTAGTGACATGTTTAAAGCTATTATTCACGATAACAGCAGTATACCAAATATTTCGAAACTTTACTACTTAAAGGGAGCATTGAAAGGTGAAGCGCTACAAATAATACAAGCCATATCCTCCTCCTCTGAGAATTATGAAGTAGCTTGGAATCTTTTACAAGAAAGATATAACAACAAACAGTTCAATGTCAATTGTCACTTAAAGGCAATATTTGACCAATCCACAATAACAAAAGAGACATTTAGTAGTCTTAGAAAATTAATTACAGACACAAAACAACATCTTAGATCGTTGGAAGCTCTAAAATTGCCAGTTAAAGAATGGAATACAATAATAATTTATTTACTTTGTAGCAAACTCGATCACACCACAAGGAAAGAGTGGGAGCTCAACAAACAAACAGAATTACCTACATTGGAATCCTTTTATAAATTTCTTGATCAACGATGTTTGGCGCTAGAATTCATCACACAAGACAAACCGAAGACGAATCCGAAAGCGGTACATGCAGCAGTAAATGCAACTACAAATGACACAAGTAAATCGAGAATTTGTAAGGTATGTAATGGAACAAATCATTCGTTATACAATTGCGATGCTTTCATAAAATATAACGTAGATGAGAGAATTAAAGCCATTAAAATGACGGGTGCATGCATGAATTGCTTGAGATCTGGCCACGTTGTAAAAGATTGTCTGTCAAAAGGTTGCAAAAAATGTCAACGTAAACATAACACATTGATTCATTTTGAAAACAAGGAAAGGGACAAAACAACTGAACAACAGTGTGCAGTCGTGGAGGTCAAAACTGATCCAGAACCACCTAGAGCAGCAGTACTATGTAACGGAACCCAAGAAAATCAAATTTTGTTGTCCACTGCTTCTGTGAACATTCAAGATGCTACTGGGCACTGGCAGGCATTTCGTGCACTCCTCGACAATGCATCTCAATCGAACTTCATAACCCGGGACGCTGTTGAACGCTTGAAACTAAAAACACAACAGAAGAGAATTCCAATCAGCGGAATAAACAACAGGAGCTCAGAAGTTACAGAAACAGTTATTTTAACTATTTCATCTCGAGTCAACGCATTCAGAAGACAATTAGATTGTTTAATATTAAATGAGATCACATGCGAGCTACTAGTCCGGCGGTTATAGGAAAGAACTATGCATTTTGTGATTAAAGCATGAAAATTTGCACACATATCAATGAAACCATTCTCTTTCATATAAGAAGTGGTGCCAAAGTGGTGCGTGCTGCAGACGGCCGCCATTTTGAAACAATGGTTGCCATTTTTAGTTTTTTGCATTTATCTCATGAACGATCAATATTACGAGAAATCTTATTTAATGAAAATTGTAGAGCACAAAATTCTCTATAAAACGGTATATCTATTTTTAATTTAGGTGGTACAGCTTTCGAGATAATCGTGAAAATATATATGAGCAATATCTAGCCATTTCAGGTTAGACCGCAATTTTGCCTTTTCAAACAAAAACAGCTGTTATGTTTGAATGAATCAAGATATCGGCTTCCGGTCTTCAACAATCGATTACATATATAAATTTTTATTATACATATAATTTTCAACTCTTCGGGAGCACTAGTTCGGCCACAATTCAAACATAACATTTTAGAGACAATAGTTAAATTTTTGTATTTTTTGTGTATATTGAACTGTCATTTCTGAACGAATTAAAATATTGACTTGCGGTTTGCTGCACTAGATTCTTCAAATCATTCTGTACAAGATACTTTGTATTAATTTTTTATTGAAGTCTTTGTTAAAACGATATTTAAAGACTTTTTCCTCGAGAAAATAGAAAAAATTTAGTGTTATTATTATTTATTATCTTTGGTCAGCTATAGTACCTGAACGGATCTAAATACTGACTTGAAACTTGCAGCATTCGATTCCTTAAAGATTTTTGTATAAAGATGCTTATATTAAAAAAAAATTTCTTATGTTTACTCGCAATTAATAGATATTCTTTCTAAGAAATCGAAGAAAGTTTACTGTTATTTTTCTATAGTAAATTTATTTAACTGTAATTTCATTTAAAATGAAAATATGGACTTACGGACTGCAGATTCGGCATCCGGATACATTTTTCTATAAAATGCATTATTTTAGAATTTTTTACGGACTTTGATTTGGCTGCAATTAAATGATTTTGTTAGAGAGGAGAGAACAAAACAAAAGTTCAGTATTATTATTGTTTTTTGAATTTAAGCAATTGTCATTTGTGCACAAATTAAAATATCGTCTTCTGGTTTCCATCATTCAATTCCTGGAACATTTCGTTATTAAATTACATTATTTAAAAAACTTTTTGAAACTTTGGTTTAGCCGCAAGTAACTGATTTTGCCTGAAGGAAAATTTGACGCATCATTTAAAAAAATAAGTTTTTGGTTCAGTTCATACTGCTAGAGAATTTAGAAAAAATGAAAATCATTTAATGTGATTTTCGAGTCACGCGAGACCCGGTTTTGGTATTTCGAGGGTTGCAGTAAGGTTTACATGACATGTGTGCTTACTGCTAAATTACTATAATGTTTATAAATTAAATACAATCAACTTAAATGATTTTAATTTTTTCTAAATTCTCTAGCAGTATGAACTGAACCAAAAACTTACTTGCGGCTAAACCAAAGTTTCAAAAAGTTTTTTAAATAATGTAATTTAATAACGAAATGTTCCAGGAATTGAATAATGGAAACCAGAAGATGATATTTTAATTTGTGCATAAATGACAATTGCTTAAATTCAAAAAACAATAATAATACTGAACTTTTGTTTTGTTCTCTCTAACAAAATCATTTAATTGCAGCCAAATCAAAGCCCGTAAAAAATTATAAAATAATGCATTTTATAGAAAAATGTACCCGGATTCCGAATCTGGAGTCCGTAAGTCGATATTTTCATTTTAAATGAAATTACAGTTAAATAAATTTACTATAGAAAAACAATAGTAAAATTTCTTCGATTTCTTAGAAAGAATATCTATTAATTGCGAGTAAACATAAGAAATTTTTTTTAAATATAAGCACGCTTCTAATACAAAAATCTTTAAGGAATCGAATGCTGCAAGTTTCAAGTCAGTATTTAGATCCGTTCAGGTACTATAGCTGATCAAAGATAATAAATAATAATAACACTAAAATTTTTCTATTTTCTCGAGGAAAAAGTCTTTAAATATCGTTTTAACAAAGACTTCAATAAAAAATTAATACAAAGTATCTTGTACAGAATGATTTGAAGAATCTAGTGCAGCAAACCGCAAGTCAATATTTTAATTTGTTCAGAAATGACAGTTCAATAAACACAAAAAATACAAAAATTTCACTATTGTCTCTAAAATGTTATGTTTGAATTGTGGCCGAACTAGTGCTCCCGAAGAGTTGAAAATTATATGTATAATAAAAATTTATATAAGTAATCCATTGTTGAAGACCGGAAGTCGATATCTTGATTCATTCAAAAATAACAGCTGTTTTTGTTTGAAAACGCAAAATTGCGGTCTAACCTGAAATGGCTAGATATTGCTCATATATATTTTTACGATTTTCTCGAAAGCTGTACCACCTACATAAAAAAATAGATATACCGTTTTATAGAGAATTTTGTGCTCTACAATTTTTATTAAATAAGATTTCTCGTAATATTGATCGTTCATGAGATAAATGCAAAAAACTAAAAATGGCAACCATTTTTTCAAAATGGCGGCCGTCTGCAGCATGCACCACTTTGGCACCACTTCTTATATGAAAGAGGATGGTTTCATTGATATGTGTGCAAATTTTCATGCTTTAATCATAAAATGCATAGTTGATATGAAATTTGTCCTATAACCGCCGGACTATACCAACATTTCCAATCGACACATCAGACTGGAAGATACCATCTAACATTGCGGTAGCTGATCCTGAATTTGCAACTCCAGGAAAGGTAGATATTCTACTCGGTGGAGAAATTTTCTTTGATATTTTGAGTTACGGTCGCATGAAACTGGGACAAAATTTACCGATTTTGCAATCAACAACTCTTGGATGGATTTTTGGAGGAAAAATAGCACAAGGGACTCAGACTGAGACAAAAAACAGAAGACAAACATTGTTAGTAACAACACATCAATCGTTGGATCAACTATTGACAAAATTTTGGACTCTAGAGAATAATATCGAATGCAACATAGGAGGCAATATGTCTATTGAAGAAAAACAGTGTGAAACACATTTTGAAGAGAATGTAAGGCGTGACAAAACAGGCAGATACATTGTCAGACTTCCTCTCAAGGAAGGTGAAGAGTCATTAGGAGATTCACATCAAGAAGCGCTTAAACGTTTTGTTTCACTCGAAACAAGATTCAAGAAACAACCAGAATTGAAAAGACAGTATGAACTATTCATGAACGAGTACTTGGATCTAGGACATATGCAGCGTGATGAAAATACTTCAACACAAGCTAACTGCTACTTACCTCATCATCCGGTGTTCAAAATTGCGAACAACGAAAAGAAGATCAGAGTAGTGTTTGACGCATCGATGAAAACGACGTCTGGGAAATCTCTCAATGACATACTCATGACAGGACCGACGGTGCAACAAGATCTAATAGCAATTGTGTTGCGTTTTCGAACATATCCAGTAGTCATCACAGCTGACATCAGAAAAATGTATAGGCAGATCCTAATACATGATGAACAACTTCATTTACAATGCATATTATGGAGGAATGAAGAAACTGAACCAATCCACACTTTCCAATTAAAAACGGTTACATATGGAACGTCATCAGCACCGCATCTCGCAACGAGATGTTTAAAGCAACTAGCCAACGACGAAGAACACAAGTACCCAGTTGCAGCCAACCGAACAATCAAGGATTTTTACGTTGATGATATCATGACTGGTGCGAGCTCAATCACCGACGCACTTGAACTACAAAAACAATTAATTCTAATGTTGAAGGAAGGAGGATTCACTCTTCACAAATGGTGCTTCAATCAACCGGAATTATTAACCCACATCAAGTCTGAAGAGTTAGAAACACAATTACCATTTAACATTGGAAAAACCGAAGTCAAGACATCAATGTCATCCAATAATTTTGCCGAAGAATCACGTCTTCACTAGAATGCTACTTGAAAATGAACACATAATATTGTTACACGGAGGAATTCAAGCAGTCCTCACCAGCATTCGCAGAAGATATTGGCCCATAAATGGACGCAACATCGCACGAAAAATTATTCACAAATGCGTAACATGCTACAGATTTAAGGCAAAACCATGTGAACAAATTATGGGTAATCTCCCGAAACAAAGACTACAACCAGCACGACCATTTCTGAACTGTGGAGTAGACTACGGTGGACCAATCTATATAAAACAGAGCAAGCGCCGAAATGCACCCATAACTAAGGCATATGTTGCATTGTTTATCTGTTTATGCACTCGAGCCATCCACTTAGAACTGGTGAATGACTTAACCACTGAAGCCTTCCTAGCAGCCTTTAAGCGATTTATTTCAAGACGAGGCAAGTGTAGTCTGATCTACAGCGACAACGGTACCAATTTCCAAGGTGCCAATAATGAAATGCAAGAACTATATCGATTATTTCAATCAGAAGAATCAAGAACCCACATCATTGAAGCAACCGCTAGCCAGGGTGTTACTTGGAAGTTTATCCCTCCAAGGGCTCCTCATTTCGGAGGAATTTGGGAGTCAGGGATCAAATCAGTTAAGTTCCATTTACGAAGAATCGTTGGTAAGGCGCATCTAACCTATGAAGAGATGAACACGGCCTTAATCCTAATTGAAGCAGTCCTCAATTCACGACCGTTAGTACCTCTAACCCATGATCCTACCGATTTTGCTATTCTAACTCCATCGCATTTCCTCATCGGTGACGTACTAACTGGCATACCTGAACCTAATTTGACCCAGCTACCTGAAAACAGACTATCAAGGTGGCAACAGATTCAGCGCATTCAACAACACTTCTGGAGAAGATACTCGACAGAATATCTGTCTCATTTACAAGAACGCCACAAATGGAAAAGGCAACAATCAAATCAACTTGAGGGTGCAATAGTCCTACTAAAGGAAGACAACCTGCCACCCTTAAACTGGAGCCGAGCAAGAATCATCAAGGTGCATCCCGGAGAAGACGGCAATGTTCGAGTGGTAACCATACTTCTACCCGGTGGGAAGAATCTGATACGACCAATCAGCAAAATTTGTCCTCTGCCAGTCCAAGACGAAGATTTACCATTGAAGGACATCCTTCAAGGTGGGCGGGATGTTCGAGATGACGGAACGCAACCGGAGCTGTGACGGGTTGGTGGCGCCATCCCAGCGGCAGAGGAAGAAAGAAGGATAGCACATTTTTTCACAGTTTTTTGATGTAGTTATGATAGACAAGAGAATACGATATTTTGTATGTAATTAAGAATAAAATATAGTAGTTATTCAGAGAGTGTTGAGAATCAATCGCTTAAACCAAGGCGATCCTATACAGTCCACTGCAATTCCAACAAAGTTCTTAGCATTGTTTATAATTTGAGATTTTGGGTGTTTGGAAAAGTAACTGTGGAAATTGAACAACAAGGGGTCATTCCGTTTTTAGACATTACACTGCACCACAATACAAATGCAGAAATAAGGACAAAATGGTACAAAAAACCAAGTGCCAGCACACGCTATCTCAGTTACTTTTCCAAACACCCAAAATCTCAAATTATAAACAATGCTAATAACTTGATCTGCCGAGGCTTAACACTTACGTCAAACTGCTTCGAGAATGAGGTTAAAACAACTATTAAAAGCTTTCTCAAACTAAATAGATATCCCAAGGGCATAATAAATGGATTGTTAACGAATATGATCAAAATAAAAACAAAAAAGGACAACGTAAAAATAAAAATAATATGGGAAATGATTTGGATAGAGGAATAGGTAATGTAAACAATAATGATGGAAACGAACAGAATGCGAACAATGTCAATGTTCCTAAAAACAATGCAACTCAATATTTCGCTTTATGGTATGTAGATGGCATGGCAGACAAATTGGGAAAATTATTCAGGAATAATTTAAATATAGGCATAAGTTTTAAACCAGTTAAAACAGTTGGTAGTTTATTCACAAAATTCAAATCAAAAATAAGTAAAAATTTACAATCAGGTGTCATCTATAAAATAAAATGTACGGATTGTCCAGCAACATACACAGGACACACTAAAAGATACGCCTTGATGAACATAAACGTAACTGTAACAACAAAAATAAGATCTCAGGTGGTACTTGCGCTCTAGTTAATCATGCAATTAATAATAAACATAATTTCAATTTTGAAGATACTACAAGACTAGACACTGAACACAATCTTCACAAAAGACTGGAAATGTTACATATTAACAATGATAAAAATAATGTTAATTTGCAAACTGACACATTATACTTAAGCAAAATATACAATAATTTGTTAAAAGTTAAAACCAACTAAAAATCACAGAGTACGGTGTAGTTCACATTGAGTTAGTGTTGGATTTGCAGCGGTTTTTGGCGCGACTTCATATCACGACCTTCAATGTTCAAACAACATCCAACTTTACTTAAATAAGTTTCCTTGATGGGTGAAAACGGTTACATTTCTATGACTTATTTGCGTTATCCTTATGGTCTAGTAAATATTTTTATTAAAGACGACTTCCATATGAGAGCTTCAAACCTAAAAGAAATTTTTGTATTTATTATATGTAAGATATTATTCCTTTAATCTCAGTTAAAATGTATTTTACCTTAAATTGTTCTAATTTAGTTCTGTAAATTTAGCTCCTGAAGAAGACACATGGGGTGTCGAAACTAGTAGAGAGTGAGATAATAAAATAATTTGACTGCATCCTAGTAATTTCTTTCCAATTATATAAATTTATATTTAAGTTTTGCATATTTATATCATGGTTATGATGCATTTCGAATGCATTTATTGTAAATAATAAACAATAAGTTGGTAACCTCTTCATATAACGGATAATCTATTTTGATTGTTGTCATAACTTAGGAATTTTCTTTGATTTTTCTGTATTTCTGGATTAAGTATTTTTTTTAAATTCTGTAAAATTACACTCATTTAGAAATGAATGTAAGTTTACATACAAATTTGTAAAAGTTATTAGTAATTTCTACGATTTTCCAATAATGAGCATAAATATGAGCTTAGCAACAATTATTATAATATTATTAGTGTGTGTAGTGCTATTTTAAATAATTGTAGTAATATTGATTTTTATTAAGCGATGAAATCCAAGGAAGGTTTTCAAGTAAAAGCGTCTTTCTTCACTTTCTTTATTTATATAATAGGTCGACCGGTTTCGGATATTATAATATCCATCTTCAGGACAAGACTACAAAGTAATATACAATTAGTGTCAACACCAATTGGCTACGTCCAATACAAAAATACATATATAACACAAATAAAATTATACAAATAAATAAATATAAATAGTGACGCAAATTATCAATATTGCTTGGTACTGAAATTATTAAGAAAACGACATGAATGACTAGTGAGAGTAGTAATAATGTAAAACAAATTTTTTTAAAAATGGACTACATAGTGACTAGAGTTTTTTGTTTTTTTAAAAATCATACATCAACATAACAATGTAAAATAACTAAAAAATACTTACAAAAAAGCATAGGAGACAGTTTGATGATGATGAAGCAGTCGCAAAAATACATGTTTCTCATGTGATTATTGAAAAAACAATAGATAACGTAAAAAAAGAAGTTGAAAAACTTCGAGTCGCCAAGTGTACGAACAACCTCACAACAGGAAGTCAAAAGTGTCAAACGCACATTTAAATAGCAGAATTAGATATGAGTGACGTTGCAAAAGGTAAATATAGTTGAAAAAACTTTGCAAAAAATAAAAACAGCAATGTAAATAACCCTGATAACATAATGGAAGAAGAAGAGGTTTTTGTTTACTAATACAATATTGAATTGTAAGTTTTTTGAAAAAGAAAAAATTTTTTTTAAAAAAATTATTTAGAATTATCAACTTTGTCCTCGCGTAAACCATGATCTCAACAAAGGTGAGTATTCATCTAATGGTGTTTGTTCATTTAAACAATTTTGATTTATGTCCTTGCGTGCTTCAAGGATTTCGATGTTTTCTAAAGTGTTAAGCTTTGGTCCTTTGTTACAGATATGCAGGGTTTGAAATTTGTTTATATCAAACTGATGGTTGGTTTCAAAAATATGTTCCGCAAAACTGGAAAAACCTCTACCAGTCTTTAAACAATTTATATGTTCTTTAAATCTGGTATGGAAATTTCTACCTGTTTGACCTACATAAGTTGCATTACATTCGTCGCACACTAATTTGTAAACTCCTGAAGATTGTAAGGTATTGGTGGTATCTACTTTTTTGCATAACTCTTTTTTTAAACTATTCAATGGTTTAAATGCCAACTCCACGTTGAGGTTATGTTTTACGATTATGTTGTTTAATTTGTAACAAATGTCACCGATGAAAGTAAGGCTGATAAATCTTTTTGTATCGTTTTCAAAATGTAATGTTGGGTAAGCTAATTGTGATCTCAGTTTAGTTTGCTTTTTATTAATTAATTTATCTATGGTCACTGTGCTGAAATTGTTTGCTGTTGCAAGTTGTTTTATAATTTGGGTTTCTTTGGTGATCTCATCTGGCGACAATGGCAAAGTTAGCATGCTGTGTATGTGTGAATTGAAACATGAAATTTTGTGCTGGTAACAATGGTGTGATAGGTTATTTATTGTGTCGTCAGTTTGTGTTGGTTTGCGATAAATGCCGAATTGAAATCTGTTATCAATTTTGTTAATAGTGAGGTCTAAGAAATTAATTGTGTTATTGGATTCTAATTCTATGGTGAATTTCATTTTAGGGTGTAGGCTGTTGATGTTATTATGTAAGTTATTTAATTCATCTACTGGGCCATTCCAAAGTAATAAGATGTCGTCTACATATCTGTACCAGAATATCACTTTGCCAGTGTCGCACGATGATCCGCTGAAAATATTTTCTTCAAAATTCTTTAAAAACAGTTCAGCTAAAGTTCCAGATAAAGGTGAGCCCATTGCCAAACCATCAGTTTGTCTGTAAAAGGAGTTGTTAAATTGAAAGTAATTTTGTTCTAGACAGAGGTTCAGCAAGCTGTAAAATTTGTCGCAAAAATCATCAGACCAATCGCTTTCATGTAATAAAGTTTTAACATAAATTTGACACATCGAATGAAACTAATAAACTGTTATCTGGTATTTGTATATCTTTTATTAAGTTTGTGAGTTCTAGAGAATTTTTAATGCTATGTTCTGATTTAAAATTGAAAAATTTTGTGAAGATTGAATTTACGAATTTAGCTACTGCATAGGTCGGTGAACCGATGAAATTTACTATAGGCCTGAAGGGAATGTTTATTTTGTGAATTTTTGGTAAAAAATATAATACTGGTGTTTTAGGGTTCATTTGAATTAAGTTTGGTGCGTTAAAAATTTCTAAGAATTCGTTACAGTTTTTGATAGTAGTTTTCGTTCGTTTTTGGTATGCCGTTGTTAAATCTTTATTAATTTTAGCAAAAGTACCATCACATAGAAACTAAAATTTATTTAAATTTTTGTTTTCATTGTTACTCTTTCTCAGATAGTGTGTTTCAAGAAAGAGTTAAAAAGAGTAGGGTATGGCGGGAGGTCTTGTGCTGGCCAAATCATATTTTTTCTTGTGCCAAAGTAAATGTTTGGTCACAACGAGCCTATGTACCAGATTTCAGAGTTAAAAAGCATAGAGTATGGCGGGAGGTCTTGTGGTGGCCACATCAGATTTTTTCTTGTGCCAACGTAAATGTTTGGTCACAACGAATCTATGTACCAAATTTCAGATTGATTGGATATGGGAAAATGGGTATGGCGGGAGGTCTTGTGCTAACCACATCAGATTTTTTCTTGTGTCAAAGTAAATGTTTGGTCACCACGAGTCTATGTACCAAATTTTAGATTGATTGGATATGGGGAAATGGGTATGGCGGCAGGTCTTGTGCTGATCACATCATATTTTTTTTTGTGCCAAAGTAAATGTTTGGTCACAACGAGTCTATGTACCAAATTTCAGATTGATTGGATATGGGGAAATGGGTTTGAGGTATGGCGGGAGGTCTTGTGACATCAGATTTTTTCTTGTGCCAAAGTGCATTGTTAGGTGACTAAAGTCTATTTCCAAAATTTCAGCTCGATAGGATCCCGGGAAGTGGGTCATTTTCGACTTTTGTTTTTTTGCCGTACGTACGTACGACGGTGAAGTTAATATAAAGGATTTAAAAATAACAAACAAAGAGAAACACGTTCTTCCATCTGTAAATAAAAAAGAGATAAAAGATGTTTCTATTGTAATTAGAGAAGTTCATTAACCCACGATTAATAATTATATTGATTCTTTGTATATGTTTTTAATGTATTAGATGTGCATTATAATAAAAATACATTTTTCTAGAAAGTGTATGTAAAAAATCTGACGTGGACACCACATGACTTCCTTGTACGCCTTGTGTGTTCATACTTTTCTTAATAACTGAAATGTAGAATAATATAAAAAATTCTTTTAACTTATTATACTAGTATACTCACAAATATATTTTAGTCATTTTATTTAAACTGCAGAAGAAGATATAAAGCATATTTTACTATTGTCACTGTCATGTCATAATCATTTAAATTTTACGTAGTAACAAATGTTAATCGATCATGGACTACAAGATAAAGAAATACTAAATAAAAAATATATACTTTAATTATTCCTAAATGATACCAGATACAAAAATATTTATAAAATACCGATTTTGGGTAATAATCACATAATCTTTCATTTAAAATAAAAAAATTTGTGTTAAATTAAATATTTATCGAAATATTTTTAAAAAGTACTACTTCCGGTTTATAGATTGAAACCAAAAATAGGAGGTGCACAACTAGATGCTATAACAGTCCTAAATACAAAATTTCAACTTTCTACGTCTAACCGTATTTGAGTTATGCGACACACATACGTCCGTCCGTCCGTCCGTACGTACGTACGTACGTACGTACAGACGTCACGTCGAAACTAGTCATAATGGATTCAGAAAAGGTCAAAACGGATATTTCCGTCAAAATCTGAGAACCGAAATTTTTCGCGATTACAATACTTCCTTACTTCGTACAAGGAAGTAAAAACACTCAAATCTGCAAAAATAAATAATTTCTTATTATTTTCCAAGAAGGGTTCAAGCAACAACTTTTAGTGTAAGTATAAGTACTAGTATTACTGTTTGGAGTGCTTCTTGAAATAGTCGTTTGGTTTACAGGTGGAGATACAGCAAATCTATAGAGTTGCTGCTGATATTGTTCTGTTCAGCTTATAATTATAGCAATTATACCATCAAAATAAAAAGTTGGTGTATTCGTATTTTGCAACTTGATGTTGACTTCGTCCGGCGTTTCAGGAGGAGAAGGATTAGCAGGGAGCGATGATGTGATGGATTGAGCAAATTTTTCCCAGTCGGCATGGTTCTAGTCGATTATGACAATGTTTGGTGGTGGTAGAGGCTTCGGTTCAATGAAAAAAGCGTCAGCAAGCAATGGTAAATGATCGCTTGTGATGCATTTTCCAATGAAGCATGGATCGTCGATGTGGCCTGTGAGATCTGGTGTCACTACGATGTGGTCAACGATTTAATTGCCCTGATGTCCCACGAATGTAAAGTTCTCGTTGCTCAGCCTGGTCAGTTGTAGGGTGTCAAGCAGATGTAGGAGCTCTCTGCCTTTGGTGTTTGTGGTGGTATCTCCAAATTCTTCATGCCTGGAGTTAAAATCGCCAAGGATGATGGTGTTCGCTCTAGTTGCGAGAAAATGCTCCTGTTCCAGCAGCCCCTTTTTATACTGGCCCTACTGGTGATATTCCTGTCGAGCTGCTATTGGATGCCGCGCCGCTACTTTGCGATACCGGATGCCGCGCCGCTCGTTTGCGCGCGCCGTAAAGTTGTAAACCGCGGGCGATTAGTGATGTGCTTGTCAGTGTTAGGCGCGGGAGATTTGAATGATGCGCGTCGTCACAGTTATTACTTAGTAAAATAATTATTAATTATGGTCAATAACTTTACAAACGAGGAAAAATGTGACTAGATATCAGTTACGTGCAGCGGTCCGATCTGTCGTCAAAAGAGCACAAAAAATGTGCATAAGAAATGATGGCTTGCAATTTGAATATTTTCTTAAAATATTTTATTATTGTAACTTAAGTCAATAACATAAGTTAATAAAAAAAAAATTCCATGGCTTACTTGGTAAGATTTATTTAACAAAAAACAGAGAACAAAAATTAAATTTTAAATGCAAATAACTCGTTTATTTGGAAAAATAAACATAAACAACATTACATTTTTGAAAACAGAAAAAATTCTCTATCCAATGAAAGAATAATTATAATAATTATTCCATTTGAAAAATGGGAACCGCTGGTAAAAAAAAATTAATGCCGATGTTATCAATTTTCTTATACAAAATGGCCCAATTTTGCTCATTTAACCGACCTCGTAGCTCTTCAAATAAAAAAGTTACTCATGGTGAGCAAGCTTAAAAGAGTAGAAACAGCCTGTAGATAAGTTTTTTTTTTGTGAAAATAGGTCTGGTACAATCAAATTTGGAGTGATATGGAAAAAGCTGGAGTGAAGAAGGGAATTTAGCTATTGAAATAAATGATATAGATAGATTTTGTACCCTTTATCTCCGTTTACTTAGACGGCGGATGGAATAAACGCAGTTATGGCCATAATATTATAATGCAGCGTCTGATGTTGTATATAGGTATAATGTAATATTTAAACGTCGCCTTATTATATTTATAATAGGGTGTCATAATCGGGAAGGAAACTGGAAAAGTATTGTACATGGGTGAGCGGGACAAATGCGTAAGCAAATAAAAATGTGACCCCGAAAGAGCACACATGCTATAGAAATTGGTTGGGTAATTCTTTGACTATGGAGGCCGATATAATAGTGCAAGGATTTTGTGTTAGTAAGGAACATCACAAACTGCGATATTAAAACTTAATAGCTGATGTAGTCCACTAGTCCAGTCAATTCACGGGTTTGGTTGTATAATTCCGGGCCACCACCAGATTGGTCTAGTATATTTTTGGGTCGATGAATCCAAATTTCGGAAAATCGCCCATGGAAAATGCGCGCTTCACCCTTAAATTAGCAAAAAACAGAATATAGCTATATTCTGACTGCGAGCTTTAATTTGTCATAGTATAAGTTTTTTGGGTCGCTTAATCCAAATTTCAGGTCATTTTTTATCGAAAATGCGCGCAAAAACCACCCCTAAAAGGGGTGTTTTTGCTATATTCTGTTTTTTTGCTAATTTAAGGGTGAAGCGCGCATTTCCCATGGGCAATTTGCCGAAATTTGGATTTAGCGACCCAAAAAACATATACTATGGCTAAATTAAGGCTCGCAGTCGGAATATATCAATAACATCCCCTTTCAGGGGTGTTTTTTTGCTAATTTAAGGGCGATTTTACGAAATTTGGATTCAGCGACCCAAAAAACCTATACTAGAACAAATCTGGTGGTGGCTCGGAGTTATACAACTGTATTAATTCTATTATCTTTCTAGTTTAGTTGTGTACAAAAAATACCTACAATGACTATTATCATATAAAGTATGCAATAAATAGTTAGTTAATTTATATTTATACAACAAATAAACTAATAATAATAATAAATATATTGTTTGTAAGAAAATACATTCTTTTAACAAAGGCTGGTATGTGATAATAATATGCAGCAACAGTTACATTCATTTTTAACTAACGAGATACAATATTACAAAAAAGATATGGTACATTTTTAAAGATACAATTCTATTATATACATGAAAAAGTTTAATATTAAATCAATAGCTACCTATATTGCACTTAAAACTAAGAGTTACAATACTAAGTACTAAAATATATTCTAATCTATAGTTAACATCTAATATATCAAAAGGGTTTTCTTGAAATTTATTACCAGGCCCTGGAAATTATTCCTAGATATATAGATTTTACAAAATTTTGTGTGAAGACTACATTGTTTAACTTCCAATGAAGACCGTAACTGGTGTTTGGTGGTTGAAGCTCCAAGACCAAAGCTGTGATAGCATTTATGATTCAGGAAAAGCTAAGCTTTAAAGAAACTAGTACAATGGGAATTATTCTGAAAGGCAGAAGCTCCTTAGCTTAAGGTCGCGCTCCTGTATATATGGTTGCGTACCAACAGTAATTAATTTTATTCATGGTGCATTTAAAATTGGTAGACTTTAGCAGCTCAAACATTGCATATATGTGATTCTTAATTGTATACCTAGGCTAATGAACCATTCTTGTTTAAAAGAAGTGCTTATTTTTCAGAAAAAAACATTTTATTTCCAAAACTATCACATCTACATCTTTATTACATAGTTACTTGACTAGAGAATTATATATGTTCTCATAAGAAAATAACAAAAAACGTAAATATTGACTGTGACTCAAATGCACCATGAATAAAAAATAAAGTTGTTTGAATAGCACGCGACCACTAAAATAGTTCAAGCATGATCACATAGATGGCTGCTCTTCGTTTAAAATTTGGCGCTAAAGATTCCAAGTCGCCATTGCATTATTATTTATGTTAGAATCTCGTTAAGAGTACTATCATAGTTTTTCGTATATCATATCTTGCGCTTATTTGTTATTGTTTTTGTTGTTTTCTTGTTTTTTGCATTGTTGTTATTTAGTTATTGGTTTTGTTGTGTTTATTGTGTTTTTGTTTTTTCATTATTATTATTAAACATTGTACACTCGGTAACTGTGTCCGTGATAATATATAATTTGTTAAAATGGGGAGGAAAGGTACGTGCGCCAGTAGAAAGAAGAAAAACAATAAAAGATCTTCTGCTCTGAAAAGGTGGAATAAACTTAACCGCGTAGTGGATTCTCAGTAAGTACACAAGTAAAAACATAAATATTTTAATTTGTTGTGAACCTTTATCTTTACCTTTATATTATTTTCACTTTTGCACTTTTATAGTAAATGGAAGGAAAAATAATTGAATATAAAAATGACACTATTTTTTATAAATAAATTAAATGTATTAAATTTTATTATTTACCCTTCTTTTTACATTGTTGTCAACAATAAGTTTGTATTGTATAAATCTGATAAGCGTCGTCAACGTCTGTTCGAAGAATACGAGAATGATTAACTTTCTCAAAACTGACCAATCAACAATCAGATAAGAATAAATTGTGTGTTTTGGCATATTATTTTATTTAATAGTAATTTTTGTATTTAAAATTTTTGTACTTACAATATCCAATTCTAAGTGTGTAGCATATCAATAAACATAATTTTTAAAATTTATATAATGTAGTCATAAGCTTTGTTATTTATTGACTAATTTTTTTTATGTTTATATTTTGTTTTAAATAATCAAATAAGTGAAAATGAAAATATTGGTTACTATGGTAATCTTATAAGATTCAAATTCAGGAATATTGTTAACCTAATTCCTAAATTGGAATCTTATAAGATTACCAGTATCTATTTCTTACACGTTAACTTATTTGATTGCAATCGAAATATGAATTTAAAAAAAATATTATTAAGTACATTGTTTGAAATTAGACGTTGAAATTAACAGGTTCTAAATAAATGTTCATATCATAGCTCATTTTTGCTATGAACTGCTATTATTTATTATTATAATATATATTTTTTGTTATTTATTATTATACTGGACAAAAAAAGTGTAAAAGTAAACATTGAACGTATAAAAAGATATATCTTTATTTATCTAAGCATTAATTTTTTATATGCATTATTTTATTACTTCTGCAGAGACATAAGTTCAAATTTTGAAGATGACGGTTATGAAATTGAGAATAACGAATTAGTTGCCGAAATGAATCAGAGTACAACCCCAAGTCCTACAAGTACAATTATTCATAATAATAGTCATGAGACACACGTAGTGAATGAAGTATCGTACGTATTATCTACTTACTAACTACTTATCATCTTTTTATTGACATTTTTTTTTAGAGATATAAGTTTTATTTCTGAAGATGATTTAAAAGAAATTGAGAACCACAAACTAATTTATGAAACAGATAAATCAACCACATTTGAAACCAGATCTGTAATCAGTGGTAACCGTATTGTTGAATTGGGATTTGTTTTAAATTGGGCTCTTCAACTGCAAAAGTCCCATGATAAAATTTGTACTGACGGGCGACTTTATGTACATAATGAAATACGTGACGGATTAATTAGTACTATATATTTCAAATGTACGTCATGCAATAGAGTCCTTCAAAAATCTACAGAAGACCCAGCACGACAAATTTCAGTACTGAACGAAAGTGTTGTATGTTGTACTTCCGGAAGTACATTTACAAATACAAAAATTTTGTTAAATACCATGGACATACCAATGATGTCACATGCATCATTTGAGAAAATAGAAAATAATTTGGGGAACTTTTGGCAAGATAAATTAACAAAAGAAATTTTGCAAGCAGGTATATTATTTATTTTATAATATTTTAAAGCATGTCTGTATGTATACAATTTTTTTATCTGTATATAGGCAAAGAAGAATATGAAATTGCAGAAAGAGATAAAAACATAAAAAATTGTTTTGGTCAAATAACCGTATATCTTGATGGAGGTTGGAGTAAGAGGTCATATGGGCATAACTATAATGCCGCTTCTGGTGTGGTAAGCTTTATAAAGTAATTTAATATTTAAGAGGTTAACAATATTTTATTTGTAGGCTTGTATAATTGGGAAAAAAACTAAAAAAGTACTTTTTATGGGTGTCAGAAACAAGTACTGCAGTATTTGTTCTATTGCCGAAAGAAATAATGTCGCACCAAAACAACATACCTGCTATAAAAATTGGAAGGGTGCTTCATCAGCTATGGAGGCAGATATTATTGTGCAAGGTTTTATGGAAAGTGAGTCCATGCACAAACTACAATACACCAGATTTATTGCCGATGGAGATTCCAGTGTATACGCTCGCATCAAGGAAAAAGTATCTTACGGCAATACAGTTTTTAAAATGGAATGCGCTAATCATGTAATTAAAAATTATAGCGCTGCTTTATACAAGGTTTGTTAATTTTTATTGCCTAAAACACTAGGTAATACGCATGTCACCTCAAATAATTAACATTTTTTAAAGATCGTAGGCAATACAAATTTACCTTTGAAAAGCCGAAGTATTTTAAAGTCTGAAATACAGAGACTAAAAAGAGCTGCTCGCGGTGCTATTAAATATAATAGTGAAAATGAAAACGGTTCCACTGAATTTTTAAAACAAGATTTGGAAAATGGCCCAAAACATGTATTCGGTAACCATGAAAATTGTCGCGAATACTACTGCCGCCATGAAAAAACCAATCAAAATAGTTCAGAAATCCAATTATTGGAAAATGATGGTATTTTACTGCAAATAATGGCAGCAGTAAATTTAATAATTAAAAAAGCAGATAGACTCACATCTAATGAAACAAATAACCGAGCTGAACTATTTATGAGTTATCTAGCGAAATTTAATTGTGGAAAACGTTTAAATTTAACCCAACGGGGCAATTTTCAAAGAAGGTGCATTTTAACAGGGTTGAAATATCAAAAAGGCAATATGTGGCAATATAGTCCATGGAAGAATCGATTCAAACAAAGTCCAGGAAAATATTTTAAAAAATCCATATTAGAAAGGAAACTGTCTGGGAAAAGTCGGAAAAGACTGTTTGACAATCCAGATCATAGTGCATCAAAGCCAACATCATTATTGGATACAGATTACGGGCCTAATGCTGATGATTTAATTGACGAGGAAGAATTGAATAAAATGTGTAATGAGGAAATTTTAAAATACAAAGTAAGAGGTTACAAATTATTATTTTTCAATTTTAATGTAAATTAATATTTGCAGGTAAATAGGGAACAAATTCAATGTATTGAAAGGCAATCCGTAGGTCAGCATGGTAATTTGGTTTATGATACCGAAAGAGCAAATAGACTAACAGCGTCAATATTTGGCCGTGTTTGTAAAAGACGCTCAACAACATCTTGCCATGTTTTAGTGCGAGATTGCTTGTATAAAAACAATATTGCAACCAAATATATGAAATACGGTTTAGATAACGAATATATTGCACTTCGTATGTTTGAAAACCATACAAATAAAAAAGTTATTCCTTCGGGTTTATTTATAGATGAAGATTATGGATATTTAGCAGCAAGTCCTGATGGTAATACTTGCATATACTCGAATATATAAATACATGTTTTATTATTACTTATTTATTATTCAGGTTTAGTAGTTAATGAAAATTCTATCGTTGAAGTGAAGTGTTTAGGTTCACTAAATGAAAAGAAAATTTCTATAGAGGAGGCTTGTGAAAATCCAACTTTTTGTATGCAACTGAAAAATGGAGAAATAGCGTTGAAATCTAAGCATAATTATAATTATCAGGTAATAAAAAATAAAAGAATAAATATATTTATTTGTTTCCAATAATTTATAAATTTCATTTCAGATTCAAGAGCAATTACATATATGCAAAAAATATATCTGCTACTTGGTATTATTTATTAATAAAGAAACTCCTGTTTTCATTTTGAAAATAGCAAAAAATGATATATTTTGGGAAGAAGGCATGAAAAATCAACTAATTAATTTTTATAAGAAGTGCGTACTGCCAGAAATCATTCTTAGAAGAGTTCAGAAGGGTTTTAAATGTAGAGAACCTCTTTAGGATACATACCTACTCAATACAATAGTTATATCATGCATGAGTGTATGAAAAATTGATACCTAATTGTATATTAGGAGCAGTACTACTACTACTGCTACTATACCTACTCACAAATATAATTTTAGTCATTTTATTTAAACTGCAGAAGAAGATATTAAGCATATTTTACTATTGTCACTGTCATGTCATAACCATTTAAATTTTACGTAGTAACAAATGTTAATCGATCATGGACTACAAGATACCAAAATAGGTACTAAATTATAAATATATACTTTAATTATTCTTAAATGATATCAGATACAAAAATATTTATAAAATACCGATTGTAGGTAATAATCACATAATCTTTCATTTAAAATTGTCTTAAATTAAATATTTATCGAAATATTTGAAAAAAGTACTACTTCCGGTTTGTAGACAACTAGATGCTATAACAGTCCTAAATACAATATTTCAACTTTCTACGTCTAACCGTATTTGAGTTATGCGACACACATACGTACGTCCGTCCGTCCGTACGTACAGACGTCACGACGAAAATAGTCATAATGCATTCAGAAAAGGTCAAAACGGATATTTCCATCAAAATCTGAAAACCGAAATTTTTCGCGATTACAATACTTCCTTTTTACTCTGTACAAGGAAGTAATAATAAAGACTAAAGGAGAGTTTTACTCCCGGAAGTGGAAGAAATTTTTTCAATCGAATGCACGTGAAAAAATATTGTGCTGTATTCACCATGCACGAGTGGTATATTGGTAGAATATTTCTCGTGGAAAATTTCACATTCGGTAGGTATTTGATAATAATCATATTTTTCATTAGACAGACTGTAGTAATTGTAATAAATAATTAAATTTCTCGATGAGTCGTTTCTTTGTACCCTCGCGGATATTGGTATTGGCACTTATGCACATTAAAAATTATTGTTACCTACCTGATTGATTAAAATTTATTTTTTCAAATGGTAATTATTACCAATATAATAAAAATTGATAAAATTTGCGGACTGTTGCTAAAAATACCAAAAAATCGCATAATTCCGGAAATGAACTATAATCTAAATGTCAAAGTTGTCATTATTGAATTAAACATTTACAAGATAATTATTTATGTTATATAAACAATGATGTTATTTAATTTAAAAATTGTACAATTATTTATAGGATTATTGGTTGTTTATGAGAAAAATTGGAAATAAATGGAAAAAATGTTATTTTTGCTATCAAAATTAAACTAACAAAATATATTATAATCCATAATTGAATGATACAAAATATTAGTTATTGTTATTGTTGTCATGTTGTATTGTTATGCGTTTACAGGTAATAGTCCGAGCGCCAAGCGCTTCTATTTGGTCAAAAAATTTCGGACTTTCAGAAATGAATATTATATCTTTTGCTTTACGTTACATTGTTGTCCCGACACTTCTTGACAAGCTTGCTGGCATACGGCAGGTTCTACGAATTGATACCGGTACCTGTGCGTTTTTCTTTCATAGACTATAAAATTCGTAATCTAGTCAACCAATTATATTGATTTCTCTTGCAGTATGAATATAGCAAAATTCCTAACAGGACGAGATTTATTAGCAGACTACATTTTTCACTACACGATATTTACGTTGAATATCAATTTTATTACTTTCTCATATGTTATAAACAATATGTCATTCTTGATAAAACAGTGATGTACTACATACCTAATACTACTTATATAAAAAATTTGAATAAAATATCTTCAGTAGTTCAGTTAAAAAATCACCAAAATTTTAATTTCTAAAAACGGAGACAATTGCATTTTTCGGGTTGATAATAATTTAGGATTTTCGTATCTTTTTATATGTAGATAGAGAAAATTCTTAATAATATAATATAATTTTTTCATAAGTATATATTATTTATATCACAAGATCCGAAATTTTTTGACACCTCGGATTACTTATAATATAAATGAATAAATATCTCAGCATTGTTCTATAAAATAAAAACTCATGGCGTAAAAAGTAAAAACTATTATTAATAATTATATCATTACATTATTTATGTTATTTTAAATACTCAAATTTTTTTAATTTACAATAATTATTATTTATTTATAAAAATATGAAAAATAAAATCTTTTTTGTAAATTATTGTTCGAAATATTTTCACCTATCTTCTTAAGTTTCCCGAAAAATGTTCCCGTATTTCTTTCATAATGCCCTGTTCACACGTTGCTACTTTGAAGACACATTCGTGCTACTGTAGCAAGAAAAAATCTGAGTCGCTTGTCAAATAGCAGCGCTGCTAATTTGTAGCATCAAAGTATCAAGAACTACTCGTTGATAATTTCACATCGTTGATCGTTGTGTGTGTAGATAGCGATTTTTTGCGGTAATTGTTTCGATTTGAATTTCTTTTCATGCTACAGTAGCACGTATGCGTCTTCAAAGTAGCAACGTGTGAACAGGGCATAACTCAGCAACTATCCGAAAATTTCTCTCAAAATCAAGAAACGAAAACGATCCAGATGTGCTTACCTTAAACTCGGGATCCCGACTTTTATACTCGGGATCTCAGTTATTTAGGTTTAAAAGTCAGGATCTCGAGATTAAAAGTCGGGATACCGAGTTTAAAAGTCGGGATCCCGAGTTTAAAAGTCGGGATCTCGAGTTTAAAAGTCGGGATCCTGAGTTTAAAAGTCGGGATCCCGAGTTTAAAAGTCGGAATCCCGAGTTTAAAAGTCGGGAATTCAATATAAAAAAATATTTACCCTGACCCTTCTACGCCGTCGTATAATTGTATAATTTTTGCTTTACGTTACATTGTTGTCCCGCCCGACACTTCTTGACAAGCTTGCACAGTTGCAAGTTCTACGAAGTGCTACCGGCACCGGTCCGTGTGTTTTTCTTTCATACACTATAAAATTCATAACTCGTTATCTAGCCAACCAATTATATTGATTTCCTTAGTAAAAATAATTTTGAACCTTCCTTTATATATCTCCTGCAGTATGTACTGCAAAATTCCTTACAAAACGAGATTTAGTAGCACACTACATTTTTCTCTACACGAAATTTACGTTGAATTTTATTACTTTCTCATTTGTTATAAACAATACGTCATTCTTGATAAATGTACTACACATACTTAATAAGTACGGCTTGTATAAAACAATATAATAAAATATCTTCACTAGTTCACAAGAAATTACAAAATGTAAGTCGGCAAGTTAAAAAAAATCACCAAAATTTTAATTTCTAAAAAAAGGAGATAATGCATTTTTCGGGTTGATGGCAATTTAGGAATTTCGTATCTTTTTATATGTAGAAAGAGAAAAAAATCTGAATATAATATAATTTTTTCAGAAGGGTACCTATATTCATTTCTCAAGTTTTGAAATTTTTTGACGAATCGGGACTATAAATTAAATGATAAAAAATACCTAAGTCAAGATTTTTCTATAAAATAAAAATTCATGGCATACAAAGTAAAAACTATTATTAATTATTATTATAACATTACATCATTTATGTTGTTTGTTGTTCGAAATATTTCTACCTATCTTCTTACGTGTCCCAAAAAATGTTCATACGGAAATTTCTCTCGAGAATCAAGAAACGAAAACGATCCAAATGTTCTTACCGAAATGTACAGTGGCTATGAGTGGGGGAACAATGTTGCGATTGGCTACACTAATACAAGCGTATATACAGTATAATATGTACAAATTTTATACTATGCTGCCATCAGTCGGCCTAGAAACGAAATAGCACTGCTATCCCGCGACGTTAAGTGCACTGGCTACGAAAATATTATTAATTTTGTTGGCGTCTAAGTTCTCTAATAAATTGAAAAAACTTGCTACACTTGAGTCTACAAGTGTTTTTCTAGGTATGTTTTTCTCAATGGTCCGTAAATTGGGCAAATAAAAAGAAAATGAAACATATCCTCCGGTACTTGACAGTTGCATATCATGCAGGTACTTTTGGCGTCTGTACGGTAAATTATATTGTTTATTGCAAAGGAGAATTTGGGCAATTACACGTTTTTTATTGAAAGTTACATTTGTTTTGAGATAACTAGGGTATGGTAGGTTTGAAGAGACTTTATAAAATGGATTGAATTTAGAATTATTTACTAAATGTAAGTCTTGTTGTTTTAAGTTTGATTCCAACTGAGTTAAGAAAACTTGTATATCTGTTCTAGTAATGTTTTGTTTACTCCAAATATTTTCAAAGTTTAAATCATTAAAAAAAGTTTTCAATTGCGATACCCAGTTATATGCCTCTTTGTTACTCGGACTTTGATCTAAGATAACTAATCTGTTATAACTAATTTTTGCTATATGTGAATCCTCCAAGTTTAATATTCTAACCCAAAAATTTAAGACCCTTTTAGCGATCTCAATTTTTATATGCTTTAAACCGGTTTCGAATCTGAGCAAGTAACCTAGTGTGCTTTTAGAACAAAAGAGAATGGATTTTATAAAACGTAATTGACAACGTTCAAGTGGTTCTCCATACCTTAAGACTGGGTTATGAGTACGAATGGTTGCCTGATAACAGTAATTATTTTAATTTGTACCGCATTCATTAATGGCAATACTGAGAAAAATAATCATTAGATATATGATTTAACAAAAATGATATGTAGTGGGTCGATATATTTTCATAATAAATAGCACTAAATCAACATTAAATATTTGTGAAAAGTATTGAATTATCGAACTTATCACTATATAAACGTATGGAGCCACTAGATTATATTTTTTAATGAATTTAGGAAGTTAGACCATTAAGAAATATACTTTGATATTAAAATGCAATACAAAATACTATAAATGTAGTTTGAGTAGCTCTCAAGAGCAGAAAAAGTTCAGGCATTCTCTCATAGATGGACGATTGTCGCTTTTACATTTGGCGCTGAAGTTTTCGAATTTCAAGCTGCCATTGTACTGTATATTTGTGTTAGAATCTCGTTAAATATCATAGTTTTTCTTATATTTTGCACTTATTTGCTATAATTATTATTTGTTAATTTTGTCTTGTTTCGTTGTTTCATTGTATTGTTTTTATTTTGCTTTTATTAGTTATATTGTTGTTGTTGATTTTATACATTGTGTATTCGGAGTATTTGCCGTGTAATAATATAATTTGTAATTTGTTACAATATACAATGGGAAGAAAAGGTGTGTGCCCTAATAAAGCGAAGAAGCGTACCATAAAAAAATTTTGCTAAACAAAGATGAAATAAATCTATTTACATTATATTATTACAATATTAAAACCGCGCATTGAATCTCAACGAAAACAGATTCAAACCTATTCGCTATGCAGAGTACCTACCTACTTATTTACCAATTCACATTTTCTAGTTTTTAGAAAAATAATAGGAAATAAAAAATATTAAACGTACATCACATTATTGTAAATAATTAAATGTTCGTCTAACTGTTATTCTAGGTCGGGAGACTGCCACGCACAAAACAATAAACATACGCTCATTCATTTATTGTTGTCAACAATTAGTGTCAAATACTTATGTTTTATGTACATCTGAGACAAATTAACATGAATATAGCTTTATTTTCCAATAATAAGAAATATAGGTACGTTCATAGATGTTCATTTTTGTGTGTGTTGAAATCACATGAAGATATTATAAAGGTCGTACTATTCATGAGGTGGGGAATTAGGTGGTTCAACCCCTCCCACCGCCGAATCAATGACCAGAATTTGAATCGTATAAGATTACCAATAACAAAGATTTTTCGTTTACATATCTAATTTTTATAAACAAAATATATTTTGCATAGATAGGTACTCTGTAAGAAATAGCACGTATTTACTTGACGATGGGATTAAATAGTTCAATTCTTTAAAAAGGGCTTTAATATGAATTATGAAAATAATACCTGGAATCAAATTAAGAACATCAGTCTCTAAAAATACAGACTAAAGACGTATTTAACTCCCGGAAGAGCAAAAAAATATGTCTTTACATCTAAGATAATATTAATAAATACTAAATCTTTTATTTTTTATATTCACATGTAGGTATTTTATTAATTTAGAAAATTAAAGACATTGGCAACTTGTAAAGGTTCATTTTTATAGGTAGGTAGGTAGGTACCTAATAGGCAAAGGCATCATGAAAAGAAATCGATGTCGAGATTATTGTCATTTACCACGTTTAGTAGGTACTCGTAGAACCTATTTTGACTATTTATCAAAAATTCTGCTGAACATAAAATTTTAATATTTTGTATTAGGTATACCTACGTTTATATATTTTGCGAAGAACTGATAAGATTTTAGTAAAAACCGAAATGGCAAAAATCGTATAAAATAGAGCGATAGTTACAATTTGACGTACGATACGTGAAAAATGAACCTACATTTTATAATAGGTACCTGTTTATTTGATATTTTTTCTATATCTTCTACCTACAGCTACAACTAATGAAATAACGATTTTCTTTTATTTTACCTACTACGATTTGGAAATCAAAACATATAGGCTGCTTCAGATCACCCGTTCCCCCCGAATATCTCGCGAAAAACGAAACGGATTGAGAAACAAAAAAAAGTTCTATCGAATGGCACCAAATGAAAATTCCCCCCTCACCATCTGGGGGAGGAGGGGGTTGATTCGTTATCATAAATGGTAACCCCCAGTTTTATTACGGAATCGGATTCCGTGATATAAAAAATCTGACGTGGACACCACATGACTTCCTTGTACGCCTTGTGTGTTCATACTTTTCTTAATAACTAAAATGTAAAATAATATTAAAAATTCTTTTAACTTATTATACTAGTATACTCACAAATATATTTTAGTAATTTTATTTAAACTGCAGAAGAAGATATAAAGCATATTTTACTATTGTCACTGTCATGTCATAATCATTTAAATTTTACGTAGTAACAAATGTTAATCGATCATGGACTACAAGATACCGAAATACTATAAATTATAAATATATACTTTAATTATTTTTAAATGATAGCAGATACAAAAATATTTATAAAATACCGATTTTAGGTAATAATCACATAATCTTTCATTTAAAATAAAAAAAATTGTCTAAAATTAAATATTTATCGAAATATTTTTAAAAAGTACTACTTCCGGTTTGTAGACTGAAACCAAAAATAGGAGGTGCACAACTAGATGCTATAACAGTCCTAAATACAAAATTTCAACTTTCTACGTCTAACCGTATTTGAGTTATGCGACACACATACGTCCGTCCGTACGTACGTACGTACGTACATACGTACGTACGTACAGACGTCACGTCGAAACTAGTCATAATGGATTCAGAAAAGGTCAAAACGGATATTTCCGTCAAAATCTGAGAACCGAAATTTTTCGCGATTACAATACTTCCTTACTTCGTACAAGGAAGTAAAAATGAAATTTTGTCTGAAAAAAAATTTCGGTTCGCGAAAATTGACAACAATTCTCAAGACAAAATTATTTTTTCTTGAGAATTGTTATGTTTTTCGCGAGATACGGGTGATCTGAAGCACCCGGTAGAAAATTAATTTTAAAACAAAAGAAAATTAAGTAATGTCTGGCAGATAATAAGATACGTCTATAGTATATTGTGCAACTAGGGACGAAAGTGCCGTTTTTTTCCGACGAGTGCGGAGTTGGCAACACGAGCGAAGCGAGAACTGCCACCGCACGAGTCGGGAGAACACTTTTGTCTCGAGATGCACACGTTATTTTTTTCAATATCTGCACCGAAAAGCAATTAGAAGTTGAAGAAAGGGATGAACCGAATGATGATAATATTGGAAAAATGTATAATAATTCCATAAAATAAATAAAAATAATATAAATAATCAATTTAGGAATCCCGCATAAAGCGGGAGCCGCTACAAGCGCGTGATTTCAAAAAAACTTTTAATATGTTTCTGTTGATATTATTTTTTTATGATTCACTTCCAAACATACTCGTACACTATACGACGCTTACATAAATCAACGGGAAAAAACATAATTATTTTATAAAACCCAAAGTCAACTAAATATAAGCGATAAAAAAATGTAATTGTATTGTTTAGGTACTTTATTTTTATATAAATTATATTCAACCAGAACTCGCAAAAATATATATTTGTAGAAAAATTTACAGCTAATTTATATAAAAATTGTGTTATAGTTTTATAGAATTTCATTGAAATTAAAGTATTTTGCTTTATCAGTAAATAAGAAATTATTTTCTTTACTCCTAATGTACAATTTACATCAATCTAAAAATATTATTAAGACTATCTGGGTAAGTATGGATACCGGAATGAAAACACCGTTCATATATTTGTGAAGCCGAATAAAGTTCTGTGTGCGTCGTTTTCGTTCCTATCTGGCTTTACACCCCTTGCCCCGTAACTATCCAACACGACAGTTCTCGCCGCGATCAAAGGTTCTCCCACTACTTGACTATTTGACTGTTTCCAGTGACATCTTTAGGAAAGTAGCTCTATACTAAGGTGGCCATGTGTTTTCATAGGCGGTTTTAAACTCTGGTTTGTTCAAAAATTGGCCACGTTTTTACATAGAGGGCTTGTAACGCAGATTTAAGCCCCATACCTCTACGGAATACAAAGCCGTTGCGTTGACAACCGAATTCAACAATTTTGTTTTCTCATCCCACATCTTTGACGATCCTTTAAATAGAATATTTTTTACAGAGCTAGTGGAAGCGGCTGCTTTTTTAGGGCTTGTTCAGAAGCATCAAAAAATTTTCCTGAACATGAAAAGATTACACCCAAATAGTTGAAATTTTTAACAGTTTCAATTATTTCGTCACCGTATTTGAAGACGCATTGTTTCTTAGGACGCCCTTTGTGGAATGGGAGAATTTTTGTTTTTGCTGTATTGACCTCTAATTTGTTTAATTCTGAATATTTTTTTAATAGACGTAATTTATTCTGTATGTCTGTGGGAGAGTTGCAGAGTAAGACTAAGTCATCTGCATAAGCTAATATTAATAGGTCATTGTAACCGTCAATATTAAGGCCCTCCGCTCCCGATGCTCGCAAAAAATCCTCCATATCGTTTATATATATAGCAAAAAGTGTGGGTGATAAAATCTCCCCCTGCAGAACCCCATCAGTTACGGAAATTTCCTTTTTAGTGTTAACTTCATGATTTTTAAAAGTTATTGTAGCGTTTTTGTATAAGTTTTGTAAGAGTCTTATAATTTTTGAGCTAATTCCTGCATCGTACATTTTTTGCCAGAGTAATAGATGGTTTACCGAGTCGAAAGCACACCTAAAATCAACAAAAATGGCATATATTGTATTTCTAGCTAGTCTTAAATGAAAATGAATTACTGACGCTAAAGAAAATATGCAGTCTACTGTACTACGCTTTTTACGAAACCCCATTTGGTTTTCCTTGAGGATTTTGTTAGATTCTAAATGTGTCTGAATGCGAGCACTAATAATTCGAGTGAATAGTTTACATATTGAGTTGATTAACGCTATACCGCGGTAGTTCAGAGGATCAGAAGGATCGCCTTTTTTAAAAAGCATACATAATTGAATTTGCGACCAAGAGAGAGGTACTTCCTCATTTTCAATAATTTTATTAAACATATTTAATACGTAATGAACCCAATTGTTCGAAAGATATTTGTAAAAGTTATTATTTATGTCGTCTGTACCTGCTGCCTTTCCCAACTTGGAATCTCCAATAGCCATTACTAATTCTTCCATTGTAATATAAGTGTCAAAGAAAGGGTTCAAACAGTCAAAAAAAGTTATATGAATCTTCACTGCTGGAGGATATAAATCGCTATAAAACTTTTCCCAAATGCAATTATCTATGTTGGATTTGAAAGATAAACTTGGTTTTAGGTGTTTTACGACTTGCCAAAATTCATTGTTATTTTTTATATTCGACAGTTTCATAGAAATAGAACATTGATATTCCTTTTTGCAATTTTTTATATAGTTTAAACATGAGCGTTTGCTTTCTAAGAAGTTGGTTAAGTTAGAATCTGAAGATACTTTTTTATATGTTTTTAATAAATGCCTGGTTTGTTTTTTCAAGAGTAAACATTCTTATGAATTTTATTGACTGACAACATTCCAGCTGCACAAGCTGTTTCATTTATGGCTGATATCAAGTTATTGTTCAATTCACCTGTGTTACTACTGTTGCAGTAAATTAGGGGAGAATCATTGAGTAGATTTGTAAATAAAGTAGCTTTACTTTCACAGAATTTAAATTTTAGATTATAATGAACCTGCTTGGTTAGTTCAACATTACTTGGCTCATTTTCAATATCAGAAATCAAAGACACTTTACAAATGCTGTGACCTGAGGGATCCAACGTAGGAAAAACTTCAAATTTACCGATAAACTCCAAAGAAAATAAATCAACCCAAATTAGGTCAATTATGCTTTTACCTGCATGATTAAAATAGGTGTATTCGACTGGATAGTCTCCCACTACACGACCATTGAGAACGTACATACCTAAGTTTTCCATCATTTCAGTTAGTTTTTTTCCTATATGATCGGTTGCCTCACCCTTGGAGATTCTGCTTTCCAAAATGTTTGTGTTAGCTATACAGCTTTCCGGTAGCTGGTTAAGATGACCAATTTTGGCATTAAAGTCGCCTGCGATAACAATTCTGGTATTGGAGCTCAAACCACCTACAAAAGAACATAATGAGTCTTCTAGTATTTGAATTGAAGAATTAGTGTCTAAAGATGGTTTTAAATATATGTTAGCAACAAAAAAGTTTTCTTTAACAGTGCTAAATTTTAAGAATAACCAGTGATTATCGGCTTCAATAATATTGATAGGTATTTGAAAACATATTGTTTTTACATAAGACTAGTAATCCTCCGCTGGCGCGACCTTTACTCTTATCTTTAGACGCTAATACTTGATATATGTTTTTTTTCATATAATTTTAAAAACGGCGGTAAAGAGCTTATTTCTCGAGTCAGCCATGTTTCACAACGGCATATTATGTGTGCTTGTAGTAAGTAATCTATAGACTCACTGTTTAAATTAAATAAACTACTAAAACCACTAATGTTCAAGAAAATTATTAGTCCAGGCAAAATGCTACAAAATTCGCCAAATAAACAAAAAAAGTAGGAGACTTCTAAAAATTTGCAGAGTTATAAAAAAATATGTAACATTCAAGATTCCGATGTATCAGCAGAAAGTGTGCTCGAGCCGCCATATTGAAAAAAAAATTTTTTTTCAAAAAAACTCGGTAACTTTAAATTTTACGGTAAATATTGATATTATAATATTGTAGCTTATAAAATTTCCTACAAAAAGATGCTATCACTTTTTTATATAGAACTAATAGTTTACGAGAAAAACGAGAAAATATATTTTGGTAGAACGAAAATAATTAAATCATGCCTTAACTTTGTTTCCTGACACAAAAACGGCTGTAACTTGCGAACGGATAAAAAAAACTACTTCCGGTTTGAAGCATTCGATTCTACAGACATTTTTCTATCAAATATATTATTTTTAATTTTTCAGAGGAGTCTGGTATAGCCACAATTTAATATAGAAATTTAAATTATGTTAGTTTATTTTTAAAACTTTTTGTGTCAACATTAAATTGCGGCTTAACTAAGGACTTTAAAATTTTGAAAAATAATGTATCTTATAGAAAAATGTCCAAGGAATCCAATACCGGAAACCGGAAGTTGATATCTTAATTTGTTCAGAAATTAGAGTTGATTAAACACAGGAAACAAAAGAAAATTACTAAAATGTCACTATTTTCTCTACGCGTAAAACAATTAATTGTGGTTTAATTAAGGGCCTTAAAAATAATTTAAAATAATGCATCTTATAGAAAAATTACCGACAAATTCAATTCTGGAAACCGGAAGTCGATATCTTAATCCGGTCAGAAATTAGAGTTGATTAAACACAGTTAACCGAAAAAAATTTAAAACTTCACTTCTTCTTCTCGCACAAAATCTTTGAATATCAGCTCAACCAAGAGACCTTTAAAAGTTTTTAAAATAATGCATCTTATAGAAAAATGTCCAAGGAATCCAATACCGGAAACCGGAAGTCGATATCTTAATTAGTTCAGAAATTAAAGTTGATGAAACACAAAAAATGTAAAAAATATAAAATTTTCTGAATTTTCTATGTTAAAATTGAGGCTAAACCAGGCCCCTCTGAAAAATTAAAAATAATATATTTGATACAAAAATTTCTGTAGAATCGAATGCTTCAAACCGGAAGTCGTTTTTTCTATCCGTTCGCAAGTTACAGCCGTTTTTGTGTCAGGAAACAAAGTTAAGGCATGATTTAATTATTTTCGTTCTACCAAAATATATTTTCTCGTTTTTCTAGTAAACTATTAGTTCTATGTAAAAAAGTGATAGCATCTTTTTGTAGGAAATTTTATAAGCTACAATATTATAATATCAATATTTACCGTAAAATTTGAAGTTACCGAGTTTTTTTGAAAAAAAATTTTTTTTTCAATATGGCGGCTCAAGCACACTTTCTGCTGATGGGGACTCATCGGAATCTTGAATGTTACATATTTTTTTATAACTCTGCAAATTTTCAGAAGTATCCTACTTTTTTTGTTTATTTTATGCAATTTTCCTGGACTATATGTTTATGTTACTTTTTGCTATACAACTTCCACTAGTGATATAATTTGGGTCACTTATCTTTTGATTCGGTGGAATTATTAGAGGCACGAAAAAAATTATTCAATACATTTTGCTTATGGTTCTTGGGATTAGGTTTTAAAGTGCTGTCCTCGGAGGAACTGCTGTTCCGGGGCCTCTTATCGTTTCTTTGATCCTTGGAGATATTTTCTTTTCCGATTATTAGCTTGTTTCCTATTAGTTTCACTTGTTTGCCCTCTGCTTTCAGTCGTTTTCTTTCTTGTAGTAGTTGATTCTTTTCTTCTAATTGTTCTAAGTTAGGTCTATGTTTATGTATATGTCAGTACCTTTGAGTTTTTTCCTATGGTTCAGAATGTCCCTTTTAGTTTTATAAGACGAGAAAGAAACCAGGACCGGCCTATTATAATTTTCTTTTACAGTAGAGCCCAGTCTAAAAACTTCTTCGATATTATTTTCTGCGATTTGAATTTCCAAATTATTGGTAATTATTTGCAGAATCTTTTGTTCTAACTCTTCGGTACTGTTTTCCTCTTCTGCTATTCCAGTGAAAATTAAGTTTTTTCTTTTTAGTTGATACTCTAGTTTGTTAATTATAGTTTGTTGCTTATGTAGTACCTTTGTCAAAACACTGTGCTTTGCTTTGACGGTTTCCAATGTGCTGGTTATTTTAATTACTTCTGCTTTAGTTTCATCTACTTTAGCTTCAATAGACGCAAGTTTTTCCACAATTTTGTCCATGCCTGTTGAGCATGTGCTGAAAGTGTGGTTATGTTAATGCGATGTTAGAAAAGAGATTGTACGGCCAGAATCGACACAATATTATTGTTACAGTTACTTTAAATCACTGTATATTAAATTTGAAGACTAGGTTTCTTTTATAAATTTTAGAAATAATTTTGCTTTTCAGGAGAACTTTTTAAACCGTCTTTTCACTTCGGAAACAGTGTTACCAACCACAACAAATAAACTACAATGAACAAATTCTAAACTCAATACCTTTCGAAATATTTTCAAATATTAAACAATATCACTTTTAATCACCTAGTGTCCATACAACAACGTGCAAATCAGTCACAAGTGCACCGTTGTTTAAGTACAAAATTTTACCACTAGGTTCGCATTCTTATTGAAATATCCCAATACTGTGTTCTTGCCCTGTTCACACATGGACACACACAAGCGACACACAGGCAACAAAAGCAAAATGACGAACATGCGGAATGTTTGAATTGATTTTTTCATTACTTAAGATGAAAATAATATTAGTTTTGAAATAATAGAAAATGTTGTTATTCTTGAACAAAATGCTGAACGTGAAAACTTTGACGTATCTGCAGCTGCAGCTAATAATAATTATTGTATTAAGAAAATTCAAGATTCAGAAAATTTAAATGAAATCCCCAAAAATAATATAAGGGGATGTAGTGATAATATGGAAATAACAGAAAATATTTCTGAAAGTGTTGATTATGAAAACTTAGATGTAATAATTAACAATTATTCTATTGACGAAAATTTAAATGAAAATGAAGAATCCTTAAACATACAGGAATGTAGTGATAATATTGACCAGAGTGAAGGTAAGATAAAGATATTGCGAAATTACTAATTGATAAAATTAATTATTTTAGAAGAACAGTTATTGACAAAGAAGGGTAACCCAAGGAAAAGGAATTCTATTTCGAAAGCAGAAAGAAGAAATATAAAATTAGAAAATGTCAGGGAAAGCCATAAAGTATTACCACATTGCACACAGGATTGTAGGAAGAAATGTATATCAAAAATTTGTGAAGAAAGACATATTGATATATAGATTGGTTCCAGAGACGAAGCTTTATAGTAAACAATGCTTCACCTGCAGACGTAAAAAAATCAAAGGAAGAATTTAAACGTACAAAAAGTTTTCAGTACACATTGAAAGATGAAATAGGTGTTAATTTAACTACTTTGGGATATAAAAAAAAAACAAATGATTGGGTTGTCCTCAGTGTAATGTCGACTACTAATAAGAACCAAATATCTCCCAATCCGGATAAACGTGGAAAACATTCTTCAAGTAGAAAATTTGATCCCAAAAACTTTGAACATATAGAAACATTCAATCCATGTATATCTTATTACCGTCGTGAACATGCTCCAAATGTTAGATACTTACCGTCTGATATAAATATAATGTTTATGTTTAACGACTTTAAACAAAAATATCCTAATTTTGTCTGTTCGTATGATATTCTAAAAAATATGAAGATAAGTTTTCAATACTGGGCCACGAGGAATGTGAACAATGTGAAGAGTTCAAATTACATAATAATTTGCATTCCGAAGAAACTGGAAGAAACTTGTATTCAGTGTCAGACATGGGGAAACCATATAAACAAAGCAAAGATTTCCAGAACATACTACAAGACAGATTCTGAAGCCTCACTTAAAAACAACACTATTTGTGTTTCAGTTGATCTGCAAAAAAATTATTATGTTACCCCGTATTGATACATTTAAATGAGTTGTCTTCACAAAGCGCATTGTTGTTTACAACGAAAGTTTTGTTTCGGTAGGTAAGAAAACACAAAATAAACCATAGAAACTGGTAGAAAAAAATGACTTAATAAGCACATTCTATGCATTTATTCTGAAAAATAGAGATGTCAAAAAAAAAAATTTGGCTAGACAACTGCGCCAGCCAAAATAAAAACTGGACACTTTTAAGTTTCTTAATTTATATATGTAATTCTGAAATAACGGATGTAGAAGAAATTCTATTTAATTATTTCGAACCTGGACATACTTTCATGTATGCGGATTCATTTCACCACCAAGTGGAATTATCATTGAAGAAACAAGGGAAAACATACAAGGATGTTATATAGTAACGCTGGATTGCTAACTTCCTATATCGCTCCATTGGTAGCAGTGACGAAAGCCGTCATTTGCAGTTTACAAAGAAAGAGTGAGACAGAGACATAGTCACGTGGTAGTGGTATTGTCGCCAGCTGTTTTATGTTATAACTTGGAATCTGTCATTTTATTGTACAGTTTTAATGCAATCTATGGAGTTCTGTGTTGTGTTTTTCATATGATTCTGATTGTTTCTTTCAAGATAATGTTAAATTATTGATAATTCATGTTTATGTAATACATATTTTGAACAGAAATATATTCTGTAGACGAATTTCGTTGAACAATGTCTACGACCTATGTGTAGGATTCGGTTGTACAAATCGTATTGCAAATAATAAAAGTAGAAGCCTGTTATGTATGTTATTTAAATTGGTTGGTAGTAGTGTTGGAGTGAAACAGTGTTTTAAAAATCTTGTCTACAAAACTTTCTGTAAAATAAAGGTAATAGCCGATCAATTTAACTATCCACTTACACTAAATACTCATAAAGATCTACACTTTATCTCATTTAATTATTTCAACAGTATCTAAAACAATTAATAAAGTTCTTTGCAATTTTAACTTATTACTAAAACCAAGGTCGCCTCTAATTAAGACTTGTCAGTTCATTATCAGCTGTTTACAAACCGCGCGCGCAACGCTGTTCAAGAGCAGTGTCGCCAACCGTACCAAAAATAAAATTATGGCTAGCATCGAAGATATAAAAATTCTTCTTCAAAACCAAACCGCGACAATAAATAACCAATTCGATACGCTCAACCAATTAATCGAAAAATTTAGTAGCGCAGTTGAAGAAACTAAAAGTAAATGTAATGCGTTAGAATTGGAACTTCATAACAAGGAAATTAGAATTCAAGGACTAGAAAGGAGAATAAGGGAAAAAAACAATCATTTTTGGAATTCCAGAAGAAAATGCAGAAAACTTAATAACAAAAGCATGCAAACTTTTTAATGATACCCTAAAAATAGAATGGATATCTTATAATAACATCGACGACGCAAGACGCCTAGGCAAAACCCCAGGCAAGAAAATACCTCGACCTATAATAGTGGAGTTGAATTCTAAACACTGCAAAAGAGGCATATTAACTAACGCGAAACACCTGAAAGATACTGGAATAACCATAGAAGAGGATTTTCCATCAAATATTGTAGCTGTAAGAAGAGCACTTAAAAAACACCTAACCCAAGCAAAGAAGCTAGGTTACAAGGCCTACATCAAATATGACAAACTTATTGTCAACGGAACTGTCTACAACCATGATGAACTTGATGAGAACATAGATTTCATATGTAACCTACAGAAATCCAACACACAGCAACATGCTCCCATCGCGCGCAGAATATCTATCTCTTTACAAGATCTCACACGCACTTATTCTGATTTAAACAGTGAAGAACTCGCAATTATCAACAAACCTTCAAACACTGATCTCACGGCTGACAAGGAACTGTCCTTAACACCCAGTACTAACACAGCAAAGCAAACTCCCATAAAAACAACGGCCTCCAACAAACAGAACGCTACAGATAATAAAGGTAAAAAAATAAAAAGCAGCACGACTACCCAAGGACCCATTGATAAGCACGTCAGAGTAATCACCCGATCAAACTCTGTGTCAAAAAACCAACCACGAGAAGCCTCTCCAATAATAAAATAATGTTCTGGAATATAAATGGCCTCAAAAGCATACTTCTTATACAACTGTCCTATTTTTAATCCAATCAGAAAGGAATACCTTAGTAAATATAGCACTGAAGAGACAAAAAGTGCATTTCTAAGTAACCTCCAAATTAGCAAAATATACGACATCTACAACTTCATTAGCTCGTCTTTAAATATAAAATTATTTATAATTAACCCTTAACAAACCTAGAAAAAATATCGCCACAATTAAAATTTAACAAACTTAAAGTAGAATAAAATAAAATAAAGTAAATTATTATAAAAATGTGTGTAACATAAAACTAATAAACTAAAATCAAATAAACAATGGTATAGTGCAACTAAGTTCAGTGTCGCGAATGGCCTGTTTGACTTGATTCATCGCATATGAATCGAGTACATAGTAAATTAGTATTGTGCCACCCTCTTGACAACAAAGGACACCACTCAACAACTGCACACCCCATGCTCTACAAGTACGACATGGTGCTTCCCACTTTAAACTACCAATTAATTTTTTGCTAATATTGAAAATAACATAAATTGTAAAAATTGAAAAAGCTGTAAAATATTTATAAGTTAAACTCAAGACTTCGTCTGCATAACTCAAATAGTCTACCAACTCCTTTGTAATAAGCATTGCTTAAAGTACAAATAAAGTATTATTATTATTATTATTATTATTATTATGTTATTTAAATTTGAATGTATTCCCGCCAGTGATCACACACTGTGCGCCTGCGTGTAACTTTCTTACTTCCGCCAGCATGATAATAAAGACAGAGTAGTTGTGATTTTGATTGTACAGGCGCCATGATAATAGTGTTTCTCATTGTTTATTTAATGTAAAGTTCAAACATAATAATAAAGACCAGTTTAAATAAATACTTTTATTATGCAGCAACCCATGAAATGTAAAAAGCCCAAGAAATATTTGGTATAAAAGTTACTTTCCATAGGTAAGAATCGAGGTAAGAATATTAAAATAATCAGCTGATGTCATTACTTTAAAATATATAATATTATTTATTTATAGATTTCCCAAAAACGAAGAAAGAAATAGATGATACAAGCAGTACGGAGCAAAACTTGGAATCCGTAAAAAACTAGAGTTATCTCTGGCATTAAAATAGTTTTGACAAAACATCGCTGGCTGTCATACGATTGCGTGAAGATGTTGTTCCATCTGTCTTTGACGAATTTCCGTCATATTTACAAGTATGAATATTATTTTGCTATAATATATATATATATATATATATATATATATATATATATATATATATATATATATATAAATATCGCCTAGTCGTCGTTCTGTGCGGACGTGTTTTTCGTTTCGTGTGCTTGCAATAATTGTTTTCAATACTTACAAAATGCCTGATAAAATGCAAACGCGTAGTGATACTAGTAATAGCAATAGTGATGAGGCATTGAGACGTGCTCTGGGGATTGCTATGAAAAGTTTGAAGATTGTTTTGAAGAGTTAAAAATTGAGTTGGTATTTTTAAAAAGTGAACTTGTGGAGTGTAAGGATACAATCCGCATTCAATATGAAATTATTAAAAAGCTTTCGCCGACATCAAGTGTTAAAACTACTAAACCTAATCCTGCAACTGTCCCTGTAAGGGCTACAAATAATCAGGATTTAGCAGTAGCGGGTACGTCATCAAGGTCGAAATCAGTTGAAGTAAAATCAGCTGTGTCGAAATCCGCTGTTTCGAAAACAGTAGTGTCAAAATCAGCTGACACTAAACAAAATCCAGCGTCAGCACCAGCAATTAAACCAACGCAACAACAACAGCGTAGTACGCGCAATAATTTCACAGTGGGTACGGTCCAGGGCAGTACGCAAAGTAATTTGGCTGGTGCACCTCGTCGTGCTTGGCTTCATATTAGCCGTGTAGCAAACAAAAATGCTACTACGGAAGATATAAGGACAAATCTCGTATTGCACAATATTCAAAAGGATTGTATCTGTCAAAAAATAACTCACGATGGGGACTACAGCTCCTTCAAACTTGGAGTTCCATACGATAGGCTCGCTGACTTTCAGAGGCCAGAAGTATGGCCCCAAGGGATCATCGTTAGGAGATACTGGTTCCCGAAAAAACGAAATGAAGATTTTTTAGGAAGGAGAACCTTAAACGGGCAGGACGGTCAATAAAACCTGTAACCTGCTACTATCAAAATGTGCGCAGCTTGAACAACAAGATTAGTGAATTCTATCTGTCTGTGATGAACTGTGACTTTGATATAATCGGTCTAACGGAGACTTGGCTGCATCCTGGAATCTCGAATTCTGAACTTTTTCCATCTGAATACTTCTCTGTGCTTCGCCAAGACAGGGATTTCGTCACACTGAATGTCACTCGTGGTGGGGGTGTTCTACTGGCCTTCAAGAGTGTGTTCAAATCTGAAACTATCGACGTACAGGAAGTGCGTGAAGCTCTTCCTTCAGTGGATATCGTTGCATGTAGAATCTTCTTACAACAATATAGCATTGTTATTTTTGTCATTTACATTCCCACAACACCGAATATTTCAAATTTAAATATTGTAACTTCATTTATTGAACGTAATTGCATTAACGATAAGCATGTGCTAATTATGGGCGATTTTAATATTCCTAACTACTGTTCTGGCAATTTAAATGACAATTTAGTTGCTCATCTTGCAAATTTTGCTGCATTCTGTCAAATTAATCAGCGCAATTTGGTTTACAATAATAATAACCGACTTTTAGATTTAATTTTTACTAATGTAGATTGTGAAATTATACGTGATGATTCTCCACTTATCCGTGAAGATTTGTATCATCCAGCTTTGTTTATTAATCTAAATCTAACTAGTGATTTAGTATCTAATTTTCATCGTAATAATTACTGCAAAACGTATAATTTTAAAAAAGCAAATTTTCACTTGCTGTACGATTTATTATTAAACAATGACTGGTCTGTAGTTCTAAAGTTTGATAATGTTAATGAAGCATGTGACATGTTCTATCAATCATTACATACAATATTTGATCAATGTGTGCCTGTTCGCAAAGTACGACAAAAATCTTATCCGCCTTGGTTTACTTTCGAAATAATTAATAACATCAAATTAAAATCCAAACTTTATTGTAAATATAAAAAACATAACTCGACTGAGTATCTCAATGAATATAAGAAAATTCGTGCAGATACCAAAAAGCTTATCAAATTATCATATAAAGAGTACGTCTCTAATGTTGAAAATAATGTCATCGATGACCCCAAAAATTTTTGGACTTTTATCCAGAATAAAAAAGGTGCTTCCAGAATTCCTGGTAATATGAAATTAGATGACGTTACTGGTGAGGATCCGCAAGCTATTCTTAAAATGTTTAGTGAGCATTTTGCTAGTGTGTTTACTGACAATTCATTTATATCTGTTAATATTAATACGACATCTAATTGTAGCTTAAGTCATTCTAAGAACGTAAATGTTCATATTTGCGAGAATGATTTACAAAAAGCGGCCCGTAAACTGAAAAACTCAATGACGGCTGGTCTAGATCAGATTCCGAGTTTTTTACTTAAGGATTGTATCAGTGCTCTGACAACACCTTTATTATTTTTGTACGAAAAATGCATTTTCAACGGCACTTTTCCATCTTGTTGGAAACGTACAAAAGTTTGTCCAGTGCTTAAGTCAGGCGACCCATCGTTAATTGTCAATGTCAAAAAATTGGCAACACTGTCTAAGAAAAGTAAGACGTACATTTTTTTTGGCCGTTGATAAATTTTCATAATATTTCAAAAATAGTGATCCAGTTTGCACAATATTCAAAAGATTGTTTTAATAAGTTTTAATAAGTTTTTAATAACTTATTATACCACCGGCTGTTCGACTGTTCACATAACCTCACTTTCAGTACGAGCACATGGAGGAAATTTTGAAGAAATTGGCTTCGATTGAAACTAAAGTGGACGAAACCAAAGCTGAAGTAGTTAAGATTAACAACTCCTTAGAAAATGTCAAAGTACACCACAAAAAACTGGAAGAAGTAGTAATCAAACAACAAAGTATAATTAACAATCTAGAACGTCAAATAAAGAAGAAAAATTTAATCTTCTCAGGTATACAAGAAAGCAAAGCAGCGAATAGTGACGTTTTGGAAGAAGATATACTGCGTATTATCACCGAAATAATAAAAGTTCATGTTACGAAGGACAGTTTAGAAGATGTTTTCTATCTGGGTAAAGCTAGAGAAAATTACAATAGGCCTATTCTAGTGACATTTTCATCCTATAAAATCAGAAAAGAAGTGTTACAGAATAGACGAAATCTTAAAGGCAGCCATATCTTTATTAACGATGATTTAACAACTAATCAACAACTCGAACGGAAGCAGCTCTTGCAAGTAAGAAAAAAACTAAAGGAAGACGGAAAAGAAGTTAAACTAATCGGAAACAAGCTAATAGTGGAAAACGAAATATACAATAATGATAAGCTCCAGGAAACCCTCAAAAGGAAACAACGGGCAAGCATCTCATCAGAAGACACCCCCACTAAACCCAGTGCAAAACTCATAAAACCAGGCACAATCGACTCGTTTTTTCGTCCACCAAGTAAACCCGCCGAAGCAAACAGTACCGCAAAATAATAAGATAAGTAGTTCAGACTCTCATATTTCTACAAACATATCACAAAAAAGCAATATTAATATTTTGTTCTGGAATGTTAATGGTTACAACAACTTATTTAAATTAAATTCTGATACAATGAAGTTTTTACTTCAAGCGCAAATTATATGTTTATGTGAAACGTGGCTGACACATGAGATAAAAACCTTACCCTTATTTTTAAAAGATTACGAAAATAATATTTACCAAGTAAAAGCAGACAAAGACAAAAATAAGGGTCGGGCTAGTGGTGGCCTGCTAGTCTTATGTAAAAATAACTTATTTTCAAATATTTGTGTAATTGAGGAATGCAATATGTGGATAATTTTGAAAGCCACTACAAACTCGGAGAGTTTTGTTTTTGCAAATGTTTATTTAAAACCCGCTATAGACAGTAAAACTGCATTATCATTATTAGAGGACTCATTGTATTCTGTTTCAGGAAATTGTAACCCAAACACCAAGATTGCTATTTTAGGCGATTTTAACGCCAAAATTGGCCAATTAAATCAGCTGCCAGAAAACTGTATAATAAACCCAGTTATTTATGAACAAAGAAGCTCCAAGCTGGACGCAACGGACTATAGAGGTAGAAAACTAACTGAAAAAATGGAAAATTTAGGTTTATACACACTCAATGGTCGGACACCCGGGGATTATCCTGGTGAGCATACTTTTTTTGGTAATAACGGACGCAGTATAATAGATTTAGTATGGGTTGATACGTTTACTATGGAATATATTGCTAACTTTTAGATTGTTCATGCTTTGGAACCGTCAGGCCACAGTATATGTAGTCTATCACTTATCTCTGACTTTCGATATGAAACTGTCAATAACGAACAAAATAAACATACTTACATTACCAAATTCGAGTTTGATAACGCTAAAGCCACAATATTTTCAAAATCGTTAAATAGATCTGTTTTAGTTTATTACAATAGTCATAGCACATCAGAACTGCACGACAATTTTATGGTAGCTACTAAAGAAGCTGCAGCTTTAGCAGGAATGTTGAAAGTAAAACTTTGGAATAAAACACCTAAAAACAGTTCAATTTCTGACAAGAATTGGTTCAGTAAAGACTGTCTAGCTCTCAAAAAACAAACAAAAACACTATTAAAAAATTATAAAAAGGAACCCACAAGTTCCAATATGTCAGTGTTTTTAGAAAGTAAACGTGTATACTTAACGCGGATCAAAAATTGTAAAAAAAGAGTGGAAATACTCTGTCAATGAAAAACTAGCTAACGTCAAAAATAGTAAAGAATTTTGGGAGATAGTAAAGCAACTTAAACCTAGATTACCTTACGCAACTGATAATCAAAATATAGATTGGAAAAAATTTTATAGCGAACTTTATCCCAAAATAGATAAAATTTACTTCCAGTTTTACGACTGTTTCAATCCCAATTTTGACTCTAAGATAACATTAGATGAACTAGCAGCAGCTATTGATGGTGCTAAAACCGGAAAAGCTCCCGGAACAGATGAAATAAATAATGATTTTTATAAATATATGCCGAGCAACTGGTTTCATTATCTGTTAAATTTATTTAATGTAAAAGTGAAGTTACTCCTCCATCCTGGTCTCAAATAAAATTATTTATGCTAAGCAAAAAAGGGGATCCTTCAGATCCGTTAAACTATCGAGGCATCGCTTTAATTAACTCCATCTGTAAATTTTTTACACAAATATTAAATACTCGCATCCAAAAACACCTTGAAAATAACGATATTCTAAGCGAGAACCAAATGGGTTTCCGAAAACAAAGAAGTACGGTAGATTGCATTTTTTCACTCTCTTCCATAATTCATATTCACTTGAGACTCGCAAAAAGAACTATTTATGCTATCTTCATTGACTTTAAACGTGCTTTTGACTCTGTGAACCACTCGCTGCTCTGGCAAAAACTGTATGACGCAGGTATTAGCTCAAAAACCATTAGAATTATTCAAAATTTATATAAAAATGCCGAAATAGTTTTTCAAAATAATTCTAATTCTGATAATTATGTAAATGTTACCGAGGGCGTTCTTCAAGGGGAGATTTTATCGCCTACTTTATTTTCAATCTTCATCAACGACTTGGAGGATTTTTTACGAAATGCTGGTGCGTCCGGCCTAAACATTGATGGGATCAGAGATTTGTTAATGTTAGCATATGCTGACGATATTGTGATTTTATGTAATTCGCCCGTAGATGTACAAAGAAAATTAGATTTGTTAAGTAAATATTGCGAGCTAAATAAATTACAAGTTAACACTACAAAAACAAAAATCCTACCGTTTCACAAGGGCCGTGGAAAAAAGCACTCTTTCAATTTCAAAAAAGAAAGTATAGAAGTTGTAAATAAATTTTGTTATTTAGGAATAATTTTTTCAAGCTCAGGAAGATTTTTAGAAGCTGCAAATCAAGCTATTAAAAAAGCAGCAGCAGCTACTAGCTCGGTAAAAAATATCTTGGCAAAAGGATCTTCAAAACTGTGGGACGAAAAAGTAAAACTTTTAAAGTCGGTCGTCAATGCGACAGCATTATATTCAGTAGAAGTATGGGGCTTAAGGTATAGTGAAATGTTAGAAAGATGCCAACTACGATTTGTAAAAGCAATGTTAATGTGCCCAAGAAACACTCCGGATTACATTCTTAGAAAAGAAACGGGATTAAGTCATATAAAAATCGAAATTGCAAAAAGAACTTTGAACTTTTGGGCAAAAATTTTAACTAAAGAAGAGTCGCATGTAACAAAAATTATTTACAACAGATTACTATCCTTAAATAAGAGTCCCAACAATAAAGCGGAATTTAACTGGGTCTCTCAAGTGCAATCACTTTTCCCCGATCTGGATTTTGAAATATATCTAGAAGCGCAAAATATTAGTAAAAAAGAAATAAATTCTTTGCTAGACGCACTTAAAAACAAATTAAATCAAAGAGATATAAATCACCTGACTGTTTCAAAGTATAACAATTTTTACAAGGAAGTTACAATAAACTTTTCCCCGCTACATTATTTAAATTTAAATACTTCATTCAATAAAAAGCGAATGATTGCTCAAATTCGTTTATGCAATAATTATATTCTCACATTCTCTGTCAACAATATTTTCTATCGTATAGACGCTAAGGCGAACTGTATGGTTTGTAATGTTAATGAACCGGAAAGTATGCACCATTTTCTTTTTATATGCCCTGTGTACCAACCTTTGAGAAGTGCTTATCTGGCGGAATTTCTTACAGATCAAAACAACTCAGCTTTTACGAATTTACTAACAAATTTAAACGTTTTTAAAATTAATAAAATTTTCAATTACATGTCCGGTGCTCTTAAGCTCAGGAGCTTCTGTCTTAATGAATAAAAAATAATCTATTTTCCAATTTTGTTCTGTTGTTCGGAGCGCCGTTCGAATTGCGGAATTCAGAGCAACGAAATTAAAAGCTATGACATTAATATATGTTATAACTATTAGTATTATTAGCTTTAAACATTCTCTCCTTTGGCAATCTTGGTGTTTTGGAAACAATTAATTTAATTTAATTTAATTTCATAGGTAAAGCTTATAAAAAAAAAAAAATTTTTTTTGAGTATTTTTTATGTAATTTTATTTATTAGTTAAGGTTTAAATTAACTGTATGAATATTAAAACAATTAGGTTTTTTTGTACCTGGTAATACTAAATGTAATTAAATATCGGATATACTTTTTGTACAAACATAGTTTTGTAAAGCCAATTCATTGTTAAAGAAATGTAATTTCTTATAAACAATAAATTATATTCTATATTCTATTCTATAATTGTCAATTACAGACCGATATCCATTATTTCTAATTTTGCAAAACTTCTGGAGATAATTCTATATAACCAGTTGTTTCCTCAGATACGACATTACATTTCTGACCACCAACATGGTTTCATGCCAATGCGTTCCACAGTCTCTAATTTGAGTATATTTACACAGCATGCCGCAGAAATTTTAGATGGAACTGGTCAACTTGATGTTATTTACACTGATTTTTCCAAGGCTTTCGACAAATTAAGTCATGAAATTCTGTTACATAAACTGGAGAACTTCGGTTTTAACAAAGTTTTACTAAATTTGTTTAAATCTTACTTGTCCGATCGCTTGCAAATTGTAACATACAATGGTTTTCAAGGTGAGCCCTTTGTTGCCAAGTCGGGTGTACCTCAGGGATCCAATTTAGGTCCTTTGTTATTTACATTATTTATAAATGACATTTGCGAATCAATAAACTGTGACATACTACTTTATGCTGATGATATCAAAATATTTCATGAAATAAATTCCATCTCAGATTGCCATACACTTCAAGAAAACATCAATTATCTTCAACAATGGTGTAATACTAACTTCTTACCATTGAACATAAAAAAGTGTAAAATTATGACCTATTCTCGTAAAAAAAATCCAATACATTATGACTACTACGTTCAATCTGAATTGTTGTCAAGATGTACTCGCATGCAAGATTTAGGCATAATATTTGATCCTCACCTGACATTTTGTTTACATATTACCGAACTAGTAGCGTCAGCAAATAAATTGCTTGGTTTCATAATTCGCAACAGTAAACAGTTTAATAGTTTTCACTGTGTTAAAATTCTGTACTTGGCCTACATTAGATCCAAGTTAGAATACGGCATTTTAATTTGGTACTCGCCAATATTTACTTACACAAACATGATAGAAAATGTGCAGCGACGATTTCTCAAATTCTTATGGTTTAAGGAATGTCGTACTTATCCCGAAAGAGGTATTGATCAACATATTCTACTAACTCATTTTAATATTGAGTCCATAAGTAGCAGACATGATCACATCGCACTTAACACTTTAAATAATTTGTTAAAAAATAAGATTGATGCTCCTCTGTTATTGAATAAAATTCCTTTTTATATCCCAAGAGTTGCATCCCGCTCACGTAAAACGTTTTATTTGCCACCTTTCAAAACTGTAGCGTTAAGTAAATCCCCTATTTTTGTTATGTGTACACTTTATAATGAAAATTGTGATTTATTTAGTATTTTTGAATAAGCATTATTCTATTTTAGCGTATAAATCTGTTTATTGTATTCATTTACTTGTTTAGGGTGTAAACCTGTTAAGTAATAAAGATTATTATTAATATATTTATTTAATTTATATTATTTTATGGCCAAGCAGTCTAAACCGTGGCGAAAACGAAGGTCACCTCTGCAAAAAGTCACCAACTAAACTGCTGTTGAAGAAAGCAAATATTATTTAACCTATTCTGTCATATTTCCTGGTTTATACAATAAACTTATATCTTTTAGTTTTTTAATTATACAAAATTAATAAATGATACGTGAAACTACGTTTTTCAAGCGAAAGTGCACATGTCAACTACTGCAAATGTCACTCTTGCCGCCATTTGCAGTTTACAAAGTTCCCCCACCACTTGCGTCACTTTAACAGAGAAGTTAGCAATCCAGCGTTATTATATAATATCCTTGAAAACATATGATTACCCCAAGGGGTAATTACTTATGTAGTATGTGGTACAGTCCACTTGTAGTCCCCATGTAGTCTTATGTAGTTACTATGAAGTCTATGTAGTTTAATGTAGTCTCCATGTAGTCCTTCGTAGTCACCATGTAATCCTATGTAGTCACCATGTAGTCCTATGTAGTCACCATGTAGTTATCATTGTAGTCCTATGTAGTCTCCATGTAGTCATTTGTGGTCTTATAATGTACGCATCCGTGTTACGTGACAAAGCGGCATTTACACTCATAGAAATTAGTATCCCACTTTGCTCATAGGATCAAATAGAATGTGTATCACATAGAAACGGATAAAATCCAATTAAAAGTTAATAGCGAAATTACTATAAAACCGTAGTATAGGAACCACTAAGTGTGTAATGCGTATGAATTCTCATAGAAATTAGTATCCCACTTTGCTCATAGGATCAAATAATAGAATGTGTATCACATAGAAACGAATAAAATCCAATTAAAAGTTAATAGCGAAATTACTATAAAACCGTATAGGAATCACTAAGTGTGTAATGCGTATAAATTCTCATAGAAATTAGTGTCCCACTTTGCTCATAGGATCAAATAATAGAATGTGTATCACATAGAAACGAATAAAATCCAATTAAAAGTTAATAGCGAAATACTATAAACCGTATAGGAATCACTAAGTGTGTAATGCGTATAAATTCTCATAGAAAATAGTATCCCACTTTGCTCGTAGGATCAAATAGAATGCGTATCACATAGAAATGGATAAAATCAAATTAAAAGTTAAAAGCGAAATTACTATTATCGAAGTGCTACTTCTCCGCTATTCTTACCTATAGCTTCTAACTTATATCTTCTACCGATATTCGTATAGAAACAGATAGACTGTAACCAGCAATGAATGGTAAAATACATATTAAGTGAGTCTGACAATAATTGCTTGAAGTTGAAAATAAAGTGTTAAGTAAATAAATGAAGATGTTTGACAAGTGACATTTCATTTAGAATGTGTGAAATGATTAAAATGAAAAGTTGTGTAGTGTATGAAGTTAGTAAATAAGTGTAATTAAAAAAAGAAAATATAATACTTTAAAGGTCTAAAGGAAAAAGGATTGAAATGTGTTGAAAAATAGGCCGTCTCCGGAATGAGGATCATCTATAACATAAATATTATAAAATATAAAGTAAATATGTAAAATATAAAGGTGTAAATAAAAATTCAATGTAAAAAAAAAATTATTAAAAGGTTACGAAAGTAAATCCTCTTCTTAGCGTTGAAATTTGTAAAGTTGTAAATTCTCTTCGTAACGTTGAAATTTGTAAAGTTGTAAATCCTCTTCGTAGCATAGAAATTAGTATCCAATTAGAAGCAGAAGTATTCAAATTGTACTTCTTTAGAAGTAGATGTATTCAACTTGTAGTTCTTTAAAAGCAGAAGAAGTAGTACAAATTTAAATTCAAATCGATGGTAGACATTTTGAAACCAAAACAAAATTCAACGTATTCGTCGTCGGGGTCACCAATAATGTTACGTCGTTGGTTGGGTCACATTAAATATTAGTTAATAGATTAAATTAAGAAGAGACAACATTTGCGTGTTACTGCGTTTATGTATATTCTCGTAACTATCAATAAAATATAAAATAATAGAATGTATACAACAATTGTACCGACATGACAACCATGCCATGTTGCGTGTTGCCACATCGGTATAAATAAATAAAATAACATGGCAGGGTTGTCAAGTTGGTACAGTGATGAAGAAATTTTGGCAGATGTGACTGAAATACCTGAAGCATCTAATTTGTCGGAAAACTAAAAACCTGGAGCAGTAAAAGGACAAGCTGCTCCGGGCCGTCCGATAAAGTCCTAAAAACGAAAAGATACAAGAACAAGATTGACCTGCGACAAAGAAAAGGATACAACTCAATTTTGAAACGTCAGACTAGAATTCCACACTATTTTAGAATATTAAATAAAATTGAGTTACTTGTGAAACAAAAAGAAGAGTTACAAAATCAGTTGAAATATGTTATTAGTACTTATGATTTGAATAATAAAATATCAACAAATAAGCCAACAGATATAATGCCATTTTTTCAAAATATGTTGATAAATGCTGAAAGAAATATCAAGAAAAAAAAGGTGGTTTAAGATATGACGAAACTATTAAATTATTTTCTTCTTATATCTTATTTTATTATCTGCTAACCTTTATTTGCTATCATATTCAACAGTAACTCGATATATTAAAGATATTGGCCTCCATATTACAGAAGGTGAAGTAAAGTGCGCTGAATTAAAGTCTTACCTTCAAGCAAGAAATCTACCTTTGAAGGTATGGTTATCGGAGGACGCAACTCGACAAACAGGAAAAGTACAATATGAGTCCAATACGAACCAGTTAGTTGGTTTAGTACTACCCCTTGGTAAAATGGCTTGTCAATACCATTTTCATATAAAGCAAGATCAGCAAAGGAAATAGAAAATCATTTTTCAAATAATTCTCATGCAGCAGCAAATGTGTATGCAATCATGACTCAGCCTCTAGACAAAAATTCTGCCACTTTTTGCCTCACAATATTTGGAACCGATAATAAATTTACATTTATGAATGTAGTAAAACGTTGGGAATATATAACAAAAGAGTTGTTAAAATATGAAATAACAATTTTAGGTTTTTCGTCCGATGGCGACACAAAATTATTAAAAGCTATGAAGTTACAAACTAATTTGGGTATTAAGTTACATAAATCTGTTAATAATCCATTTTATGAATGGTAATGGTTTAATGCTTCACATACGAACTTTGTTTATATTCAAGATACAATTCATATCGGTAAAAATTAAGGAATCGATTATTAAAACAAGCCATTATTTATTATAGGCAGTAAAATTATTTCTGTTAGTCATTTAAAAATGCTTATTCAAAATTTATCGAAAGATAAACATCTGCTGAAGATATGTATATGATTTAGAACCAAAAGATAGAATTAACTTTGAGTCTGTTAAAAAAATTTCAATGCCACACGTTTTAAATTTGCTGCAACAATATATACCAGATTCTGAAGGAACTGTCATGTATTTGAAAATTATAAGTTTTGTAACTAATGCGTTTTTGGATTCTTCATTGACACCTTTGGAACGTATACATATTATGTGGTATTCTGTTTTCATATTACGTTTATGACGATCGTGGCTGCAAAATATCTAATTATAATTTGGAAAACAATTTTTTAACATCAAATGCATATACATGTATTGAATTGAATGCGCACGGATTAGTAAATATTATACATAATTTAAAATCTAACAATGACGACATATACTTTTTACCGCAATTAGTCAGTAGCCAACCATGCAAGAAAATTTTTCGTCAACTAAGATCCATGTCAACAACATTTTCTACGGTTGTAAATTTTAGTTTGTTTGATGTCCTTCACAGAGTAAAACGAATACAAATTCAAAGTGATATTATGATCTCTACACAGTCTAAGGACATAGTATTTCCTAGATTTCGGAAGCAAAATTTGCAACTTTCTGACAATGGAGAATTGCCTTGTGATGATATGTTAAATGAAATAGAAAAATCAAGACAAGAAGTTATTAATGATGCCGTAAAACTTGGTTTGGTCGAATAAAACCTTAAAGAAAACTTAAATTTAAGTTGTCAAATTAATTATATTGACATTGAGTTCTCGATTGTGTTGAGTGAGGAACTCTATGATGAAGAATTAAATGATAACACAAATGGAAGAATCGGAGGATGAACAAATCGTAAATAATATTGATGAACAATACGGTACATATAATGAGGACTGGCATACTTTGTCTGGTTTTACTAGCCAAATACAATTGAAAGATTATTCGGAAGTTGTAACAAAATTAGATAGTTCTAGCCCTTATACTATTGTAACTGATTTAAGTGGAAGGGAAACATTAGTAAGAAAGAGTTCCATATGTTGGCTTCTGAGTAATAATTGTACCAGATTAAGTATAGTGATAGATTGCAACGTGTCAAAGATATAAACAAAGATCTGAATAAATCAAAGAAAGAACCACCTAAAAATGCATTTGACCCCAAAGTTTGTAAAGAAATTTCAATAGGCGAATGGTGTATTTTTGTAGAAGAAAAAAATTCAAACATACCTTTGCTTGGCTTGGTGTTGCATTTTTCATACGACGCTCGGAAAACTTGCAAAGAGCGCCAATTTTCGAAAGGTACAGCAACAAGTAGCACGGAAATACATAAAGGTTTTGTGTACGTGGTATAACATTATAGATGCTACAAATGAAGGAGAAATCATGTCAATGAAAACTCACAGCTACATCAATATTAAATGTTATAATTTAATTTAAAATTGGTTTTTACTTTCTTGTACGGAGTAATAAGGAAGTATTGTAATCGCGAAAAATTTCGGTTTTCAGATTTTGATGGAAATATCCGTTTTGACCTTTTCTGAATCCATTATGACTAGTTTCGTCGTGACGTCTGTACGTACGTACGTACGGACGGACGGACGTATGTGTGTCGCATAACTCAAATACGGTTAGACGTAGAAAGTTGAAATTTTGTATTTAGGACTGTTATAGCATCTAGTTGTGCACCTCCTATTTTTGGTTTCAATCTACAAACCGGAAGTAGTACTTTTTTCAAATATTTCGATAAATATTTAATTTAAGACAAATTTTTTAATTTTAAATGAAAGATTATATATTTATAATTTAGTAATTCGGTATCTTGTAGTCCATGATCGATTAACATTTGTTACTACATAAAATTTAAATGATTATGACATGACAGTGACAATAGTAAAATATGCTTTATATCTTCTTCTGCAGTTTAAATAAAAAGACTAAAATATATTTGTGAGTATAGTAGCAGTTAGTAATACTAAGTTAAAAGAATTTTTTATATTATTCTACATTTTAGTTATTAAGAAAAGTATGAAAATACAAGGCGTACAAGGAAGTCATGTGGTGTCCACGTCAGATTTTTTATATTTATCCTCTAATTTATATCCTATAATTGATATCGATAAATCGATTCGATACTATCGATGTGTCGATAGTCAAATCTTCGGTATTGTTCTAGACATAAAATGGAACGAAGAAGTAAAGTTTGGCTATACTTTTTAGATTTGCGCACAATAAGGGACAATCATTAACGCAATGTACCTTATGCAAAAAAAAAACTTTAATAACAACACATCAAATATGATGCAACATTTAAAAAATCATCAGCCTGTATTCTGATTGCAGAAAATTATACATTGATAAGTTAATTTTAATTATTATTTTTCTATGAATTATACGAGTACATTCCTTTATTATATATCTAACTTTAAATGCATACTTGTTAATACTTGGCAAGCAAATATTTTCTTATAGCGTTTTCCACTTACACATTCAGCGCGCACTGAGTGCAAATTTAGTTGCACTGAGAGTGAGTTGCGTTTTCCACTTACTTTTTCAGTGCGCACTCTTTCGGTTTTACATTTTCCTTTTACTATGAAATTGCACTCAGTGCAACATTAAATCGCACTGAGTGCACATTTTGTTGCACCACCGACTACTTGAGCAAGTGCAACAGTGTCAGTGCAAATATGGAAGCTCCAAATTACGATAACGCGGTATTAATATCTATTATTGAAGAACTTTGTTCGTCGTCGTCATCTGATGATGACTTAACAGTTACAGTTTTAGAATATTTAGATGATAAACAAGAGAGACCCAAAATTATTAATTTTATTGGTAGTGTCGTACATAAATATTCTGATAACCAGGTAGGTAACAATGACAGGTATATTTTGAATAATTGAACTTTTTTTATTTTTTAAGTTTCAGCAATCCTTTAGAATAAAAAGACATGCATGCGCAGTGTTAATAGCCAAATTTTCAACTTCTAAATTCTATCCAGAATCTAATTCATATTTTCTTGTATTTATTATATACGGCAAAACAACACTTTGAAACACGATTTCTGAGCGTTTGAATCTTAACACCTAACCTCAACTTTTACATAAATAAATGTGAACTTATCTACGAATTTATTTTCTACTTGCCACCGGGTGCGCACCGTTCACAAAACCAGAATAGTGCATAACGTCATAAGTCGCACAAGATGCGTTCCAGTGCGCACTAGATTTTGACAAGTGGAAAACGCTATTAGAGTTGCAAGCATATCAATGTTTGTTGTTGGTTAATCAATTATGATATTTAAGTAGGTAAGGTTATGTTCAACCTACAGCAAGTCTATTTTTATTTTGTTGCTGTAGATAAAGTAGTATATGATTCGCATATTTATGGCTATATAAGATAAATTAATTGAAATATCAATTGTACATACATACTGGAACCCCGACGTTTCGGTTTATACTAAAACCTTCTTTAGGATCTGCAAACTACACATATACATCATAAATCATTACAAATCTAACGTACAATAATTATTGTTAATCAAACTTGCATCGTTGCCGCATACTATCATCGTATAATCCGGTATCAGGACAGTATCCCCCCGGACAATATCCCCCTGGACATTATCCCTCTGGACAATATCCCCCCTAGGACAATTTCCCCCTCGGACAATTTCCCCCTAGAAAATATCCCCCTGCCAACATCCCCCTACGCAAAATGTGTTTTACTAATTTTGCAAATGATGTCACGTAAAAATCATGGCCGCCTTGCCCATTACGCATGCGCCAGATTCTCACGTGATCTTCTTAAGGCAGCGGTACTGAAACAATACAGTAGATTTTTTTATTAGTGTTGTAATGTATTGTTTATGCCATCTTTACTATCCCAGTTGGACCTTGCCCCCGAGCAATGGCTCGTGGCAGTCCCACAAGCCTCTCGCAGGGCATGTTGGATAGGACAGAGTTTTTTTTAGAAGTAAAAACCTAAAACACTGTTGTTGTTTAAGTGTATTACACATTTTAATAACTATTAGTTTATGTTAAAAAACGGAGTTCTGTTGGACTCAAAAAGGGTTTTGTTAGCATAGATAAGTTTATGTCAAAAAAACGAAGTTCTGTTGGACTCAAGAAGGGTTTTGTTAGCATAGATTAGTTTATGTCCAGGCAACCACTCGGACACGATCATTGGCGTACGGGACGGATCTAAATGGAGACGGAAACAGACCTGCCAGGAGGTTACAAATGGACGGACACGAATAGGAAACATGGATAGGTGCGATTTGGAAAAGAATCCCCGGGCGGGTCCTCCTGTGGAGGGAATCCCGTCGTCTGCTACGGCAGACGCTGCTCCCACGGTTACGGGGGGGGGGGCAAATCGCGTGTGGAAGAGAAGAAGATAAAAAGGGTACCATCGCTGAGACACGAACCCCGGGAATGACTCGAGGAGACACCAATGTAACAGAGGAAAAGAAAGATAGTAAGAAGGACAAGCCGAACCCCTTTGGGGGAAGGACTTTGAAAAGATCTCCAGTAAAAGAACGCTCAATGAGTGCTCCAGATATTATGTTTAGTAGAGGGAGAAACTTGAGAACAGAGCTTCAGAATATCAAGAAAAAGGAAATGGAGCCAATAATGAGGAGTTGGCTCAATAAAACCATATCACCGAAGGCAAGCCAGGAAAAACTGAGTGCACCAGACAGTACCAGACTGCAAATATCACCGAAAAACACCGTACTAGAGATGCTGACAAGTACTCTAGCAATACAGGATATGGCAATAGAGGGAGAGGTAATCTCATATGAATCTAGCCCTCTTCAGGACACACCGAAGTGGAGAGGACAAGAGGCAGGGAGAAGAAAAGTCTTCGACTCAAGTATCGAAGCCATAATACAGAAAGGAACAAATAATGATACAGAAACATCAATAGGGCAGACGTTAGAAGATTTATTAGTATGGATTGAGAACAACAGTGTAGTGGAAACCTCACCGGAAATCCCAGTGGTCTCGAAAAGACTAAGGGACGAGAGTTTTACGATCAGACAGCTGACCAAAAGGAAAAAAGAAAATATAAAAGAAATGAAGGAAAACACCCAAAAAATTACAGACATAATAATAGATCTAGACAGGCTGGTGGAAAAACGGTATATAAATACTGCCACAGATATCAAGAAAAAAGTAGCGGAATTGAACCTAGCGCACTTAAAGTATAGAAAACAGAGAAAATCCCAAGACCAGGAAATGATGGACAGGATAGAGTGGCTAGAAACTAAAGTTACACAATTTATGGCAAACAAAGAGGAAGAAGAAAGGCAAAGAAGCCAGGAAATTATGAAAATTAAAGCAGAGGTAGAGAACAGCAAACAGGCGGAGCTCAAAGAAGTGACAGCGGCAAAGGAGGCTAAAATAAATATCCTCCAGAACAAAATTGAGCAACTGGAGGAACAGCTGAAAAGCAACCGCACTTATGCACAGGCGACAGCAGATATAGTCACCACAAAAGAGGTAGACATTAAGACGAAAGAACTCATAGACAAAATTAATGAGAAAAACAAAAATTATGAACTAGTGAGGGAACTGGTGAAACAAAAATGGCCCAGAGAAGCATACCTACCAAATGCAATACAGAGTGGAAATCCATTTAGCCAGAACAAGAACAACGTATTGATAATACACTGGAATGACACGGAGAAGGAGCAGGGCATATGCAAGTACATAAAAGAAAATCTACCAGGAGGTAGGGCATTAATAGAAAGAAGAGTTGAAAATACAACACATGCAGCACTTAAGACAAAATGTCATTTGCAAATAGATGGCACTAGTGCAACAGAAGAAGACAAAATTACACAAAGCATAAAAGTAAAGGGAAACATGGAAGAAGAAAATACGTGGCAAGAACTATACGAGAAGCTAATAGTAGCAATACAGACCGGGACAAAAGAGGGACAGGAAGAAATGGCCGTCATTACAGAGAACCCGGAATACGAGGTACTGATACGGAAAATGACAAGATGTATAGCAGCGGATAACAAATTAAGCATAGTATTCTTCACAACACCGAAAAGGCATAGAGCTAACAGTCAAGTAGCATTCGACATGCCGGAAGGAGAGGAGGGCAAGCGAAGACAAAAACAAAGGAAAACTAGTGTAAGACTAGGGGAAGACCAGAAAGGGATACCCAAAAAAGAAAACAACAGAAACAGAAATAGGAACGATGCAGTACTAATAAGAAAGAAGGAAGGAAGAGATTATAAAGACATGCTACGTCAACGTGGAGACGGTAAAGGAATCGAGACAGGGAGATATGGTGGTAGTCCTAAAAAGAGAGTGTGACAAAATGACAGAACTTCACAAAATAATAAGTAAGGAACTAGGAGAAGGAGCAGAGAAAAGACCGAGAACCAGAGATGAGGAGATTCTTATTATATCGGGGATGGACAGCATCACGACACAGGAAGAGGTTAAGGAAGCATTAGGCAAAGTAATAGGGAAGGAAGACTATGAGAAAACAAAAATTGAACAGCCTAGAGAAACTTACGGGGGTAAGAAAAGCGTAAGCATCATTACAACCAAGGGATCGGCTGAACAATTAAAGAAGCTGGGAAGCATCCAAATCGCATATAGTAAATGCAATATCAGGACAAGGGTTGCAATCACAAGATGCCACAAATGCTATGGCATATATCATGTACAAGCGAAATGCCCAGCACAAAGCCGGGAACATCTATGCCGCAACTGTGGGGCAGAGGGACACAAGGAAGACAAATGTGATCAACAATCGATATGCTTCACCTGTGAGACAAGCAGATACCATAAAACAGGTACGATGGCGTGCCCAGCGTTTAGGGAACTGGTTAGGCAAAGAAGGAAAGGGAAAACGGGCGGTCGGAGGCCCTCAACAACCACGGTAGTAACCAATCATGAGAATAAAGATACTGCAGACTAACGCAAATAGGAGCAAGGACGCCCATAACGCCATGACGTGGACGGTAAAGGAAAAGCAAATAGATCTAGTCCTTGCAAGTGAAGTAAATGCAAATGTTGCACTAAGCCAGAACAATTGGATATGTAACAAAAATAAAAAGAAATGCGACACAGGAATTTGGATAACTAACAGACAATCAATAACAGTAAATAACAGCTATGCGGACAAAAACATCTGCTGGATCGAATTCGGAGAGCTAAGAATAATAACGTGCTACATAAGCCCCAACAGCACAGAAGAAGAATATGACACATTCTTAAACGAATTAGAAATAGCGATAACATGCAGACAAAGACATGTGCTGGTAGCCGGTGATTTCAATGCCAAGCATAGGGCATGGGGATCACCAGTTACGAACAAGAGAGGCAATAAGGTAATGGAGCTAGCGTTCCTAAAGGATCTGTGCGTCTGCAACACGGAGGAGGAGCCAACTTTTGCAAACAGAAATGGCACCTCATATATTGATATCACGCTCTGCTCAAGCGAGTTAACGGACAAGGTAAATAACTGGAAGGTAGACAAAGAGGAAGAAGTATATAGCCCACACAGACATATACACTTCGAGATACAGTTGGATAGAGAACAACAGGGGATAGAGCTACCAGTAACACCAAAATGGAATGTAAAATCCATACAAGAAGACAAAATAATAAAGGGCTGTCAAGAAATGACCTTGAGGTAGAGCTTCAGCTATTGTGCAACAAAACCATGAAAAGAAGTGGGAGAAAGAGGAAAGGGAAAAGTTCTGTATACTGGTGGAATGAGAACATCGCAGAGTTAAGGAAGACATGCATAAGAAAGAGAAGAGCATACATGAGAGACAGAGGAAAAAGGAGTGAACAAGGAGATGAAGAAGAGAGAATCAAACAGGAATACAAAACAGCAAAAAAGGCTCTAAGTCTTGAAATTAAAAAAGAGAAAGCAAAGAAATGGAGAGAATTAATAGAGACGGTAGACGAAGATGTTTGGGGGAGACCGTACCAGATAATAGTAAAGAGGACAAAAATGTTGCCATCAGTAAGTCCGAGCAAAGACCTGGCGGCTGAGGTGATTAGAGTACTTTTCCCACAGCAGGAGATAACACAATGGAAAAGCACAGAAGCAAAATGCCCGGAACCAGTCTCGGAAGAAGAGATTGTGAGGGCGGGTAAAAGGATTAAAGCAAGAAAGGCGCCAGGGCCTGACGGCATACCGCCGGAAATCGTCCAATGGGTAACTAAACTGAATCCACAAAGCGTAGCATACGTAATAAATGAAGCCATGAGTAAAGGAATATACCCGGAGTTGTGGAAAAAAGCAACACTCATTTTAATACCGAAACCGGGAAAGACAGACATGAGTCACCCTACATCATACAGACCACTGTGCCTTCTAAATACCATAGGAAAGCTCATGGAAGAAATTATATGTAGCAGGCTGTAGAAACACCTTGACGAAAAAGAACTGATAGCAAACAATCAATATGGTTTCAGGGAGGGACGCTCCACGATAGATGCTATGCTTGTAGTCAGAGAAGCAGCGGAGGAAGAAATTAGGAAGGGGCAAAGTAAAAATAGAGATCTGTGCGCCCTAGTCACGATAGACGTAAAGAACGCGTTCAATTCGGCACAATGGCCAAAAATAATAGAGGCATTAAAAGAAATGAACTTCCCTCAATATCTGATAAATATTGTAGGATCCTACTTGGACAACAGGTGGATCCTATACAAAGATTGCAATTATAGAATGACGTGCGGAGTCCCACAAGGATCGAAACTGGGACCAAAATTGTGGACCATATTTTACAACAAGATTCTAACGCTGCCTCTGCCTACGGGAGTAAGCACAGTAGGTTTCGCAGATGACATTGCGATAGTGGCTAAGGGTAGGGACGAAGCTACCCTCAAAAACAAAGTGGAGGCCACAATCCTCATACTTCAAGAATGGATGACGGAAAGTGGCTTAGAAATAGTACCGGAGAAAACGGAGGCGCTATTAATGGTAGGGAGGAAAAAATGTAGGCAAATAACATTCACAGTAGGTAACAAAAAAATTGAAACTAAAAATAGCCTAAAGTACTTGGGATATAACTTTGAGAAGAATGTCATAGGGGCGGGCCACATTAATAACGTGGTAAAAAAGGCAGACAACACCATAACTGCTTTACGTAGAATATTCCCAAGGATAAATGGACCACAAGAATCCAAACGAAGGATGCTAGCTGCAGTAGGCCAAAGCATACTACTGTATGCAGCCCCTCTGTGGGGAACAACACTAAAATTCAAAAGAAACGAGAATCTGGTAAAAGTAATTAACAGAAGATTAGCCATAGGCATCTGCAGAGGGTACCGCACAATATCAACGGAAGCCGCAGAAATCATTGCCAGACTACCACCATTAACAATACTGGTAGAGGAGAGAACAGAGGGGTATAAAAAACCGAAGCAGATAAAAGAGGGAATAAAGAAAGAGAGAGCTCAGAAATGGCAGATGGCATGGGCAAGAGATACAAAAAACAAATGGCTGCATTCGTTATTGCCAAATATAGAAGGTTGGATAGAGAGGACGCACGGCGAAGTAACATACCAAGTTACGCAATATCTAACGGGGCACGGTTGTTTTCAGACGTATCTGAAAAGAATTGGTAAAGCAGAAACGGATGATTGTGTGTATTGCGGGATGCAAGACACGCCGGAGCACACAATGTACTCATGCGATAGATGGATGACACAAAGAGAGGAGACGAACAATAAATTGAAGGTACACCTAACGACGACGAACATGATAGAGGTAATGTTAAGGGATGAAGATAGCTGGGTAGCAATAGCAAACATGCTAAACAGCATTATAACTCAAAAGGAAATAGAAGAGAGGGAACGGGAGAAGGACACACGGGAAGAGATAACAGTGGAATAAGACTAAATCAGAAATAAGAAGCAGGCAAAAAATTGGTGGGGAAGTAATGCGGAAGCGGTCCCTCCACCCTTTTTGGATAGGGCACGGGAGAGTTTAGTGGGTGAGAGTCCCACACTACCTTTTCCGACTTGTCGGGGCGTCCGCTGCTTGCATGACGTCAGGTGTGCATTAGCATTCTCTCCTACCCATTAAAAAAAAAAAAAAAAGATTAGTTTATGTCAAAAAAACGGAGTTCTGTTGGACTCAAGAAGGGTTTTGTTAGCATAGATTAGTTTATGTCAAAAAAACGGAGTTCTGTTGGACTCAAGAAGGGTTTTGTTAGCATAGATTAGTTTATTATAATTAAAACACATTTTTCGTGGGGGATGTTGGCAGAGGGATATTTTTTTAGGGAGATGTTGTCCAGGGGGATGTTGTCCAGGGGAATGTTGTCCAGGGGGTATTGTCCGGGGGGAATTGTCCTAGAATCGTATAATCCATGTAAAAAATACATTCGTATATTCGTATACAAACATCGCTTATGTAAAAATAATAAAATCAATATTGTGTGACATAATTTCAAGTAATTTTCTCTGTTTTAACAAAACTGTCGATTAAACAATTATTTAGTATTTAACTATACAGGTGGACCATCACTTGAGGTAAGGTATACAATATTGTAATGGAAAATAGTACATATTAAATGTAGGTAAGGTACTGGTTCTGAAACAATTTTTTAAATCTAAATTCCTATAATTAAGGGTAGGTAGTGTAACAGTGGAAAATCTGACTGATATTTACTTTATTTTACACTTTGGGCACGGAGAGGAATTATAGAATAAGATAAAACAAAACAAAACACGTGATTACAAAAATTAAATATAATTACAATTAAATAACTGAAGAAAGTAAGGAATATACAAATTGACCCAGAATAATAAAATGGAATTATAAATTGCAAATACATCAAAAACATATGCCCGGAACAGTGTATATAACTATAAACAATTAAACAATACAAAAGTAGTGGAACTTACTTGACTTTCACATTTAAAACTAAAACACTTAAAATTAACGAACTTTAAACTAAAACTATTTACAAAACACAAAACTATTGAACTTTACATTTTGAATATTAAGGCTACTTATCGTCTTGACTGATAAAAACCGACTCCTTACTTTTTGATCTTGAGAAATATTGTCAGTTTCTAGATCCCCTCTTCTAGCAAATGCACCCACCCCCAAAGCCCATAAGGGGTGGTTTCTTAAAGATCGTCAACTTTGATTGGTTTTCGAGATATAACAGGAACCTTGCAAGGACAGTAGAAAATGTTACTAAACTAAAACTAACTTCTAAAATTAACCGTTACACATTCCAGCAAGTAATAAAACAATTTAGAAAAACCTTTTTCAAAGATGAGTAATAAAATGTCTTGCAGTCGCACGTGTTATATTTCCAAAACTAAGGATTTCAAAAGACCATAGAAACTGCAAAATTCCTCAAGTTTTACAGTAATAAAAATATAAAATAATTTCAAAGTGAAAATCCGAAAGAGCAATAAAAAATCATAAATGTTAGAAATAATTTAGAAACTTGAATTTTACAAAAACCAAATAAATAAATAAATACTGTTCTGCCGTCTGTTACAGTAGGTACCTAGTTCACTTAAGTAGAATATTTTTAGTACCACGGATGATTATTTATTTTGAATAGAGTTATGAGGTCGTATACTTAAACTAAATTCAATTGTTGTATTTTGCAAACATTAGTTATTAATAAGTTACAACGTAATCTTAATATTATAACTACCTATTTAACTAGTGGCCCAAAACTGTTTCATTCACAAACCTCAAAAACGAATTATAGAATTTTGAAAACATTAATTTTGTGCTGTGATCAGTAGCAGTACGTTTAGTATATGCCATTACAATATGTACTTCAAGTTCTTGTACATTCTGTATAATACATATTATCATCAGATTTTTTGCTTGTTCAAATAATATACTTTATCTGCAACAATATAATAATATATTCATTATATACGTGAAAGTAGTATAATAAACCCCACCATAAGGACACATTATGAATTAATGAATTCATTATTTTACACTGTTAAATAATGAGTACTTTATTCTTCCGAACTGTCAATCACTGGAAATTGTCATCACACCAAAGTTTAAGGTTAGGATAATATGAATACAAATTTGTAAATCAGAAATGTTGTTTTATTTGAAAAGTCGTAGATAAAACGTCGTATATGACTCGCAAATAATAGCTATAATTCACTCGGATGATTATACACTCGCCTTCGGCTCGTGAATAAATTTTCATCCTCTTTAATTAAAGCCTACATTATTTGCTCGTTTAATAATATACTATTAATATATTTTCGTATGCTGCAATTCATGCCGACATAAAGTAAACAATAAATTATTAATTTTTAAAACTTAAACAAAAATACTACTCTTATAAATACTATTATAATTATTCATTTCATCAATACGATAATTACTACATACATACAATTATGAGAAATATTAACGCCATTTTCTTATATATTTATTTGGTTCAAATTGTCATACATTTTTTTTATTCTTGAGTATGATTATGAAATATTAAAAATTGAAATACATTTTATTAGTACCGAAAATATCTAACGATTTATGGGATATTTTATTTATTGTAGCTCAGATAAAGATGTTGGTACCGCAGATAATTTAGGAAATTCTTCTCAATACTTTTACAACGACATCTGAACCTGATACTGACACTGACGTTTCAAGAGACACATTAGATGAATACTATGTGAATGAATCGCCCTCGACATCTAGGGCTGCTGCTGCTCCTGCTACATCCACACCTATTAAGGGAAATATTGAATTAAAACAAACAACGCTTCAAAATTTTAAAATACCAGGAAAAAGAGTTCAAGAACAGTATACAAGAGCTATATCATAATTTTTTGCTGTTGATATGATGCCATACTCTGTAGTAGAAAATATGGTTTTTAAACACCTAATAAAAATACTTTGTCCAGGATAAAATATCCCAAGCAGAAAAACATTTTCAGATAAAATTATACCTAAATTATACCAAGCCACCATAACATACATCAGCAATGAATTAAGATCGGCAGAATACGTCGCATATACTACTGACTGTTGGACATCATGCAACAACACACCATACATTTCACTGACAGCACATTTTATTGATAAAAATTCGACATTACAGTCTTATTGCTTAAACTGCAAGGAGATGTCTGAAGGTCATACAGGTATAAATATAAAAAATGTCTTACTTGACTGCACGGAATTTTTGAATATACAGTAGAATCGGGGAGACAGCCGAGGTACGTCATCAAAAAATGTCACTAAATTAGGTGACGTCAGCTGTAAACATATTTACATTAGTTCTTTGAATCGTAATGTAATATGATGTGCATGGTGCAACAACGTTGCAACAATCACGAAATGTTGTTTTGAAAAAGACAGATTTAAGATAAAAGATATAATAAACTAAACTGATAAAAAAGAAGCCAAAAGAAAATCAGAAACTCACACAGTAAATCAAGCATATAAACGTACTATAATTCAGTGTTACCACTCGAAGAAAAAAAATTAAAATTGATGGATTCATATACGGTAATTTAAATACATATATAAACTATTTTATATTGATTTAATGATAATAAGGTATAACACGTAGGCATATTTATAAAACTCATTATTAATTTTTGTGTACATTTGGTACAATTTTTGTTTTCGTATCAGTTACTTTAATATTATAAAGTTTTTCACCAAATGATAACGTACCTCGGCTGCTCCCCGATTCTACTGTACCAGAAAATACTATAAGTTCTTGTACAACTGATTTTGGCGCATACATATTATCTGCTATGAATTTGATAAATTGGACTAACATTTACTGTTTTGGGCATGTTCTTAACACAGGTGTGTCTAAAGCCTTAGAGTTCGATAATTTAAAACTTATTACAGATAAAGTTAAACACATAGCAAATTCCCTTTCCCATAGTTGGAAAATGGTTAGAGAATTAAATAAAATTCAAAAACAAATGAATTTGCCCATAAAAAAATTCCGTCATATTGTAGAACAAGATGGTGGTCATTTCTGAATTTAGTAGAAGTTATAGTAGATCAAAATTTACAATTTAGGTCTCACACAATTATTTTCCACCTACGATAATGGTAGGAATAGAAAATATATAATAAATCAGGATTAAATTGAAATTAAATTAAATTGATTAAATTTCAGAGCACATGGCTGGTGAAATAGTTATTTACGTACCAAATGCGGGAAGATTTTGATCCCACATGAGCGGTTTTTTGAAACACGAGCGGAGCGAGGGTTTCATTTACGCGAATGCTGGGATGGTGTCTTCCCGCAAGAGGTTTGTACAATGTTTTTTGTAACGAATAAAACTATAATCAAATACATTCAAGTCGTAGTTGTTGTAGTCTGGTCATTAAATTTGAGGTTACGATGCTTTTTGTACTCACTACTACCGACAGATGGCGCGCTGCACACAAGTTTTATTTTTAAATATTGGCGGTTTTCGGTGGTCTTCACTAATTATAATTCCCGGAAGTAACACTTTATAAACTAAATTTTATTATTTTTAAGATTATTTTACTCTGAAATGTCTAGAAAAGCCAGTGTTTTTTGAATTTTTCCTGATTGACTGCACTGGGAAATTGACATTTCCGATTGTCAATTGCGTGTTTAATATGTCATTTCCTAGGTGATGAGTACAAAACATATATAAGCATCATCTATGTTGCCTATAGTAAAAACCATATTCAATCAAAATCCAAGTAGCTATTGTTTAGAATAGAAGTAACATTTAGTATCGAAACTACTTGCCGCTCACCGTTGCTATCAAAACTTGTGTCCGCTTAGCAATGGCAACACCCTAAGGTCGGCTGCAGCGCGCGTTGTGTGACGTAGGCTGTCTTTGTTGACTTCGGACCGCACACAGAGCTCAGTGGTCAGTGTAGACTGTTGAGTAGAACTTCGTTGTAGTCACATCGCAGAGCGCTAGGCTTGCGTGTTTGATTATTATTTGTTGTAACTGTTTTGAAGTCTGCTAGAATTATAGTAAGCAGTTGATTATCATTGAATACGCTTCAGTATAGTTTGTAACTGGCAGTTTATTCATTATTATTTGGTTATTTGTATTGTCGTCGGTTAAGACGCATTGTTGCGTGCTTTGGTTGATATTGTTGGTTTGATATTGTGTTTATAAACGATATTATTTAATTATTCGTTTTTACGTGTTAGATATATATTAGCAATTAGGGGTTGTTCTTGTTAGCTGGAATCATTTGAACTTGATAATTTAGGATTAATGTGATTCATTTAATAATTATTCCATAGTATTTTGAGTAGTTTATTGGTATATGAACTGTTTATTGATAATTGAGTTGTTTTTTGGGTATTTGACTTGGTTTTTTGGTATTATTGTATGTGTTTATTATTTTGATTTACGTTACGATTTGCTTTTGAGATTTACTTAAGCGGTCTCGAATATAATTTGGGTTTAAGTTAAATTAAGGTGTATTTTTAATTGTGCATACAGTCCACTTACTCATTTAAAATTATTATTGTTGTTGCTAAAAACTGAGCTATTAAAAACAGGTATTGATATTATTATTGACAGTGATTCAGATCCAGATCCAGATATTTCGAGAACATGTAAAAATATTTTAATGAAAATTAAAAGCACTGTTACGGATCGATATTTTTCAGAAAAATATTTAAAAGTTTTACAAATGTCAATGTTTATTAACCCTAGATGCAGGCCAGATCTGGAAAGCAACGAGAATATTGAAATAATCCTAACACTAATCGAAAAAGAAATTAATAACATTATATTAGAAGAAATAAGATTAATTGAAAAATTACCCAGAACAGAAACAGGTCTGTCTGCAATTTTGGGAAGAGGCAGAAACATTGGTTTGGGTACAGTTGTTGAAACGGAGGAAAATATGACAGTAATCATTAAAATGGAAATAGAACAAATATTTAAAGACAGCAGAGCCAGATTTAAAAGACAATGTATTGGATTGGTGGAAACTAAATGAAAAGTCATTTCCAAGGCTAGCCAAAATAGCAAAAAAATTCTTGTGCATTCCAGGAACAAGTGTTCCTTCTGAGCGTGTATTCAGCCACGGGGGACATTTAGACTTCGATTTGTTTAACTTTTCGACGCTTAGACTTATCGGTATTTAGACTTTTCGATATTTAGATTTTTCGATTTTAGACTAATCGATTAAAATCGATATTTTTAAAAGTTGAATATCGATTTTTAATTTTCGAAGTCTACTAGCCCTAGTATAGATATATATTTACCGTGTGTGCGGTTACCAGTCAACTCAAGGTTATTGATGGAGAGTAGGTACACCACAGGGGAAATTTTTGTGCATTTAAACTAGAATGCGTACCGGGCTGGATTCGAAACACCACATTAGAAGAATTATATCTCAAGAAAAATTTTCATTCGATATTATACTCGTAAATTAATTATATTCATTTGCGTGCAACTGCGCAAATTCTAGAAAAATTATATTTGAATCATTTTTTTATCCGGTAGCTTATAAATAAAAGGTAAGACACGTTAGTTTATATTTAGATAATAGTACTATAATTCTAAACATTTCTGTATAGATTGTTTCATAAATTAAATGAAAAAAGTGAATAGCTTTTTCCTGTTTTCCTAACTGTTAATTCTTCAAGGTTTCTATAAAAATATACCAGTTGAAAGAAACATGATATCAAAGTGGACTTCATTGGCAGCGGAGCAAATAAAACATTCTAAAATAACAAATCATTTTCGTTCTACTGTGATAGCAAGGTCAAAAAGTGTGGTGTGGATGAACATTAATTGCAATTTGTCATGTAGTATTAGTTCTAGCTCTTATTTGAAGATTAACACTAACACCACGAAAAATTAATTATGAAAATGCAAAATAAAAAAATAGAAGTGAATGAAACAAACCTAAATTATTATAATAAATGTGGCGGTCGTTTCGACTCGGACCGCGTGCGCACCACTAGCTCAGCAGCTACAGTGGTCTAACGGTCAGCGCTTCTGACTACCACCGTACGGTCCCGGGTTCGATTCCCGCCGCCGCAACTCTCCATCGCGTCTAAGGCAGGGCATGGCTTACAGCCTTACTGACGAGTCCAAGTAAGCATGCCCGGGACGAAACGCAAAACATCTCAGGCTCATTGGCGTGCCGACCCACAAACGCCAAAGTGGTGACCCCGACGTGATCTACACGCATCCTACACCCTTCGTCCCTCTAGACACCACCAGCATCACAACCATCATCGTTGTCACTGGTGGGGGAGTACTGTGGCGGTCGTTTCGACTCGGACCGCGTGCGCACCACTAGCTCAGCAGCTACAGTGGTCTAACGGTCAGCGCTTCTGACTACCACCGTACGGTCCCGGGTTCGATTCCCGCCGCCGCAACTCTCCATCGCGTCTAAGGCAGGGCATGGCTTACAGCCTTACTGACGAGTCCAAGTAAGCATGCCCGGGACGAAACGCAAAACATCTCAGGCTCATTGGCGTGCCGACCCACAAACGCACTCGGACCGCGTGCGCACCACTAGCTCAGCAGCTACAGTGGTCTAACGGTCAGCGCTTCTGACTACCACCGTACGGTCCCGGGTTCGATTCCCGCCGCCGCAACTCTCCATCGCGTCTAAGGCAGGGCATGGCTTACAGCCTTACTGACGAGTCCAAGTAAGCATGCCCGGGACGAAACGCAAAACATCTCAGGCTCATTGGCGTGCCGACCCACAAACGCCAAATAAATGTATTTTTTATTGTACAAATTATTGTAATTTTTAATCTATAGTACTTCAAGTGTATTGCGGGTTGAATTCTGATAATAAAAATGCGTATGTAACGTCGTAATAACAGCGGGTGCACTAAAAATGCATTTTTTGTTCGTTTTAATTAGTCAAACATCAAAACTTAATGTCTTATTACAAAATAATTTGTTATTTACTAAACGTCAGACAACAGGTTAACCAAATTCCGATTTATGTCAAAGCTATCAAAGCGTCTACATGGTTATGAACTAAATGCAACCCGCAATACACCCTCAAGATCCGACCGCGGTGTCCTCTCACTCTTATATGTTGCGATGATAAACAAATGCCATATGCGGTATCTAGACAGTACAAGATCGACGAAGAAGAGTAATAGAAGTAGATTTTCTTGCACGAAGACCCGCCAGACCTCCTCCAACAGCACCGAGTTGCTCGCTTGCAATTTTTTGGGAGGCATGTAAATTGGGATTAAGGTGATTAGACTAGTGTTCTAGTCACTATCGAATCCCGATATTTTTTAATGTCGTCATCATATGGATGTGTAAAAGTGTGACGACCAATTGGGAAACTTGTGCATTTAGTAATACTGTAAGATTCCTGGGAGGATCAGTAATGGCGTGAACTGGGATATCAGTGGAGTTGCGGATAGATCTGTATCTTGTTTCTACGGGAGTATTCAATGCCGATAGGTACAGAAAAGATATTCTGACCGACAATGTTGTTCCTTACGCACCATTTCAAGATGATAAATTTATCCTGATGCACGATATTGCGAGCCCTCATGGTGCTGCAATCGTGAACGGTTTACTGTAATATCAATGATGAATGCTAGGGGTAACAAACAGGGTTAAAATATGGAAAACGCGATTTTTAAATACTTGCTAGATTTATACTTGTTTTATTGGCAATAAAAATTAGCAACTAATTCTCACTTATAATCTCCCATGTACATTAATTCTTTCCGGAAATTTTTCGATAACAATGAGACATATAATAATATAAAAATTAAATTAGATGACATTCCAAAAAAAAATAAAAAAACACCACAACACCAGATTGGGAATTTCTTCTAAGTGATCCAATATATCTGTGCCTCAGAGTCACATTCTGGCGAAAAATGAGATATATGTAATATTGGACTTAGCGTTGTTGATTCTTTTGTTCGGTAAAGAGTATTGTCACTTATAGCTTATTTTTAAAATTAGCATGTTTTAAACTATATTACGTCCAATTTCATTTTGGGGGTAAAAAATATCGTGTCCGCAGAGTTCAGTTTACCTTGATTGCACACAGCCTTTATTACTTTGTTTTTAAAGTAACGTGACTTAATACCATATTATGTCTCCCGACGCAAAGAAGCAAACTGTTTTAAGTCTACTTGATACTTTTTAACTCCATAAAACTTTGTAAAGTAATAGTGTTAAGTCTACATTTAACTTATACATTTCTTCGTGACGTGTCGGAAAATAACAATAAAAATAACAGTTTATTATTCTGTTCAGGTGACTTTTAATAATTATTGATTGTGTTTATTAAACATGACTGAAAGAAGTAAGAAACTACTTGAATTAGCCGGCACAGAATTTCCAGGAGACAAATTAACCTCAAAATCAAATTTAAGAAATGGTATTTATTATATTATTGTATTTCTTTAATAACCTTTACTACGAATAGGGCATTATGCTAAATATATTATTTATTTACAGATGTTTTTACTGAAGAAATCAAAAATTTAAAAACATACGAAATATTAGATTACCAAAACTTAGTCGAAGTGGCTTCCGAAACAAGTAAATGTGATAAAATGTACTACCTATACACTGTGAATTAAGCATAACGTTTAATGTAAAAAATAAGAATTTAAAAAAAATTTCTAAGTCCGCAAACCACTAGAAATCGTCAATGTATTATTAATTTATAGGTGTTCTTACTGGAACAGCTGAAAATCTGGAAACTGAAGAAGTATTTCATAATCAAGAATTAGTAAAGAATCGTAAATGAGCAGTATGAAACCGACTATGGCACAAATGGCATGAACAATATGAAAACAAAAGTGTAATTTCGGATTCTGATCATTTCCGTCCAACTGCTGAGCCTCAAATGGAAAATCATGATGATCCAAGATAAATTTTTGAAGAAGGTAGTGATGATAGTCTAAACGATCGAAACTATCATATTTCCGACGACCAACTTCGTACTTCAAGCGATAGCGAGGAACAAGAAAATAAATTCATAAAAACTAGAAAGAGACCAAGGCATCCTGATAACTGGAAATGTAACAGTAGAAAAAAAAACAGGGAAACGTGTAGTTGAGAAAAAAATTAAAGAATTCTGTAAGCAAACATGCATGTTTAAATGCTTGTAAAAAATAAATGAAGATTATCGTATGAAAATATACCAAGAATTTTGATCTAAGGATCAAAAACGCCAATTCGTGGCATCTTTGATTAGATCCAGTCCAATAAAGAGAAGAGAAAGAACGGGAGATAAAAGAGATTAAAGACAATTTTCTAATTAAAGCATGTAAATCTTTTTTTTAATATATCGCAAACCTTCGTGTCTACTGCACTGCAGAAAAGGGAAAGTGGTGGTGTTGTTTCTCGAGATGAGAGAGGCCGGCATCAACCATCAAATAAAATTGCGGAATATTTGAAAGATGCCGTGCGGAATCATAATTTTAAAATTTCTGACTGAAGAATCGCATTATAGTCGCGAGCAAAGTACTAAAAAATATTTGGGTAGTCATTTAAACATATCTTGTATGTACGAATTACTCGTATATAAAAGACAATGCGAAGATTCTAATGTTCCAGAAACTGAAATTGCTAAAGCATGGATGTGGATGTACAGCGAAATATTCAATAAAGAATTTAATTTTTCTTTTCAAGCTCCAAGTAATGATACATGTGATGAATGTGGTCACTATATTGTGCAACTTAAGGCTGTTCGACCCTGGCCTCAGAAAACTGTTATTTTGCACAACTTTAAGACCATTTTTCTTGTTACTGTACGTTTTGTTTCTTTTCAAAAAAATTGTACATATTATTGAATACTTTATAAACTAAATGGCAGACTCAGAACTTTAAATAATGTTATTGTTAATAAGATATCAGTACTATTAGTGAAGGCGTAAAGATGCTCATATTTTCTGTAATAATTTTTTTATTTAAAATTGCTCTCTACTATTTAATAGCATTAGTAAAATTATGCTGAGGAAGCTCAAAAAATAAAAAATTCAATAACCCGTTCTTGAAAAAAATGGAACTATGTGATGCGCAAATGCGAATTTTTCAAATAATATTCGTTCGTATTTTTTCGCGTTGGGCCAATATTTAGGCAACTTATTTCACATCCTTGTCTTCTGCTCCCAGCTTCGAGAACCTCAAAGCAATAAACTCGGTAGGGGGTAGGGTAGGGCTCAGGTATAAAGTTGAAACCTCCAGCTTCTTGTTTCAAATATAAATTTGTATGATACTGATTCGTGTAATATAATAACAGAATAAATTCTAAACATTATTGTTTAATTTAAATTGTAATAGATTTGAAATTACAAAAATTTGTTGCAGTTACAATATAACATTCAATTATTTAACTCAATAAAGCTGATATTAAATTGATACTTACATTTGTGTACTTACCGAGCAAATTAAACAAAATAAACATTACTAAAAATTCAACTAAAACAATATTTGTAAACCATAAAAACACATATGAGTTGTAAATGAAATACAAACCATGATTATTATTACGAGTATCTAAAAAAAAAGTATTGGAGTTTTGTAAATAGAATGAAAATTAATATAAGTTATTAATTGTCAATGTGTTACATTTAATACATTAACACAATTTATTGTTTTGAATAAATCATAGAAATCATTTACATTTTTATTAATAATTAGATACTAATAATATAATTACAATTTTTTAAAAATTATAAGTATTATATTTGATTATTTGTTAAAACTAAACTTTTAAAACAATAAAATAAAATCAATATGTTTCTCGGGGAGGCAAGTCCCGTATATACCTGGAATCTATTAGTTCCGACAAAATTTCTCGAAGAGTTGTAAAAGCGTTTTTTTGGTCATTAAAACGTTGGAAAAGCGCAGAAATATAATCAGTAAATTTATATTGAATAAGCGCCGATCAAAACATTGAATAAGCGCAGATCGTAACATTGAATAAGCGGATTTTTCGAAAATGAGATTTCTGACCATAACAAGTTAGTTCAGATCGTCTTCGAGTATGACGGGGTTAAGTTCAGAAAATGTTAGGCAAGAATATTTTCTAGTTTTTAAATTTTTTGTTAAAAATAGGTACTCTTCGAGTATGATGGGGTTAAGTTCAGAAAAATGTTAGGCAAGAATATTTTCTAGTTTTAAAAAATTCAAAAAATATTGTAGAAAAACTGTCGTGAAATCCCTAAAACCATTGTGGTTTACAAATGTGCACTTCTGCGCTTATGCAACTACAATTTATGCACTTTTCAAATGTTGTTTTATGTGCTTTTCTAATGTGATAAGCGAAAACTGATAAAGGCCAAATGCGCTTATTTAGCTCACCCAAATTCCTTCGTGATAAAATTTGTTTAATTGCTCATATTCCTATTAATAGTCCTCGATAGATGATATCTTTGTATCAGTAGTATTCAGATCAATGTCACTATAATTTCCACTGTTTTACTTTCTACGTCTATTTGGTGGCTCAAAATATTTTCCGAATCAACATCATTTGATTCGGCAATTTGAACAACATCTTCAGGCGTAGTTGAATCTCGGATGATATTTGGAGCTGTACTAATAAAAAAATCACAGAAATGTAGAAATGTCGAAATATATGCAAACACAATGTAAATAATTTATATGACTCATTATGGTAGGTACATTTATTAAAGTTGTACCTATTATTTAATTAGATTAAACAAAATATAAAGTCTCACGTTAATAAACGTCTAGAAAAAGCTCTCAACTACAACATATTGAAATAATTTTTTTCTTTTGTTATTTACCTATATTGATATAACACGCCATTATAGTTCAGTTTTAAAAATATGCTAAAATACTACATAATAGATTTATTTTTAGATAGTATTTTGTGCATCTAGGGGGACGCGTGCTATTATTCCCGCGGGCAAAGCGGCGGCCCGAGCGAGGGCGCTGGCTTCGCCCAAGGGAGGAATAACCTTCCCTCCCGGGACACACACAATATTTTACGTCACGAGGGGGCAAAACAGTCTCGAAATCACCTTTCTTGCAAGCGTGAGGAACGCACTTGCTTTCCTCACGCGCAGGAGGAAAAACTCGTTTCCCTCCATTAGCAAGAGGAAAACACTGCTTTCCGCCCTCGAGTGACGTAAAAGTGATTCAGCATTTTAAATAACTGACTGTACTTCTTTCTCCGATAGTAGATGAGAATTAATGTACCCTTGTCTCGTTTCGAGACGAGATTTACTCTAGTCTTGATCTCGATCTCAGTTCGAGAATCTCGATCTCGAATCGAAAGTCTCGAATAAAAAAGTATAGTCAGTTTTTACTTCCTTGTACACGGATTAAGGAAGTATTGTAATCGCGAAAAATTTCGGTTCTCAGATTTTTACGGAAATATCCGTTTTGACCTTTTCTGAATCCATTATGACTAGTTTCGTCTTGACGTCTGTACGTACGGACGGACGTATGTACATATGTGTGTCGCGTAACTCAAATACGGTTAGACGTAGAAAGTTGAAATTTTGTATTTAGGACTGTTATAGCATCTAGTTGTGCACCTCCTATTTTTGGTTTCAATCTATAAACCGGAAGTAGTACTTTTTAAAAATATTTCGATAAATATTTAATTTAACACAAATTTTTTTATTTTAAATGAAAGATTAAGTGATTATTACCTAAAATCGGTATTTTATAAATATTTTTGTATCTGGTATCATTTTGGAATAATTAATAGTAATTTATTATACAAGACGATAAAGAGATCATTTATCGAAAAGTGAAAGATGTTAGTTCACGAGTGACGAAGGAACGAGTGGGCTATCTTTCACGTGTCGATAAAGACTCTTTATCGTCGTGTACAATATATTATTTTATTTTGTACTTAATGTTAATTTGTGTAAAAATATTCTTATTTTACTTAAATTTTATTTTGTCTACTCAAATTTTACTTTATCTACTCAAATTTTACTTTATCTACTCAAATTTTACTTTATCTACTCAAATTTTACTTTATCTACTCAAATTTTACTTTATCTACTCAAATTTTATTTTATCTACCCTCGATGTTAAAGTAATACTTTATCTACTGAAAATGAACGTATAAAACCAATTTTTAACATTAAGTACAAAATAAAGTATATATTTTTAATTTAGTATTTCTTTATCTTGTAGTCCATGATCGATTAACATTTGTTACTACGTAAAATTTAAATGATTATGACATGACAGTGACAATAGTAAAATATGCTTTATATCTTCTTCTGCAGTTTAAATAAAATGACTAAAATATATTTGTGAGTATACTAGTATAATAAGTTAAAAGAATTTTTTATATTATTCTACATTTTAGTTATTAAGAAAAGTATGAACACACAAGGCGTACAAGGAAGTCATGTGGTGTCCACGTCAGATTTTTTAAACAGTAAATCTAAACTCAAACTATACTGTACTAAATATGGTATTAGGTATTACACATATATCATAATAATTATTATATAAACATTCGTCTTCTGCATGATTTTGTTTTAACCATGTTAACTGTTCACAACACTAATATAACGATAATGAATATAAAATAAAGAATATTCGCAAAAACGTTTTATATCAAGAACAACATCCAATATCACTTTACTATAATAAGACAAGTAATAGAGTAACAAAAAAATACCTATAAATATATACGAATTTAACAGTCAATTCTTAGAACTTGGAAATTTTTTGGATTAAGTAATTAGGTATAACTGTGTAATTAATGCCAAAGTACAGTTGCAATTTATACGAATTTAACAGTCAATTCTTAGAACTTGGAAAAATTTGTGGATTAAGTAATTAGGTTACACAGTTACAAAAATATAAGCTTTGTAAGCCCAATTGCACAATTATGTTGATCTTGATATTATACATTTTTGAAGCTCGATAGTACTTGTTTGACTATGATTTTTGCGAAGATGATAGCCATTTGTATTAAAAGTGTTTTTTGTTAATTAAAAATACTGCTAAATATATACATTTATACAACTTGATTTTTAGAAATACTCAAATACCTTCCTTCTAGGTATATGACGAGAAGTAAAAATATATTATGTATGATTTTAAATTTGATATTATGTGTTCTCAAAATAGTTATAAAATATCTAACACACAATTTATTAAAATAAGTACCTATAAACAAAAAATAACTGGTGTTTTTGACTAGGTTATGGTAAAGGTGTACCTACTATCCTAATTAATATCTTGAATAATTTCATAGGTGGCTTATTTTAATTTTACATGCATATTCAATATTCGTCAGTCGCGTTGTTCATATCATAAGTAAAATATTTTATTCTTGAGGAGTGTTCGTTTCAAAACATTGAATGTTAGAATTCTACCCAGAGGGATTAAGTTGTAAATGTTATGATTTATGATCCTTCTATGAAGAACATACCGACTGTGTTGTTCTGGTTGTATACCAAAAGGAGATTATTTGAAAACCTAGATGCGAAATTTTTGTTGAGGGTCGAAAAGCCTTAAAGATACGTCACTTTCGCCAGAAAATATAATAAACATTAAAAATGACTATGACAATCATTTGAAAGAGGCTAAGGCCAGATACAATTTTAAAAATCTGACGTGGCCATAACAAGACCTCCCGCTATACCTACTTTATTTTTTTTTACTTATTATACAAAAAAATATATTAATATATAAGTACTACTACTACTGACAAATATATTTTAGTCATTTGATTTAAACTGCAGAAGAAGATTAAACGATATTTTACTATTGTCACTGCCTCTGTCACTGTCATGTCATAATCATTTAAATTTTACGTAGTAACAAATGTTAAACGATCATGGACTACAAGATACGGAAATAAGTACTAAATTATAAGTATATACTTTTATTATTCTTAAATTATAGCAGATATAGGAAAATTTATAAAATACCAATTGTAGATAATAATCACATAATCTTTCATATAAAATAAAAAAATTTGTGTTAAATTAATTATTTATCGAAATATTTTTAAAAAGTACTACTTCCGGTTTATTAATTGGTACCAAAATTTACTAGGCTCTTAAGATTCGTATTAAAATCTTAAATATAAAATTTGGTTCTTAAATTTTTGTAACTTTTTGAGTTATAGAAAACGAAATTTTTTTTACATACAACCTAACATACATGTTGTGTATTTTTGTATACAGTAATAATACGTCCAGATAGCTTTATATTATTTTATTATATTCCCTTAAATAACCTTATTAATATATAATATTACACGATAAGAGTATTGTATTTTAACCTATATTAAACTTTAAACAAGTATATTTTGACACTTCTTGAATCACACATTTCCCTAGAATTAGTTCTACGCGTTCTTCTTCCTATTCCCTGACAGTGTTGCCAACCTGGTCATCATAATGTAACAATACACAGATCATAAAACGTGCTTATCTCTTAGAATTTCACACTCGAATTTTTTGACCCATCACAATACCTCCCTTATAGAATATGAGCTATGAGGCGGGAGGTAAAAAGATCGATACGGAATAATCTCGTCCGTCAAATCAAGAAAGAGTTATCATGGTAAATTTAGAGAAATGTCTGCCTACACCACTAATAACAAATGCGCAAAGTTTTAACGCATTAAAAATTATGGATCTTTAATTACACAATTCGTGATTCAACAACAAATAAATCCTTCTGGTACATGTGGGATGAATCAGTTTCTGGAAGAGGAGGAAAAGAAATGGCTTCATGTTTGTTAAAATTGATCGTTACAAGTAAATTTCCTAGTTATCTGCATACATTAACCATCTGGCGTGATAATTGTCCCACGCAAAATAGAAATATTAACATGGCAATGTGTTACTTTCATATAATTAAAATAATACCAACGTTAAAAGTAATAAATCACAAATTTTTTTCACCTCGAAGTGGACTGTGATCACTCACTTATAGAGAGAGAAAAAAAGAAAATGCCAAATTTTAGTATAATGATTAACTGGGATTGGCAACAACTTGTCAGAATAGCTAGTGCTAGAAAACTTTAAATATTTAATCGAGCATCTAGAATCGCCATTTCAAATAAAAAAATCTAAGAATGGAAATTTTCTAATATCTAAAATAGTAGAATAGTAAATTTTCAAGTTCAGTCAGAACAACCTACTTTGTATTTTAAGAAGAAATTTAAAGATGATTTCGATGAAATATATTTTTCTAGAAATACTCGCCGTGACAATCTTCCATGTATCCGAAATGACGCAAAACCCATTAGTACAAACAAATACTAGAGTCTGCAACCTCTTTTTCCATGGCTGCTTAAAATGTTTCACCAGTTTTATGAGAACCTTCCACGTCAGGATAATAAAAATGCGGAAGATGATGTATAAATTACTTTTCATAAAAATCTGAGAAAATAATTTTTTTTTGTAATAATAAGAATTTAATTTATTTTGCTATGCTAAATATTGTACAAGTTGTAATAAAAAAATTAATATTATAAAATAAACCATTCCTTAATAAATCATTTACACCTATCACTGTTTCAACTGAAAAGATGCGTAAGAGCCATATATTTAAAGCTGGTATTTCAGTCTTAATTATAAAAATTAATATTTTTTACACAAAATACAAGAATCGCTACATTTTGGAAAAGACCTGATTTAAATTTTAAATATATATATATATATATATATATATATATATATATATATATATATATATATATATATATATATATAAATGATATGATACAGATTTTATGACAGTAAAAATGTCAGTTTATTAACAAAAATAACTAATTTAATAAGGAATTGCAATTCAATTATATTATTTATAGTAAATTTTTAAAAATGGCCTGCATTTTCTTGAATACATAGTAAAACTCTTCGTATAATTTCTGATTATTTTACTTAGAAATCTACAACGAAAAAGTATCTTATTATACATGATTGTATTCAGAATTTTATGTAGAATTAATATCTTTAAAAATATACGGGGTGTTCCGTTTAAAATTAGGAAGTAAGGAAACAGGAAGTTATCAAAATTAATTAATTATGTAGTTTAATGCGCCTTTGAATGTAGTTTATAAATCTATAATATTAATGTAATTGACTTAAAAATACAACTTTTTTGGGGGGTGCGCCTGTTTCAGGAAACGCTCGGTATATATATATATATATATATATATATATATATATATATATATATATATATATATATATATATATATATATATATATATATATATATATATATATATATATATATATATATATCGAGTTACTGTCGCGAATGATTTTCCACATAAATAGAAGGCTCATGTTAACCAACTCCAAGTTTATGGATATTTCTCATTAGGCAGAAGCACTCAAAATCTTCATGCTGCAAAAGAAAGCTATACGCGCACTACGCTCAATAAGTAGCAGAGAGAGTTGCGGAGAACATTTTAAAGAAGAGAACATCTTAACAATCCCTTCGTTGTATATGTACAACTGTCTAAAATATGTGTACACAAATAAGAATAAATTTAAAATCAACTCCCAATTCCATGACCATAATACACGCAACAAAAATAATTTTTCTGTTCCAATCCACAGAATTACAAAAACCCAAAATGGGGTCGACTACTGGGGTATCAGCCTCTACAATATACTCCCAGAAAACAAGAAAACACTAGCAAAGGAGCCATGTTCTAATTATTTAAAGACTACTCACAAAAAACTGTTTATTTCGATAGAAGAATTTTTTAAACATAAATTTTAACATGTAATACCTGTAATATCTACTCTCCACTGTACCTGACGATTTTAGAGTATGTAAATACTAAAAAATAAATAAATAATAATTATTATTATTATGCTTTTTTCATAATCAGTTGTATTTTAAACAGATGGCAACATTTAATATTGACAGGTGATTGATTCAAATCTAACTATTTTTAATGGTAACGTACCTCAACAATTCATCTCAGAATCCACCAGACCAGCACAGTCACAGATAGCTGTTTAGATCTCGTCAGTGTGACTCAGCTCGGTTTCTGGTGCCACAATGTCAATTTCAATTTTATTGTCAGCTTTAATAATACATATTATTTACATTTTTTTAAATATAGCATTACATAACATAATATATATGCCACAATGTACGACATCAAGGTAGGTTACCCGCCTACGCGTTGGTAAGTCGTACAGAGAGTCACCGAGAAACTACTTGCGCCATCTATGGAGACTGAAATGAACTGTGAGATGCGTTGAAATTACTCGTTTGTAAAAAAATGAATTAATGAGAACGTTTTATGTGTCTAAAACCAGCATCCTCCCAGCAGATCATCACCAATGACACATATTGGGGTTCGCTGTGATGACACGAGGGCTGTTACGTGCCAGTTTTGCATCCTATTCCAGTTTCCATTTAATCCTTTTCATTCTCTTCCGTGTTTGATTTTATGTAACCTAAAAAGGAAGTTTTTATTAGTAAAGTAAATGTAGAATATTTGATATTTAGAATACCACTTAGCCTTTGATTCAATTTCTTCTTAACTTCATTTCGTTTTGGAAATTATAATTTAGCTTCAGTAATCTATTTTTATAGTTTTGGTTGTTTACATACGCCAGCTGACAGTTGACTTGAAATTTGACGTGCACGACTCGCGACATCTACCGTAGTTTAATGTTATCATTTGAATATTTCTTTGAGTATTTAATTTATATTTTTCCCCAACCTTACCCCTGGTGTCTGAGATTGTGGATGCTACAATGTGTGTTTTAGTTAATTTCATGTGTTAGTTTATTGCTGTCTTTATGTTGTTATTGTTGAATTTAATTTAACATTGTTAGAGCAACCACCCTTACAGGGATGCATTTCGTCGGAGTTTGCAATCAGGCGACATGTAACGGAGAATTCGCGGGTCATTGACTTAAGTACAAATCAATTAATTACTGCCAGATTTAAGTAGATTTTAATTATTCTAGAAGATTTCGTGTAACGGTTCTTTTTTTAGTCAATTTTTGCAGTATCTTGAGATCAGATCGATTGAGTTAGTGCTAATTTTGTAGATCAATTGTGCGTTGTGAAGTGATTTTGATACCCGCTGGGTATTTGAGAATTAGTACTGCATTGAGTTTAGTTATTTTTGGTTGTTGTAAATAACTATTCCTCGGATTTTTTCGGATTAAATCAACGATACATCTCTCACTTTTAGCCGCCCAACATCGAAGGTAAATAACATTAAAGTTACACGTTATTCAGTTTAGTAGTCCTATTTACTTTATTCATTTTAGTTTATTTCAAGTCAGTAAAAATATAGAACAATTTGCGATATTCTAATTCAGTAGTTTCTCCCGCCCTAACCGCCAATCTCTGTACATGCGTCTAATTGTAAACTTTATTTCAGGCTTTTATTTAGGTTTTCTTAATTCAATTTTACGATTCGTTACGTATATCTCATTTGCACACTCTGCACGCATGCAGGCTCAGTGTACTGGGTGTCTGCTTTGCATTTTCCAATATTTTGGGAAAATCGTCATTGCACTGCGAGTGAAACGTCATCAATTCGTTGCGTCATTCTGCAATTGCCGATCCTACGATCTGAACGAAGCGTTCCGAGATCTTCCGAGTTCCGCATTACTTCGCCTGGCTTCGTTCAATTTCGGAGACGCCGAATCAGTCTTAGCGTGTGGAGGGGATCAGTCGACCGAAAGCTAACATGAAGTTAACTCCATATTATATTTTAACATGGAGATGGTTAAATTGGGCCTTAGAAGGAATTCCCGATCTGGTGTTATGGTGTTTTATATATATTTTGAATGTCGTCTAATTTAATTTTTATATTATTATATGTCTCGTTGTTATCGAAAAAAATTCCGGAAAGAATCAATACACATGGGAGATTATAAGTGAGAATTAGTTGATAATTTTTATTGCCAATAAAACAAGTATAAACCTAACAAGTATTTAAAAATTGCGTTTTCCATATTTTAACCCTGTTTGTTATCCCTAGCATTCATCATTGATATTACAGCAACTAGTTTGTTATACTATTATTTAAGTAATGAACAATTAGAGAATTTGTTGCTAATTTCTTTTTGCAATAATAATAAAAATAAACTTAGTTAAGTTTATCATCCATTCCCTATGAGACGTCATATGGCTTCGCAATCCTGGTACCAATATTTTTGTCCGCTTTTGCTTCGGTGCAGTCACGAGCAAAATGACCTTTTCAATGACAGTTGTTGCAACCATATTTGTTCTTGCAGTACTTCAGGTACTTGGCACATGACTTGTTTTTGCAGTACTTTTTGTGTGGCCCTTCATGTCACATTTAAAACATTCCACTGGAAAATACTTCTGCACAGCTGACTTGTTTGACTTTCGATGGAATTTGGAAACGAGTACGTTGTAAGACGTTTGATTGCTCAATTGATCTGTATTAAGTCTGTTCTCCTCTAATCGAATGCGTTCAATGAGCGTGTTGACGTTCTTGTCCTTGACGTTAACATTGTCCCAAGCTGTCCTCAGATGGTGAAGTATTGGTTGTATGATTCCAAGTATCCTGGTTAGGATCCATCCTTCTTTAACTGTCTTGAATGGTCAATGCATTTTCAACCGCTGACTTGCTGACGTCGTACACATAACTAAAAAATTTCCTTTGTAAACCGTCAATCGACAAATCAGACTTCTTACCATATAATACATCTAATTTGGTCAACATTTGACGTGGTACAATTTGCAATTTTAATTGCAATATCACTATTAACATTAAGTCCGATAAGAGATTCTGCTTCAATATCCTTTTGCAGCCAAGACGCTTGGTCTGCCGCTACTAACGGTAACTCAGTTACTCCGGTTGAAATTAAATATACATTTTTCGATTTTAATGTAAGATGTAGTTTAAATCGCCATAAAGTATAATTTACGAATCCTTATGAGTTTACAGACAAAACTTCCATTTGCGATTTAAAGAAATCCATTTTAAAATAGACCAACTTAGAATTTAACTTAACAAGAAATACCTTTTCACGACTTAAGACTACTACTTACTTGATATACGCTGACCAACTGACATTTACTGTTCCAATTTAGCGCTGACTAACTAGGCTGGACATCGAAGTACTTGGCTCGGTACCGGCGGCTTGCCGTTCACTGACAGGATTTCAGGTTGACTGCCTTGACGGTGACTGACTTAGCTTTGACTGACTCGACGTTGACTGATGTGGCGTTGACTGATTCGACGTTGACTGACTCGACGTTGACTTTTCAATTGGCTTTTAAAATTATTCAAATTTGACATTAATTCAGATTATGGTCCTAGGCCCATAACCTGTTGAGGTTTATGTGGAAATCCGAGGTATGTCAAAATGAGAAATAAAATGAACGACAATCTTTATTCAATAAATTATTATTGAAGATATTTATAAGGATACTGATAAGGTTACTATAAAAGCCAATTGCATATACCACCTGTAAATACAATTTTGTTTGTCATAAAAATAAATAATTTAAAACATACCTTGCATCTCATAAATAAAATGTTCAGTCTTTTCATTTATTTGTCAAGATCACTTTAGTAACTATTACAGACATTTGTTTCCAAGGATTATAAAGTAAAACATTGATTACAAAAAAAAGATCTCGACGCACAGCTTCATTCATCACAAAAATTACTATCATTATCATGTTCCGGTTGGTGGTAACACCCAATTACAACATTTGTCTAATTTTATAAGTACTACATAAGTCATGTTGTCGATTGAGAGGTAAAAAGGCTGTAGATTTGGTGACCGGACAAAACAGATCAATGAAAAAACAGAACATGAAAAAACAGAACATGAAAAAACAGAACATGAAAAAATAGAACAGTGAAAAAAGAGAACAATGAAAAAAGGTAACAATGAAAAAACAGAACACTGAAGAAACAGAACAATGAAAAAAGAGAACAGTGAAAAAACAGAACACTGAAAAAACAGAACATTGATAAAACAGAACATGAAAAAACAGAATATGAAAAAACATAACAATGACAAAACAGAATTCAAGAAGGGTTTTGAATTAGTTTATGTCAAAAAAACGGAGTTCTGTTGAACTCAAGAAGGGTTTTGTTAGCATAGATTAGTTTATGTCAAAAAACGGAGTTCTGTTGGACTCAAGAAGGGTTTTGTTAGCATAGATTAGTTTATATCAAAAAAACGAAGTTCTGTTGGACTCAAGAAGAGTTTTGTTAGCATAGATTAGTTTGTGTCAAAAAACGGAGTTTTTTCATGTTCTGTTTTATCAATGTTCTGTTTTTTCAGTGTTCTGTTTTTTCACTGTTCTGTTTTTCATTGTTCTGTTTCTTCAGTGTTCTGTTTTTTCATTGTTCTCTTTTGTCATTGTTCTGTTTTTTCATGTTCTGTTTTTTCATGTTCTGTTTTTTCGTGTTGTGTTTTTTCATTGTTCTGTTCTTTCATGGAATCGTAGATTTAAATAATGAAAGTATGTAAAACTCAATAGTTACTACGTCAAATTTAAATAAGTATGACATGACAGTGACAATAGTATAATTTCGTTTATATCTTCTTCTGCAGTTTAAATAAAATGACTAAATTATATTTGTGAGTAGTAACACCTATATTAATATAAGTTGTATAATAAATAAAAAGAATAAAGTAAGTAAGTAAGGGAGGTCTTGTGCTGGCGACATCAGTTTTTTTTTATATATTTATTTTATTTATTTATAAAATATGGAAATATTGAGTCTAGTCTCCAACATCTCCCTTTTCAATAAAAAATCTGATCAGCACACAACCTCCTGCCGCACATAGAAAACTGACTAACATACATGTATACGTACAATCCGGTGCCCATTTAACAAAATAACACATACAAATAAAAATATAAAATATACAAACACAGAAATCTGGAAAATCAATCACAGAAAAATTCAAATCTAGAATTTTAGATTCGGTATATATAAATGCAAGAAAATAGCAAACGCAGGAAGATTTAAACATGGGAATTGCAAAATAAGGTCTAATGAACCAGAACCATTCTTGACTCTCACATACTCGGTGAATTAAACTTATGATATGCTTTTGATGCAGGTTTTTCATAATTTATTAAGTTGAGCAATAGTGCCGAGTTAGGTTAACACGTGGTGCGCGCGCGAATGTTCTAGGATAACCGCCATGAATGCCGCAAGTGCATTGCGAATTTCGACACGTGGAAGTTTACAGATGCAGGCCATGCTAATTAAGGGCGATTTATGGGAATACGTTAGTGGAACCAATGTAAAGCCTGATCCACAGATAAAAATGCAAACGCAGGAAACATTCAAGCATGGCGCAAGAACGACTTAAAAGCGCGATCCATAATCCTATCTATCAGTGCCAGCGAACTTAAACAGATAAAAAGCTGTGAAACATCGCGAGAAGTATGGGCTAAATTGGAAGACCAATCCAAGGGTCCGGCAAGAAAGGCGACACTTCTGAAAAGTTTAACTCTACAAAAAATGGTAGACGGAGGAGACGTGCATGTGCATCCTTATGGCTTTTTTGACTGAGTGGATAAATTAAGTGATATGGATGTCGATATTAACGCAGAATTGTTGACGATTTTACTGCTATACAGTTTGCCTGCGAGTTTTGAAAACTTTCGGTGTGCCATTGAATCCCGAGATGCGTTATCTGCACCGAAATCTCTTAAATAAAATCACAGAAGAAAACGACGCGCGCAATAGTGACGCGCGAAACCCACAGTCGGGCGCCATGATGGCGAAAAAACATTTCGGATAGCGCGAACGGAAGGACAAACCGGAAGTGAATAAAAACAATGACTGGAAACGAAAAATTGACACGATTCGGTGCTACAAGTGCAAGAAACCGGGACACAAAGCGAATGAGTGCAGAACCAGACTTAACAAGGAAATCTGACGGAAATGTGTGTTTCAATGTGTCGACGCAAAACTCGAACGATTTAAATCGGAAGTGGTAGACAGCGGCGCAACATCTCACTTGAGTAACGAAGCGGAACATTTTTTCGAGGTGCACAGTTCGAAACACGGCGTATTAAACCTCGCAAGCAACGCAAATGCAAACATAATGGGTGAAGGCAAAGTGCGTTTTATCGCCGACGTGTGTGACGGTAAAAGAGATGTGACTCTAGACAATACGGTGTTCGTACCGGGATTAAGAACAAACCTTTTATCGGTCGGAAAAATTACAGATCGCGATTTCAACGTGTTGCGATGTGTTGTTTTTAAATAATTTGATATGCTTTAATAACTTGTTTATTCACACTAATTCTATTATTACACTTATACAACTTTATTAATGACAAACTATAAACTAACAAACAATTCAGAGATCAAAACATGGCGATATCTTGCTATATATCACAACTACTATTTTTTTTTGGGAATGGCGCTGCCATCATCCCGAGCTGCGCAGTCATCTACATGCGCAATACTGCTACATGGCCCCCCCTTGAAAGTGGAAACTGAAACACTTTCAATAAGGTTAATTGGCCTCAACAGGTAACAAACAAAGTCGGTGAATGGCCCTTTTGTATGTTCCATTCGCAGTTTTGACGGTAGCTACACGAGGCGTTCCGTCTGATCCAGGATGCAGTTCTGCTATTCGCGCCATCTTCTATTGTAATGGTGGTTGATTGTCATCTCGCATGATGACCAAACCTCCGATTTTTGAAGGTGGAGTTGGCACGTTCCACTTCCTTCTTTGTTGAAGAGTACATAAATATTCGGTAGACCATCTTATCCAGAACTGCTGGATCATTCGTTGAAGTCTTTTCCAGCGATTGAGCCGGTTCTCGTTAATGGCGGTTAAATCTTGTTCTACTGGAGCGGTTAATGTATCACCAATAATGAAATGACCGGGAGTAAGAGGAGAAAATTCGTTAGGATCTTCGGATAATGGGCATAAGGGACGAGAATTCAAAATAGCTTCGATTTGAATGGTAATCGTACAAAGTTCTTCGAACGTCAAATATGAGTTGCCAACTATTCGTTTAAAGTGAAATTTAGTAGATTTTATAGCAGCTTCATAAATTCCGCCGAAATGCGGGGAGTTTGCCGGTATGAATTTCCAATCGATATCAAGAGTTTATAAATAATTTTGGAATTTTTCTTGATGTTCTGGAGATTCTAATAAATTTTTTAATTCCTTTAATTGATTGTTTGCGCCAACAAAATTCGTGGCGTTGTCGCTTAGTACTGTTTTTATATTTCCACGGCGTCCAATGAAACGTTTTAAAGCTCCAAGAAATGCGTCCGTTGATAGGTCGCTGACTACTTCCATATGTACAGCCTTCGTGCACAGACAAACAAAAACTGCTAAATACGCTTTGACATGTTTGGCGCCTCTTAATTTATGTTGTTTTATAAGAAGTGATCCACAAAAATCGACTCCCGTGTTTAAAAAGGGTCTGGCAGGTGTAACGCGAAAGTTTGGTAAATTTCCCATTTCGTGTTCCATTGGCCGCGGTTTGACTTTTGCACAGGTCAGACATTTGTGAATGATTCTCTTCACTGTACTTCTTGAGTGTATAAGCCAATATTTTCTCCTGAGGTCTGCTAACATATACTGTGGTCCAGCATGTTGACTTGCCAGATGATATTCCCTGACTATTAAATCTGTAATGTTATGTTCTGTCGGTACAATTTGATCTTCATTTAGTGGTGCATTTGACAATCTACCACCGACTCGTAAAATATCTTCTTGATCTAAGTAAGGATTAAGTGTATATAGTTTACTGCCTTTGCTAATTTTCTTTTTGGATTTTAGATCATTAATTTCTGTTGAAAAACTATCTTCTTGCGCAAGTCGAATGATTAAGGGAAATATAAAGTCAAATACTTTTACCGATTCCAGACGGACCTGTCATTTCTGGACATCAAACCATGTTCTCTATCTTTTTCTTCGTATGTTTAAAATGTATATTTTCTCTCTACCGCACAATGCAAATAGACGCCTAAGTTTTCAATATACGAAAGAACCAAAATTGCACCAAATTATTTGGATAGCTGTAACCACAGCATTGCCCAATTATTACTGCTATCTCTTTTATATTTACTTTATACCTGGGTTGACAAAATACATGTGCAAGGATCAGCATACATTTATTGTTATTTGATTTTTGAACATATAATGCGTATTGTTATAATAATCATTTACTCTAGAATTTAAATTTATTGAACTACCTAATCGAATTCTTTTATTGTGGTTGTAAATCTTTTGAGTAAACCATTAGCACATTGTAATACTATTCTAAATAAAAAAATTAATTTAGCAGTATATAGTGCACAACTTGGAATAATTTATATATAAAAAGTAAAGTATATTATTATACAAAACATAGTAGGTAATGAATTAGTAATATAATCCTACATATAAAAAATTAATCAATTAATGTGTGATTTTGATTGTAACAAAAATTTATTCCCTTGATGGATTTCGTATGGACATTTTTCTTTTATACCCAAAGTCGATTATTTCCGGTAACAAACAGCGCATGTAAAATATATCTAGATAATTCACCATACTATCCCAGAACGCATTATCACGTGTTATTTGTTATTTGAAATTAATTTATTCACTATAAATACAATAAAAAATTAAATGACTGTACATTGTTGCTACCGAACCAGTAAATGGTGTATATAACATGGATATAATTGTTTTTCACATGAAGTAGTTTTCTTTAGTTTACAAATTTTACCAAAATTTGATGCGGTTAATCTACATGATTTCCAAATTTTGTTAGAACTTTGTCTTAGTATAGTGTTCTAAATTTAATATTTCTGTTTTTGTTAAAATTAAAGAATTTAAAAATTCTTTTTTGAGTCTTCTAACATTTCGTCTGTTATGTCAGGTATAATCGCAATTGGATTTCCATAATTTTTATCTGCCGCAAATAATGTTTTTTTTATTTATAACTTGTGTTTCATTTGAAAATGAACTGTAAAAATTATTTCCGATTGTTTAACATTTTAATTAATGAACATAACAAGAAACTCTTCATATAGCTACCTATTTATATACAATTTATATTAGATATTTTTGTAAACTGTTTCTTTTGATGACCCAAAAAAAAATTCATGCATGTGGCGCAGTCCGCTAAAATGCATAGGAGAAATAATAAAGAAAAATAAGGATTTATTATCAACCAAGTTTTATTGTTTTTTAAAAAATATAGTTTGAAAAGTTGCTATATTAATAATATTAAAAAACACCTTTGTTTTCTGGGCTATATTTTGTCTTTTAGTGAAAAAAATTAGTAGAAAGCTGGATTTTGGTATACACCTTTCCAGTACCTTTATCAACAACATACTAAATGTCTCAATCGATTGGACTGGAGCTTCGTCCGCCATTTTGAAAAAATGGCCGCCGTCTCTGTTTTTAATTTTTATCTCGTAAATGATTAATATTACGAAAAAACAATTAATAACAAATTGTAGAGCACAAAATTTGCTATAAAATGGTATAGGTACAAATTTTTTTATGAAAGTGGTACAGTTTTTGAGAAAATCGTGCAAATGTATTTTGAAAAAAAAAACGATAAATTTTGATCAAGTAGTAGTTTATGTCTCATCATACGAAAACGGCTGTAATTTTTATGTGAATAAAAATATGTATTTCCGGTTTGCAGAATACAATTTCCTGAATACTCTTGTAAAATTAAAAAACAAATTTTTTGTTAAACTTTTGTAAGAATATTCTTTAATAATTGTGTTTAAACCTGTGCGTCAAAAAATTTGAAAATCATCATATATACTAAAAGGCATAGTGTGGTGGAAGATTCATCACCTTAGCAACTATACGTTTTTTTGCTCTAAAATTTGTATGGTTTGGACGATTTTAATGAAACTTTTTTTTATACGATAAAGGGTTATTTTATCTAGTGATTTTTCTATATTTTATTGTTGTAGGGAGCACAGTTTGCGTGAGAAATAATAAAAACTCACTGTTTTTTCACTCCTTAGCAACGGGCATTATACTTTATTCGATTGTTTTTTTCATTTGACATATAGGTAGAGGATGAATTTGACTATATTTCTATGCATGTTTCAACCCCATATTGGGTATATTAAGAAAGTTATTAAGAAAAAACCGAAAAATGCACGGAACGCAAATGGGAGTATGCCATGGAATTTTTGTTTTCTTTTTATAAAAATAATTTTTTAGTCTAGTGTCAGATTTGACGTTTCTATTTCGAAATTTTACTTGGATTTATCTTTCATATTTGATAAGGTACAAATATTTTGAAAATTTTATTGAGTATTTAAAGATGGAGCACGCATTATATTTACTCGTTTTTGTATAAATTTGTAATATTTTTTTTGAATATTTTTATTCAATTTTACAATGCACTGTGAAGTTGCATCATGTTGTTATTTATTACTGTCCTATTTATAGTATATTTTGACCCAAATGTAAATGTTCAATTAAAAAATATATCAAATTTCCGTGGATAATACTATGTATAATTCTCAGTATTTTAAATTTAACAAACGTGTTAAAAATAGAGTCCCATAATCGAGATTTTTAATTGCACTTGAGATTGGGTTAAGTTTGAATTTGGCCTGCTCAAGCAGCTCTACTGGGAATTGTATCCTGGATATGCCAGGCCTCCGCCAGGCCCACCCGGACAGAGGATTAGGGGACAGCACACTAACAACGGGACAAGCACGAGACACGGCGCGGATCTAGATTGTAATTGCACTTGTATAAAAAAATCTGTTTTTACATAAGTATGTATGGTATTAATTAGCACCGAGGGGTACAAAATTGCTTCAATGATCGGCATTTGTTTTAAATTTAACAACTATGTGAGCACTAACTATATAAAATTGTTGAAAATGGCGGCCAACTATGGTCAATTGTTTTTATCAAAAGATTATAAAATCATATCGCGTTTGATATCAAATTCAAGGGCTGGATAAGGGCTATCTAATTAATAATATTATTTAAAATGGTGGCCGACGATTGTCATTTATTTTTATCAAAAACAATATAGAATGAGGTCTTGCAATAAAAGTTAACATGCCTTTTTTATTTTTTTATATGAATATATAATCTTTGTAGTTTTGTTTAATATACCAGTTTGCTTAAAATTTTGTTTATTTTTAATATAAAAAGCAATTTAAAGCGCAATGCATTCATAACGTTGCCAAAATCGTAACGTTACCGGGTACAAGCCAATGAGAAACAAAGGCACCATAGATGTTATATGGTAGAATGGATGGGTGCGCAAAAACACTATAATATATTTAATATATAAATAATCTAATTAATTTTGTATTCAATATACTCATTTTATTTTATATAAATAATTTTAGTTTCTGTCCAGAAACAATCCACACATCAATATCTATGATTCAATTTTTGTTTGTCATTTTGCTATTTTCACTTGTATTCATACAGGTATGCACTATACAAGTTTTTAGACGTTTCTGACTCAAGTTTTATAACAAAATATAGCAAATAGCAACAAAAATTAATAATTTGGAAATCATAACGTAATTCGCTGAAACGTTTGACGCGGTTTGACGTTTAAAAGGTCAACAAACGTTCCGTACCCGCTGACGTCAGTGAAAAAGGGCAAAAGTGGTGCATTTCAGCCGTGTTTTGAAGAATATTACTTTTAATAATTATTTTCTCTTTCTTGAGATAAATTTAAGAAAAAAGAAAAAATACGGGGTAGATATTTTTTAGTATTCTTTCGATTTCAGTAAAGAAAAAAAAATCGTGCAAGACCTCATTATATCAGTTTGATATCAAATTAAAGGGCTGGACATGGGCTACCTAATTAATAAAATAATTTAAAACGTTCAGGCGAGCACTACTTTATAAAATTGATGAAAATGGTGACCAACGATTGTCATTTGCTTTTATCCAAAAATTATTAAATCAAATCGAATTTTATTTAAAATTAGAGGATTTGAATTAAAGGGTTAAATAAAGGTTATCTATCTTATTAATAAAATTATTTAAAATGGTGGCAGACGATTGGCATTTGTTTTTATTTAAAAAAAACAATATCGAGTTTGATTTTAAATTACAGAGCTAGGTGAGGGCGGTGAGGGCTAATTAATAAAATTATTTAAAATGGTGGCCGACGGTTGTCTTTTGTTTTTACAAAATATGTTAGAATCATACCTGTTGAGTATGATATCAAATTAAATGTCTTAATAAGAGTTGATACAAGATTGTGCAAAATGTTTATATCTTAAAATTATAGAAATCATATTGATTGTAATATCAAAGTAAAGGTCTTGATGGTGAGGAGTGATATACACAATAAGAAAGTGATAAATATGATTGTGGGTGATTAACTTCGGTTTTGTTCTTTTCAAAATAATAGAATCATTTCAAGTTTGATATATCAATTTAAAGGTTTTGATAAGGTACCTACAATATTGTTCAAGATGACGTTCGACAATCGTCTTTTGTTTTTAGTTGGATAACCAGGATATTTCTTTTATTACACATATTATGTTATTTTATTTTAAAATTTTAATGGCGTAACTAAAATTTATATTGAAGAAGGAAAATGAATAATTTGAAGTTGTACCTAATTAAATAATTTCATCATACAATTTTTTTCGGTAGAGTCTAAATGTCAAAATCGTTATAATTGAGGCACGAAGTGCCGAATCGTTCCACATTCAAAGTTCGCGGAGCTTGAGCCCGCGAAGCGGGCGAATCCCTCTTGTCGCGCGGTAGCGCGACCTTGCCGAAGGCCCGCGTAGCGGGGCCTGACGCTAGTCATATATACTAAAAGGCATAGTGTGGTGGAAGATTCATCACCTTAGCAACTATACGTTTTTTTGCTCTAAAATTTGTATGGTTTGGACGATTTTAATGATTTTTATACGATAAAGGGTTATTTTATCTAGTGATTTTTCTATATTTTATTGTTGTAGGGAGCACAGTTTGCGTGAGAAATAATAAAAACTCACTGTTTTTTCACTCCTTAGCAACGGGCATTATACTTTATTCGATTGTTTTTTTCATTTGACATATAGGTAGAGGATGAATTTGACTATATTTCTATGCATGTTTCAACCCCATATTGGGTATATTAAGAAAGTTATTAAGAAAAAACCGAAAAATGCACGGAACGCAAATGGGAGTATGCCATGGAATTTTTGTTTTCTTTTTGATAAAAATATTTTTTAGTCTAGTGTCAGATTTGACGTTTCCATTTCGAAATTTTATGAGAATATATCTTTTATATTTGACAAGGTAGGAGTGTTTTGAAATTTGTATTGGCTTAACAAACATAGTAATTATACATTTTAATAAATTAGCATATTAAGTATGACAGAATATGTGTTTAAGTCCCATGCCCCAAGTAGGTATCATTTTGTTTCCACATCGATTCTTTATTTAAGTAGGTATCGTATATACGCCAATCCAACAACGCTTGACTTGGCGAAACGCGTAAGCGTTTATTATATTATATATTATGAGTATGACAGGTGATACGTGTTAGTGTTACGAGTACCTACAGCACAAAGAATATCCTTTCATTATAAGTTTTAATACCGTAACAGTGGCAAAATGAGTCAATTAGTTAGAAATCATGGAAATGGTCGAGCGTATTATGTGCCCGATTGCTCCAATATCGAAAAACATAACCCTGACTTGACATTTTACTCGTTTCTATACCGCGTGCTTGGAAAGTTGAACGTAAAAAGTGATGATGAGTATCGCAAAAATTTAATTAAGAAATGAACCAATACAAAATGGTGCAGATTTAATTACCTTATTTATTACAAAGTGTTAAAGTGTAATTTTAACCTAAAAATGCCTGAACTACGACTTAATAAGATGAACAGTAATTATAGTTAATTATGGAAAAAGGTTCTCGCAACAAGAAGAGTAGAGAATTTTCATCACTTGTATGTCAACTATAATGATACTGGATTTACTAGAAGAGAAGAGAGATGGATCAGCTGATCGCATTGCGCGCAAATGTAAGCGCAACAAATTTACAAATAGCACGAAGTTCCAGCACCAACACTGCGCAGAAAATGCGCAATTTACAACGGCTGAACGTGATGTGTTTTGACTAAATTGTTCGTATTGTTTTTCATAATGGTAACAAAATAAATTGTTAGATAATTTTAAATGAACCAATATTTTTGCTGTACATATTATAATAACGGCATGTGTGAAACAGTTTAGAAATCATTACAAAATTAATTTACCGTCAAAAATATCAAATAAAATTTAAAATTTATATCTAATAGGTTCAATATTATTCCATTACCTGACTTAACATTTCTGGTCACTTTGTGAAAGTCATTAAAGTGCGGTCACGGGTTTTTCAGCAGCTGATCGTACCGCAAATTTTGAATTTTTACCCCCGCTACAAGTAATTTATGCGTTATCTATGCAACGTAAATTCACAACACACACAAAATAAAATAATATTATATAATAAAAATAACAAAGTACAAAGTTGTGTGTTGTATTTAGTCTTAATTTCGTATTTTCTACTTTGTTATTTTTATAATTTATTTTTAATTTTGTGTGTTGTGAAGCTATGTTGCATAGATGGTGCGTCAAACAAAAATTAGGAATTAGGAACGATCAGGATCAGCGTGACCGCACGCAATATAAATTCAATAATTATTGTTTGCTATTTCATAATTATTTCTCACATTTCTTATGCAAATAGATTTTGTACGCAATATGAAGTAATTTTTAGTGTGTATAATATTACTACTGTAATTTTTTAGTACCATCTCTGCTCAAAAAATACAGTATTAGCCGCAAACGCCAATTTATAACCTCAACTACTTACTTGAATCTTAGTGGTACTAAAACAATGTTACTAAAAGCAGGTTTAAACAAGTTGTGTGTTTCAATGACAGGAAGATATTTTTCCCTGAAATCAATTTGAAATATTTTCATCACAGTTCCTATCAAAACTGAGTATGTGAGTCTCAACAAAAATATTTTGTTTTTTTGCTTAACTTCTGCGGAACATCTTTTTAAAAACATCGACTATAATATTTCTAGAAACGAGTAGGTACTTCTATCCCAATTTACAAAAATGTATTTTCTTATATTCTTATAAAATTTAGGTAAAATTATTTGTTGCAGTGCTACAGTACCACCGGTACAATGGGATAAATCTCAGCACTGCCATCTACCAGAAAATTTTGAACTAGACAGGACATGATTTTTAAATCAATTTATTTAATTGAATAAAAATAAATATTCACTCAGAAACTAAAAATCTTACAATACAATATTAAACATTATTTCTCAACAGTTTGACAGAATATGTGCTATGATTCTACTTAATTTGTGTGGACCAATCAAACAAGCCCGCCAATGCCCAGAATATAAATGTGATTATCTTTAATAATGTACTGTTTATTTTAAAAATTATTCTAATTAATATAATACAATAATACCTATAATTTAAATATATACCGAATAGTGAAATGTTTTTATCAAAATAATTTTTATTCCGTACAGAGCTCCATCTGTTTTTGAACTCTTATATAACATTAAAGCTGTAGATTTGTGATTGTATGTTTTTTATATACTCAAAAAGCAGTGTTATATAATTAGAGATACAGATAACAAAAGATATTTGTGTTAATTAGTGCCCGATTGTTATAAACTAACAATTCATAGAAAAATAACAGTGTCTGTTGTAAATACACACTTCTAAGTTGGTAAGTGGATTTTTTATTATTAAAATATTTACATATTAATTTAATATAATAAATACCTACCATATAAATATAATAGAATTAGATTTTAATAAACCCTCAAATATGTCGTCGTCAAAACCGAAAGGTCAGACCGATAATAATAATAAACAAAGTACTACACAATTAAATACAAATAATGTTGGATGGGATATAAACTTACAATGTAATTTAACAACTGCGGATATGAATACAATTCTAAATCCAACTGGATACCTCGAAGATATTCATATAGATCGATTTTTTTATTTGGTTCGTACAAATTCTGAATATAGACCACAACCTACGGTATATAATCAAGCACCTGATCGTATTATACAAATTGCACAGAATGATAGACATCTTCAAATATTATATTTGGGAGATATTGGAAGTAGAGTTGGACACTGGATTTGTATATTTTATGAAAATATGATATTAACAATTTATGATAGTCTAAACGCGAATTCAGTTCACCCTAATGCGACCATATATTTAGACCGATTATTTCCATTTAAACCACTAATACGATTCGCGCGTGTTCAGCAACAGACGAATTGTTACGACTGCGGATTGTTTGCGATAGCGTTTTTTACAAGCATTATATATGGTCAAAACCCGGAACATAATATATATGATGTAAGTTAAATGAGAACACATTTCGCGCAAATGTTAAGAACGAACCAATTAACACTATTCCCGTTAAATCGCGTTCAACAATTACATCACAATTATCAACTAAGGAAGAGAGAAGAAACAGGAGAACAAAAAACTAAGCGGTCTCAAAATGCAAACTTGTATACATTTTTTATTACTAAAAAGGAATCGGACACAGATAGACAACAAAGATTACAGAAAAAGAGAGAAAATATGAAAAATCTTAGAGCTACAAAAAAAGCAAAATTTACAATAGAAGCACAGAAACAAAAAATGGCAAGCAAAGGATTAGAGGAAAATGTTGTCCCACATGATTTAGGAGACATGAATGTAGTTTGTCAATGGTGCTTATCGAAAAATTTTACTTTCGAAAAACCTACCGATGGAAAATTTAATCATTGCTGTCGAAAAGGAAAATTAAATCCAGATAAATTGACTGACTACCCAGAATATCTTGAAAATCTTTTGACAGGAAATGATTCAAAATGTAAGAATTTCAAAGAAAATATCCGCCAATTCAATAGCGCATTAGGATTTGCGTCAATGGGTGCTCAAGTAGTTCCTCCATCAGGTCGTGGTCCATATACATTCCGTATACATGGACAAATTTACCACAATACATCTTCCATATATCCACCTGATGGTAAAACGGAAAAATATGCTCAACTTTATGTAATAGATACAACCGAAGCATTAACAAAACGTTTGAATGCTGATCAGAACAAAAATTGTAATCCAGAAATTATGAAAAATTTGGATTTAGTTATTCGTGATATTAATCCATATTTTGCTGCATTTAAAATGTTAAAAGAAGTGGAACAAATTGAAGTATCAAAAGCAAAACAAAATAATCAAATTCTTCCGGAAGTAAAATTATGGATATTAAATGATCGCACGAAGGACAAACGCAGATATAATATTCCAACAAGTAATGAAGTAGCTGTAGTTTTCACTTCCACTGATGGTGAACCGCCAACTAATCGCGATATTTGTGTACATCCCAGGGGTCAAAAAAGTATTAGAATCAAGCAGTATAGCGAAAATTGCGATCCAATGGTATATCCATTATTATTTCCGCGCGGTGAATCAGGCTGGGGTATTCATTTAAAGCAAGCAGACGGAATAAAAAGACAAACTCCTCTACAGTTTTATACAAATAGGTTAGCAGATCGTGAAAAATTTAATCCATGTTTACAGGCTGGTAAACTTACTCAACAATATATAGTAGATGCATATGTTAAAATAGAATCGGAACGATTAACATATATTCGACAAAATCAAACAGCTCTTAGGGTAGAATTATATACTGGATTAATGGACCACATTAATAATATTGCTGCCAGTGAAGGGGCGAAACCTGGAACCATGATAATTTTACCATCGACTTTTCAGGGAGGCAGACCAGATCTATTCATAACTATGACATGTAATCCGAAATGGAAAGAAATAACTAATCAATAACTAATCAAGAATAGATATTTCTTTATTGATGGCCCTGGTGGAACAGGGAAAACATTTTTATATAACACTATCATAAGTACCCTTAGAGGACAAGGTTTAAAAGTTATTGCAATGGCTTGGACCGGAATAGCAGCAACATTGCTAAAAGGAGGACAAACTGTTCACTCAACATTTAAACTGCCGGTGCCTATCAACGAATCAAGCGTATGTAAAATTAAACCAAATAGCGAGGCAGGGAAATTAATTAAAAACGCGTCTATAATACTATGGGATGAAATAACGATGGCGCCATCACATGCACTCAAAGCAATAGATTTAGTTCTTCAAGATTTAATGGACAATTCATTACCCTTTGGAGGCAAAGTTGTTGTACTTGGAGGAGACTTCCGACAATGTTTGCCAATAGCTAAATTTACAAATCACAGAACTACCATAATTGAACTAACGGTATTGCGAAGTCATTTATGGCCACTATTTAAAAAATTTTCACTCAAGAAAAATATGAGAGTCAATAAAAATGAGATCGAATTTTCAAAATATTTATTATTGGGAATGGTTTGGAAGAAAATGTTACAATACCATCAAAATGTATAGCAAAAGGTTCTCTGACTGATGAAATATTTGGAAAAAATGTCATACCACCACAAAATATTTACGCTTACATTAGCAGAGCGATTTTGTCAGCTAAAAATGATGACACGATGATAATTAATGAAACAGTACTAACCAAAATAGTTGGACCAACAAAAATTTATTACAGTGCAGATACAGCTGAATGTGAAGATAACAACAAAATGAACTATAATATCGAAGTATTGCACCGAGAAACTCCATGTGGAATGCCTCCTCATAAATTATCATTAAAAGTCGGTGCGATAGTTATGCTATTAAGAAATATGAATTCAAAGAAAGGACTTTGTAATGGAACTCGTTTAATTGTAAAAGACATGAAGACAAATTACCTTGACTTAGAAGTATTAACAGGTCAAAATGCAGGATCTAGAGTTTATCTTCCAAGAATAGATTTAAAGCCTACAGATTCCAATTTACCCTACATTTTAAAACGAAGACAATTTCCTCAAGATTAGCTTTCGCAATGACTATCAACAAATCACAAGGACAAACATTTGACTTCGTTGGCATAAATCTGGAAAAACCAATTTTTACGCACGGACAACTTTACGTAGCAATGTCACGAGTAAGAGCATTCGATAATTTAAAAATAAAATTGGCAGATTCATATATAAACAAAGAAACTGATGATGGATATACGAGAAACATAGTGTTCAAAGAAATTTTTCACGATTTAGAAAACCCACTTCAAAAGGCGCTTTAAATATCATAAAACAGGAATTGGTGTGATATTACGAATGAACAAAATCTGCTTCGGCGGACGCTTCGAATATCATACACCACGGTAAAATAATTTAATTAAAAACGGTAAATATAAAATAGAAATTGGTGTGATATTACGAAGAAACAAAATCTGCTTCGGCGGACGCTTCGAATATCATACACCACGGTAACCAAATTTAATTAAAAACGGTAAAATATAAAATATAAATTGGTGTGATATTACGAAGAATCAAAATCTGCTTCGGCGGACGCTTCGAATATCATATACCACGGTAAACAAATTTAATTAAAAACGGTAAAATGTAAAATAGAAATTGGTGTGATATTACGAAGGAACAAAATCTGCTTCGGCGGACGCTTCGAATATCATATACCACAGTAAACAAATTTAATTAAAAACGGTAAAATATAAAATATAAATTGGTATGATATTACGAAGAATCAAAATCTGCTTCGGCGGACGCTTCGAATATCATATACCACGGTAAACAAATTTAATTAAAAACGGTAAAATACAAAATAGAAATTGGTGTGATATTACGAAGAAACAAAATCTGCTTCGGCGGACGCTTCGAATATCATACACCACGGTAACCAAATTTAATGAAAAACGGTAAGATATAAAATATAAATTGGTGTGATATTACGAAGAATCAAAATCTGCTTCGGCGGACGCTTCGAATATCATATACCACGGTAAACAAATTTAATTAAAAACGGTAAAATACAAAATAGAAATTGGTGTGATATTACGAAGAAACAAAATCTGCTTCGGCGGACGCTTCGAATATCATACACCACGGTAACCAAATTTAATGAAAAACGGTAAGATATAAAATATAAATTGGTGTGATATTACGAAGAATCAAAATCTACTTCGGCGGACGCATCGTTTATCATATACCACGGTAAAAAATTTCTTTAAAATCGGTTAAATATGTAGGTATCTAAAAACGGTAAAATTAGTGTTATTACGGAGAAAAACACTTTCTTCGGTGAGCGCCACAAATTTGAGTTTTGTTTTAGAATACAAATTAATAATTTTTATTTTCTAACAGGTACTAAATATAATATTTTATTTTAATTTCACAGGTACCTTCAGTCACAAGAAGAATTTTTCACTTTAGTTAATTTTTCCTAAATTTTTTCCTAACCTTAATATCCTATGTATCCCATCCTTTCCCGGCAAGAAATAAACTCCCACCTTCCCGTGCTTCTTGCTGGACATTTGTGCGGTAATGATTATGTACATTTGACTAAGAGGAGTAAATTCATTTATGCGTTCAAAACACTCACAAACATACGATACAATAATTATTAAATACAATATAAAAACATTGTCCATCGAAATTCGTTGTAAAATGCCCACCAAGTCTAATTAATTCTAATTTTATTTTTTTTATAAATCATATCATTCATTATTGATTATTTTTCGTTTAATATTCCTACATTGTTTGTAATATGAACAATAATATTGTTGAAATAATAAAAATGTATTATACAGTGGACATATTAATTTTTTTTATTAATTCAAATGGTAAGTCTAAATGTAAACTTATTGTAATCATGTGAAGCACGAAGTGCCGAATTCTTCCACATTCAGGGTCCGCGGAGCTTGAGCCCGCGAAGAGGGCGAATTCCCCTTGTCGCGCGGCAGCGCGACCTAGCCGAAGGCCCGCGTAGCGGAGCCTGACGCTAGTCTTATATACTAAAAGGCTTGAGATCATTTTCAGCAGCTTAGCAACCGTTTTTAGACTCGCCTACTGCCTAAACGGGTGAACCGATTTTTATGAACTTTTTTTTTATTTTATAGAGGTTCATGTGAGGTAGTGCCTTTTGGGTATATGAATATTGTAGATGGCGTGGTAGTCGCAGGGGAGTTGAAAAACAGTGATTTTTTTCACTCCTTGGATACGGGCATTATACGTTATTCGATTGTTTTTTTCATTTGACATATAGGTAGAGGATGAATTTGACTATATTTCTATGCATGTTTGAACCCAATATTGGGTATATTAAGAAAGTTATTAAGAAAAAACTGAAAAATGCACGGAACGCAAATGGGAGCATGCCATGGAAGTTTTGTTTTCTTTTTGATAAAAATGATTTTGTTGTCTACTGTCAGATTTGACGTTTCCAATTTGAAATTTTATTTGGATATATTTTTCATATTTGGTAAGGTAAGAGTGTTTTGAAATTTTTATTGAGTATTTAAAGATGGAGCACGCATTCTGTTTACATGATTTTGTAGAAATTTGTAATATATTTTTTGAAAATATTTATTCAATTTAACAATGCACTGTGAAGTTGCATTATGTTGCTATTTATTACTGTAGTATTTATAGTAATATATTTTGACCCAAGTGTAAATGTTTAATTAAAATTAGGTATCTATATCCAATATCCATGGATAATAGGTACTATTTCTCAGTATTTTACTGAAAGTTTTAAATGTCAAATTAAAATACAAATTTAACAAACGTGCTAAAAATGGCGTCCGATAATCGGGATTTTTATCTATTGTACTTGAGTTTGGGTTGAATAATTTGAGTTTGTCCTGCCCAAGCCGCCCCACTGGGATCTTTATCCTAGATACGCACACTAACTAACAACTGGACAAGCACGGGACACGACGCGGACTAGAGATGATCTAGATTGTTATTGCACTTGTATCAAGTATAAAATCTGTTTTTACAAAAATATATTTGGTATTATAATTAGCACCAAGGGGTACAAAATATGACTTCTATGATCGGCATATGTTTTTCAATAAAAACTTAACATAAATCATGATTGGTGTCAAACTTTTCGTCTAATGTTGCCCAAAATTATGGCTGTTTAATAAGTAAAAATTGCAGTCGGTGAGCGGCATTTGTTTTTCTGAATATTTTTTAAATTATATCGCGATTGATATCAAATTAAATTGTCCCACAATCAGGATCCGCGGAGCTTAAGCCCGCGAAGCGGGCGAATTTCCTTTGTCGCGCGCAGCGGTAGAGTCTGAATGTTAAAATCGTTATAATTGATGAGGCACGAAGTGCCAAATTGTCCCACATTCAGGGTCCGCGGAGCTTAAGCCCGCGAAGCGGGCGAATTTCCTTTGTCGCGCGCAGCGGTAGCGGTAGAGTCTGAATGTTAAAATCGTTATAATTGAGGCACGAAGTGCCAAATTGTCCCACATTCAGGGTCCGCGGAGCTTAAACCCGCGAAGCGGGCGAATCCCCCTTGTCACGCATAGCGGTAGAGTCTGAATGTTAAAATCGTTATAATTGAGGCACGAAGTGCCAAATTGTCCCACATTCAGGGTCCGCGGAGCTTAAGCCCGCGAAGCGGGCGAATTTCCTTTGTCGCGCGCAGCGGTAGTCTGAATGTTAAAATCGTTATAATTGAGTCACGAAGTGCCAAATTGTCCCACATTCAGGGTCCGCGGAGCTTAAGCCCGCGAAACGGGCGAATCCCTCTTGTCACGCACAGCGGTAGAGTCTGATTGTAAACATCGTTATAATTGAGGCACTAAGTGCCAAATTGTCCCACATTCAGGATCCGCGGAGCTTAAGCCCGCGAAGCGGGCGAATCCCCCTTGTCGCGCACAGCGGTAGAGTCTGAATGTTAAAATCGTTATAATTGAGGCACGAAGTGCCAAATTGTCCCACATTCAGGGTCCGCGTAGCTTAAGCCCGCGAAACGGGCGAATCCCTCTTGTCACGCATAGCGGTAGAGTCTGAATGTAAACATCGTTATAATTGAGGCACTAAGTGCCAAATTGTCCCACATTCAGGATCCGCGGAGCTTAAGCCCGCGAAGCGGGCGAATCCCCCTTGTCGCGCACAGCGGTAGAGTCTGAATGTTAAAATCGTTATAATTGAGGCACGAAGTGCCAAATTGTCCCACATTCAGGGCCCGCGGAGCTTAAGCCCGCGAGCCGGGCGAATCCCCCTTGTCGCGAACAGCGGTAGAGACTGAATGTTAACATCGTTATAATTAAGGCACGAAGTGCCAAATTGTCCCACATTCAGGGTCCGCGGAGCTTAAGCCCGCGAAGCGGGCAAATTTCCTTTGTCGCGCGCAGCGGTAGAGTCTGAATGTTAAAATCGTTATAATTGAGGCACGAAGTGCCATATTGTCCCACATTCAGGGTCCGCGGAGCTTGAATTTCCTTTGTCGCGCGCAGCGGTAGAGTATGAATGTTAAAATCGTTATAATTGAGGCACGAAGTGCCAAATTGTCCCACATTCAGGGTCCGCGGAGCTTAAACCCGCGAAGCGGGCGAATCCCCCTTGTCACGCATAGCGGTAGAGTCTGAATGTTAAAATCGTTATAATTGAGGCACGAAGTGCCAAATTAACCCACATTCAGGGTCCGCGGAGCTTAAGCCCGCGAAGCGGGCGAAGCGGGCGAATCTGCCTTGTCGCGTGCAGCAGTAGAGTCTGTAAGTTAAAATCGTTATAATTGAGGCACGAAGTGCCAAATTGTCCCACATTCAGGGTCCGCGGAGCTTAAGCCCGCGAGGCGGGCGAATTTCCTTTGTCGCGCGCAGCGGTAGAGTCTGAATGTTAAAATCGTTATAATTGAGGCACGAAGTGCCAAATTGTCCCACATTCAGGGTCCGCGGAGCTTAAACCCGCTAAGCGGGCGAATCCCCCTTGTCACGCACAGCGGGCGAATCCCCCTTGTCACGCACAGCGGTAGAGTCTGTATGTTAAAATCGTTATAATTGAGGCACGAAGTGCCAAATTGTCCCACATTCAGGGTCCGCGGAGCTTAAGCCCGCGAAGCGGGCGAATCCGCCTTGTCGCGCGCAGCAGTAGAGTCTGTATGTTAAAATCGTTATAATTGAGGCACGAAGTGCCGAATTGTCCCACATTCAGAGTCCGCGGTGTTTGAGCCCGCGAAGCGGGCGAATCCCTTTTGTCGCGCGGCAGCGCGACCTAGCCGAAGGCCCGCGTAGCATGTTTCATGTTTTCATCATGTTAGCAACCAAACTTTTTTTTCTTCTACACGTTTTATTGTTGGATCGATTTTAATCAAACTTTTTTTATATTATTAACGGTTATTTTCACTAGTGCCTTTTGTATATTTCATTGTTGTAGGGGTCATAGTTTCAGTGAGAAATGAAAAAAACTCACTCTTTTTTCACTCCTTAGCAACGGGTATTATACTTTGATCGATTGTTTTTTTCATTTGATATATAGGTAAAGGATGTTTTTGACTATATTTTTAATACATGTTTTGTACCAATATTGTCTATATTAAGAAAGTTATTAAGAAAAAACCGAAAAATGCACGGAACACAGCTGGGAGTATGCCATGGAATTTTCTTTTTTATAAAACAAGATTTTGTTTGTCAATTCGTGTCAGATTTGATTTGACGTTTCCAATTCGAAATTTTATTTCGATATATTTGTCATAATTGATAAGGTAAGAGTGTTTTGAAAATTTTATTAAATATTTAAAGATGGAACATATGCGTTATGTTTACATATAGGTAGTTATGTTAAATTTGAAATATAATTTTTGAAATTATTTTATTTAATAACAATGCACTACTGTGAAGTTGCATCATGTTACTATTTATTACTATATTTATGTCATATTTTGACACAAGTTTAAATTTTAATTACAATTAGGTACCTATATATATATTAAATATGTGTGGCTAATACTATGTATAATTCGGAGTATTTTACTGACTATTTCCCACATATTAATTAAACCATTCATTTGCTTCAATTTTTAAAATTCTAACCAATGACGTACAAAATATATCGGCAAAAAATGTAAAAATTCCCTAGGGATTGTTCAAGTGACAATTTACCCGTCATACATAGCTATGACAATTTTATTGATTTTAATTGAAAAAAGTGTCAAATGAACCTTTTTGTGACAACTTCTTACGATGAAATAAAAAATATATCAAATAGAACACCAAAAAATACAGTTACGTCAAAAACCTTAGTTTGGAACCAATTATTAATGAACTTGTGAAACGAAAGAAACTAAAATAAAATTTTGACACTCAAAGGTTAGTATAAAAATTGAATGTTAAACTAAACAACCGTTTCGGCTCAATAAATTAGTCTTGATTTAAAAACACGAAAACCCACGACTAATAATTATTCTAATCGGTCTGCAGCAGTGTCAAATTTTGCTTACTCCGACATTAGAAAACATTTAATAATAAAAATATTAGGACACTCCAACGTAAATTTATTAGTTCATATTTTATGTCTGTTTATTTAGAAATAGTCTAACAAAATATATCTCGTGTCTCATTATTTTTAAGATTGTTGCTTATAGGTAACATTCCTCGACAAATTCAATGATAAAATCCCTCGCCATTGGTAACTTAGATTGCAGGCGCTCGGCCTTTATTTATAGTACTCAATTATCAATAGATGTCGCTATTGACAGTTAGCAGCCATGAATGATAACAAAATTATCATATATAATATCTCAAGTGCACTTGAGGAAATTATCGACAATTACATGCACGAGGGATATTCGAAGGACTATTTTCCGATTAAAATTTAGCCAAACGCTGTTTCTCTCATGAAAAATAAAGCAAAATTTAAAAATGTCTTTTGACAGCAAGTCAGAATCACTTTGCCACGCCGTATTAAAATACAATAATTTTGCACTAGTGCAAATTATCGATAATTTGCACTAGTGCAAAATTATCGTGTAATTCTACGTTGATTGGACTTCTGATTGGCTTAAATTTTATGAGGGAAATAGTTTATTTTATCAACTTTACCAACAGTTGGCAGCTATGAAACTAGTTGACATTTGAACATTTGAACAGTTCCATTGTTACCATTATTATGATCCACCACATCTCCTCAAATGCATGAGGAATAATTAATGAAATACGATTTAAAATTTACAATTGACGGGGCAGAAATGACGGCAAAGTGGCAACACATTGTCGATGTTTACGAAGAGGACACCGAGGAAGAATATTTTTTGCTGATGTAATGTATTTCGAAATTTAAATTAATATTACACACATTTATTGTAAATATAAATAATTTTCAACATATTTTATGTGAAATACAATTTCAAGAAAATAATTGTGGTACAATAAATGTATGTAATAAAAATTTTAATATCGAAATACATTAAATCAGCAAACACTTTGAAATATTTTTGTTGTTAAACGGGTTGCATTTTTTACTCTTTAGTTCCAAATTACAACCGCTAGGAGTAGCGTTCAACCTAGTATCATAGGAGATTCCTGTCTAAATATATCTCTTGTCTATGTCCCTCGCCTTCAGCTAGGGATTTTGATCATGTCATTTGTCTCGAAATGTTACCAAGCAACAATCTTTTGAAATAAATTTTTCCAGCGAAATAATGGTCCCTTGATATATTACTATTGAAAACTTTAAATGTCAAATTAATTAACAAATTAAATTAAGAAGTATTGGAGGAAAAACCACCTAACATACGTCTTACTTATACGTAGGCAGCTAAGGGACGTTCAAAATCCTTTCGAAATTGAAAATTCGGAATTTGTAAAAAATTTAGATTGAGCAAAGAAGCACGCCAATTTTTTTTCGAATGAATTTTCGAATTCAATTTTTTTGAAAATCAACAGCACTAATTCAGATGCATGTATCTTAAGTTATATTAGTAATAGAAGCAATTTGTAAATTATATTAAGTAATAATCGAAAGAACCATTTTTTGTATGTTTATCAATATTAGAATTATTCAAAAATGGCGAATACTAGTAACAACATTGAAAATCGCTCCGGCAAAAATTCAATTAACAGTGATACAAAGTGCAAAATTTGCAACAGGAAAGTAGCAAATGGTGTATCGTGTAAACTGTGCAAAAATGTGTATCATTTTAAGTGTGCTGGTACTCAAGATACTGGCAATCTTGACAGATGGTCATGTAACATTTGCGAAGGCATAAACGAACTTAATGAAAGTATTGTGGAAGTGCAAGATGATATCCTAAGTAAAAATGAAATAATATTATTGAAGAACGAAAATAATCTATTAAAAAAATTATTAGCCGAAGTGGAGGAAAAAAATATCCTCTTACGTGAAAAAATTGCCTTCATAGAGAAGTGTCAAGTCAAATCAGCTGTTCCTAGTGACAGTGAAACTAAAGGTGCTGGTTCGTTGTGTAACCTTGAAGATGCGACTCTTATCAAGCCACCAATTAATTCGGTAGTTAGCAAAGACACAAACCAACTAAAACAAAGTTCTAGAATTATTATAAATAATGTTAAAACTAAAAATACACAGCAGATGGCAGTATCTGCCCAAATCGACAATAGTAAGGAAAACTGTAATACAAACAAACAGTTAAATTTACAAAATGAAAATATATCTGAAATAAATACAGGCTTTAAACTTGTCCAGAAAAGGAAGAGAAATAATAAAAATATTTTTGGACAAAATAAAGACTCTCCAACCTTCCAAGCAGTTGGTAAAAAAGCTTGGTTTTTCCTGGGAAGAATTAAACCAAATACTCCTGTGTCCGTGATAGAGGAGTACTTGAGGAAGAATCTGGCAGATGTACAAATCGTATGCGAGAAATTGGAAAGCAAAGGGGAAAACTCGTGCTTTAAAGTGGGAGTCGACTTCAGCCTGAAGACAACTTTAGAAGATCCACTATTTTGGCCTGATGGTGTAGTTGTACGGCGATATATTTTTAGAAAACCAGCCTCAAGCGTGTCCAAAAAATGACTTTAAATTGTTTCATTTAAATGTCCAATGTTTAAGAAATAAAGTAGAAGAAATGAATGTTTTTCTTTCTCAAAAAGAAACCTATCACACATTATGTATTTGTGAACATTGGTTACATGAAAATGAAATATTGTTATATAATATTGAACACTATAATCTTGCTAGTTTCTATTGCAGAAGGACTCTGAAACATGGCGGCGTCTCAATTTTTGTGAAATCAAATATGAAATATAATAGACTTAAAAATGTAGAAAATTTATCAATTGATCTGCACTGTGAACTATCAGCCATCCAGTTATACACACCTAATGTTGTAGTTGTATGTGTTTACAGATCTCCCGTTGGAGATTTTGGTATGTTTTTAAACACTATGATTTTAGTTTTAAGCATTATCATGAATTACCAATGCCCAGTGATTATTACAGGTGATTTTAATATAAACTTTCTAAACAAAGATACTCTCTACTATAATTTATATGATATAATAGCCCAATATGGACTAAATATTGTTAACAATGAAATAACAAGAATGTCATACGCTGGGAATGGAACTTGCATAGACAATATTATTTGTAACTTAGAAATATCTGATTATAATATCAAAGTAATAGATCCTGATATATCAGATCACTTTGGTCTAGATTTATCTTGGAGAAATACAAAAATAATATCAGAGAAATCTTTGACAAAACAGTACCGCATTATATCTCAACATAATTTTGATGAGTTTCTCAACTGGTTAAATAACTGTAACTGGTCATATTTGTATAATTCACTAAATTCTGATGAAATGTTTAATTATTTTTTCGACACTTTTTTGTATGTCGTGAACATTGTTTTTCCAGTTAAGAACATAAAACAAAATCCCTGTAAACATCCTTTAAAATGGTATACACCTGAGCTAAGAGACATGAAAGAAACAATTATGTTTTTGAAAGATCTTACTCATACAAATATAAATGCTAAACAGTTATATAATGAAATGAAAAATAAATATCGCTCTGAACTTAAAACTTCAAAAAAATACGCTCAAGATAAGTATATTACAAATAGTAATAACAAAGTTAAGGCCAGTTGGTCTATAATAAATGCTGAATTAGGTAAAAAATCCCCAGCGAAATTAGAGTGCACAATAACAGCAAACGAATTTAACAATTATTTCACCAATGTTGCAGAAAATACAATGTTTCACTTGCCAGTAACTACACAGACACACACGAATTTTTTAAATAAGGTAAAATGTAGTGAGAAGTCGTTGTACTTATGCCCAGTTACCAATTATGAAATTAAAAATATCATATACAGACTAACGAACAGCAATAGTGAAGATATTTACAATATTAACACAAAATTGTTAAAAATTGCGGCTCCCATTATTTCTCATCATTTGGAGTATATAATAAACAACTGTTTCTTTAATGGAATATTTCCTACAAAACTAAAAATATCCAAAGTTGTTCCTGTTTATAAAAATGGCCCTATAGATAATCCATCTAATTATAGACCAATTTCACTAACACCAATATTTTCTAAAGTTTTCGAAATAGCTTTGAAAGATAGATTATTAAATTATCTTGAAAAATATGATTTTTTGTGTGCAGATCAATTTGGTTTTAGACCCAAAAAATCAACAGTTAAAGCTGCTGTTACTTTTATTACAAGTATTGCGGAAAAAATTGAAAATGGAGAACATGTGTCAGCAACCTTTTGCGATTTAACAAAAGCCTTTGATTGTGTAGCTCATGATGTTTTGTTAGCTAAATTAGCGCATTATGGAATAAGAGGAAATGTTTACAAATTAATTGAAAGTTATCTCGCAAACAGAGTACAGGTTACTTTTATAAATAATATTAAATCTGACCCTATGGAAGTTAAGTATGGGGTTCCACAAGGGTCTGTACTTGGCCCAATACTATTTGTAATATATATAAATGATATATCTTATAATATAAGCAACGCAAGAACAATATTGTATGCCGATGATACTACTTTTATTAATCACAGCTCCAAATTAGAAGACATAAATATTGTAATAAAACGTACTGAAAATGAAGCTCTTCATTGGTTTTCAGCCAACAAACTAGTTCTTAACAACACGAAAACACAAAATCTTGTTTTTAGTAAGAATCGCTGTATAGATAATAGTTCAGTTCACAAAAATAACAACAGTGCTAAATTTCTAGGTTTTATTCTTAAACCTATGTTACTTTGGGATGAACATACAAATTTTGTTGCAAATAAAATACATAAAAGTAACTTCATGTTACGAAAAATTGTGAACTCGGTATCCAAAGACGCAGCAAAAAGTCTTTACTTCGCTACTGTCAATTCCGCGTTATTGTATGGTATACTTTTATGGGGTAATTCAGTTTTCGCTGACAGAATTTTCAAATTACAAAAAGAATCTGTACGTATACTGTGTCGAGCAAAGTACAGAGATCATTGTAAGAATTTATTTATTCAACAGAAAATTTTAACTTTACCATGTATATACATTCTTCAGGTCTTATTACATGTAAAGGAAAATTATGCTAAGTTTGAAACAAATAGCACTTACCATAATTATTCTACGAGGAAAAAGGACGATATCAGAGTGAAATTCACTAAATGTACAGTGTCTAAAAACTTACCCGATAAAGTAGGAGGTCAACTGTATAACCAACTTCCATTGGAAATAAGAAATTTACCCTTTAAACCATTTAAAAAATATGTACAAATGCTTTTATTAGAAAAAGCATTTTATAGTATTAAAGAATTTTTGGAGCATAATTTTTAAATTTATCTCTCTTTTGTATATGTGACGTAGTTTATAAGTACTCTGTATTTTTTTCAACTAAATAAATTATTATTATTATTATTATTATTATTATTAGTATTTTATGTTTACAGTCATTTCAAGTACAGTCCCAACAAAAAATGTCAAGTTTAGGTACCTACATGCAAAGAAAAAATTATTTGAAAATAAAAAAGCAAAAAAGGAACTTTTTCACCGGAAAGTATCATAAATTCATGGCATTTGATGCCAAAGTAAAGGATTAGAGGAACACTAGGTACTTTATATAACTGTTAAAATTGAAGGTCGACAATATGCATTTTGTGTTTAACAAAAAAAAAATTATATAGAACAATATCGAGTTTGATATTAAATGAAACTACCAAGTGAGCACCAATTTTATAAAATTATTGAAAATGGCGACCAACAATTATTGTCATTTGTTTTTATTAAAAAATCATATCGAGTTTCATATCAAATTCAAGGGCTGGATAAGGGCTACCTAATTAATCAAATTATTTAAAATGGTGGCTGACGATTGGAATTTGTTTTTATAAAAAAAAACAATATCGAGTTTGAGCTAGATGCCGGATAATTAATAGGATTATTTAAAATGATGGCCGACGATTATCTTTTGTTTTTATAAAAATATGTTAGAATAATACCTATTTGAGTATTATATCAAATTAAATGTTTTATTGGTAAGGGTTGTTCAAAATGGAGACCTACGATCGTCATTTGTTTATACCTATTATAATATTATTAAAATCATATTGATTTTGATATCAAAGTAAAGGTCTTGATGATGAGGACTGATATACACAAAAAGTTATAAATTTGATAGTGCGTGATTAGCTTCTGTTTTTTATTTAAATCCTTGATATTAAGTTCATCGTCACTCATCTCTGTCTGTCTACGTACGGTAAAAAAAACAAAAGTCAAAAATGACCCACTTCCCGGGATCTTATCGAGCTGCAATTTTGCAAATAGACTTTTGTCACCTAACAATGCACTTTGGCAACATTTCAAATTATCCGCCATCTTGAAACCAAATGGCGGCTAACTATCTCAAAATGTACTGCACCGATTGCGGTAAAATTTGGTACACTAATAGCCAAGGATCTAACTTATGATATAGATATATTAAAATGTCAGTCCGCCATCTTGAAACAAAATGGCTGACAGATATATCAAAATGTACTGTATCTATTGCGTTAAAATTTGGTACAGTAATAGCTAAGAATCTGTCTTAAAACATAGGTATATTAAAATGTTAGTCCGCCATCTTGAAACAAAATGGCAGCTAGCTATCTCAAAACGTACTGCACCGATCTGGTTCAAATTTAGTACAGTAACAGCTAAAGATCTAATTTAATATACCTACTATAGGTATATAACAATGTCAGTCCACCATAAAAAACTGGGATGTAAAAATTAGTACCGGAAAAGTGTTTACGCGGTGAAAAACGAAACAAAAATCTGTGCACAAAAAATTTAAATAAATATCGATCGAGCCTCATATATAATGGATTTATTATCAAAAACTTTGTTTTTTAATAATAGAATAATTTCAAGTTTGATATCAAATTAATTTAATTACACATATTATGTTATTTTATTCTAAAATTTTAATGGCATAAATATAATTTATATTGAAGAAGGAAGATGAATAATATGAAGTTGTAATTAAATAATTATAATTTCATCATACAATTTTTTCTAAATGTCTAAATGTTAAAATCGTTATAATTGAGGCACGAAGTGCCAAATTGTCCCACATTCAGGGTCCGCGGAGCCTAAGCCTGCGAAGCGGGCGAATCCCCCTTGTCGCGCGCAGCGGTAGAGTCTGAATGTTAAAATCGTTATAATTGAGGCACGAAGTGCCGAATTGTCCCACATTCAGGGGCTGCGGAGCTTGAGCCCGCGAAGCGGGCGAATTTTTCTTGTCGCGCGGCATAGACTAGGAAAATAATTTCAAAAGACGTCTAGAAATCACTCCTAGAGGCAAATCATGTAACAATTGATTAACAGGTTGAATCTTATGCTTTGATACCCGCTGAACACGCCTAGGTATGTTATTTGCTCGAATTTTCACTCCTTGTGCCCCAAATTCAAGATGGCGGCCGAAAATTGTGTCCGAAAATCAGTTTTTTTACATTTATCTCAGAAACTATTCATATTAGGTGAAAATGTAGATCATAAAATTCTCTATAAAATAGGTTCTTAACGATTTTCATATACATAAGTGACACAGTTTTCGAGAAAATCGGGAAAATGTATTTCGAACATTTCAATAATTAAAAACCAAGTCCAAATTATGTCTCCCTTCATGAAAACGGTTGTCATTTATGAACTAATAATAATATCAACTTCCGGTTTTTTAAATTAAATTATATGAATTTTTTTTATAAGATATATTATTTTAAAAACTTTTTAGTGCGTTCATTGAGCTAAAATGTAAAATTTTGTTCCGAGAAATTTTACAATTTTTTATATTATTTTGTATTTAATGAACTGTAACTTCAGACCGAATAAAAATATTGACTTCCGGTTTCTTTTGTTAAATTCTACGAACATTTCTCTATAAGATAAATTATGTTTAAAACAGTTTAAAGTTTTCTTTCAGCCAAAATATTTCATTTTTCCCCAAGAAAAAGTTGAGAAATTTTTAAATTTTTTGTATTTATTGTGTTTAATGAACTGTAACTTCTAATCGAATAACAATATCGACTTCCGGTTTCTTTTATTAAATTTTAGGACACAATTTTCGTCCGCCATCTTGAATTTGGGGCACAAGGAGTGAAAATTCGAGCAAATAACATACCTAGGCGTATTCAGCGGGTATCAAAGCATAAGATTCAACCTGTTAATCAATTGTTACATGATTTGCCTCTAGGAGGTATATTTTCGAAAAAATTTCCTAGTCTGGCAGCGCGACCTAGCCGTAGGCCCGCGTAGCGGGGCCTGACGCTATCCATATATTAAAAGAGCTTGGGTTCACTATATTTCTTTCAAGATGAAACTTTTCAGAACGTCTAGAAGTTAAATGGTTTAAGCGATTTTTATGAATTTTTTTTTATAAAATAGATATTTATTTAGACTATATTCTTACATTTGTTTTGGATTTTTTTAAATTCATAATGTATGAGAAATTTTTAAAAAACATGCATTTTTTGGCCATTTTCATATTAGATTGAGCTGTCCATGTAATTTTTAAGATGAATAACGAAAGTTGGTGGTTTGACAGTTGTTATTTTATTACTAGACAGGATGATAATACACCATGTTTATCATGATTTTGAAATTAATGTAAGTACCTAACCTATATAACTTAAGTGTAGATGTGTTTATTTACTTTTTTTATAGTTCAAAAATTGTGTATTTAAAAATTTAAAAATTTTTGACGTAAAATGCACTCTGAAGTTATCTACCTATAATAAAAATAATGTCATAAAATATTTTCAGTATTCCATGTAAACTATAGTATAACCCGTTTAACCCGTATACAGCGATGGTCAACTTAACATTGTTCATGATTGACATAATCAAGTATTTTTTCATACAACAATTAATTTTTAAATTAAAACAAACCACGCTGTCCTAAGTAACGAAAATGTTTTGTTTATGTATCCTTGTTAAGGCTTTTCGACCCTCAACAAAAATTTCGCATCTGGGGTTTCAAATAATCTCCTTTTGGTATACAACCAGAACAACACAGTCGGTAATGTTCTTCATAGAATGATCGTAAATCATAACATTTACAACTTAATCCCTCTGGGTAGAATTCTAACATTCAATGTTTTGAAACGAAAACTCCTCAAGAATAAAATCTTTTACTTATGATATGAACAACGCGACTGACGAATATGGAATATGCATGTAAAATTAAAATAAGCCACCTATGAAATTATTCAATATATTAATTAGGATAGTAGGTACAAGATCAACATAATTGTACAATTGGGCTTACAAAGCTTATATTTTTGAAACTGTGTAACCTAATTACTTAATCCACAAATTTTTCCAAGTTCTAAGAATTGACTGTTAAATTCGTATAAATTGCAACTGTACTTTGGCAATAATTACACAGTTATACCTAATTACTTAATCCAAAAAAATTTACAAGTTCTAAGAATTGACTGTTAAATTCGTATATATTCATGCCCTAAGGTGTTTTTTTGTTACTCTATTACTTGTCTTATTATAGTAAAGTGATATTGGTTGTTGTTCTTGATATAAAACGTTTTTGCGAATATTCTTTATTTTATATTCATTATCGTTATATTAGTGTTGTGAACAGTTAACATGGTTAAAACAAAATCATGCAGAAGACGAATGAGAAAACTGCGAGAAATTACGAGCTTCAAAAAATGGTAAGTTTATATAATTATTATTATTATGTGTAATACCTAATACCATATTTAGTACAGTATAGTTTGCAGTTTAGATTTAATGTTTAAAAAACTGACTATACTTTTTTATTCGAGACTTTCGATTCGACATCGAGATTCTTGATCTGAGATCGAGATCAAGACTAGAGTAAATCTCGTCTCGAAACGAGACAAGGGTACATTAATTATTCTCATCTACTATCGGAGAAAGAAGTACAGTCAGTTATTGAAAATGCTGAATCACTTGTTTAAAATATTTTACGTCACTCGGGGGCGGAAAGCAGTGTTTTCCTCTTGCTAATGGAGGGAGGGAAGCGAGTTTTTCCTCCCGCGCGGGAGGAAAGCAAGTACGTTCCTCACGCTTGCAAGAAAGGTGATTTCGAGACTGTTTTGCCCCCTCGTGACGTAAAATATTGTGTGTCCCGGGAGGGAAGGTTATTCCTCCCTTGGGCGAAGCCAGCGCCCTCGCTCGGGCCGCCGCTTTGCCCGCGGGAGTAATAGCACGCTTCTCACCCTAGGTGTACAAAATACTATTAAAAATAAATCTAAACTGCAAACTTTTATTATGCACATATGGTAGGTAAGTACTAAATTAAGTTTTTAAATTATGAAACATATTGGTGTAGAAATAACAACAATTTATAGCAAATATGAGCTACCTAGTATTTTAGCATATTTTTAAAACTGAACTATAATGGCGTGTTATATCAATATAAATAACAAAAGAAAAAAAAAATTCAATATGTTGTAGTTGAGAGCTTTTTCAAGACGTTTATTAACGTGAGACTTTATATTTTGTTTAATCTAATTAAATAATAGGTTAAAACTTTAATAAATATACCTACCATAATGAATCATATACATTTATATTGTGTTTGCATATATTTCGACATTTCTACATTTCTGTGATTTTTTTATTAATACCTACAGCTCTCATCCAAATATCATCCGAGATTCAACTACGCCTGAAGATGTTCAAATTGCCGAATCAAATGATGTTGATTCGGAAAATATTTTGAGCCACCAAATAGACGTAGAAAGTAATAACAGTGGAAATTATAGTGACATTGTTCTGAATTTCTGAATACTACTGATTCAAAGATATCATATATCGAGGGCTTATCACATTGGAAAAGCGCAGAAGTACACATTTGAAAAGCACAATGGTTTTAGGGATTGTACGACAGTTTTTCTACAATATTTTTTGAATTTTTGCCTCTTGCCTAACATTTTTCTGAACTTAACCCCATCATACTAGAAGAGTATTTTTAACAAAAAATTTTAAAACTAGAAAATATTATCATACTCGAAGACGATCTGGACTAACTTGTTATGGTTAGAAATCTCATTTTCGAAACATCCACTTATTCAATGTTACGATCTGCGCTTATTCAATGTTTTGATCGGCGCTTATTCAATATAAATTTACTGATTATATTTCTGCGCTTTTCCAACGTTTTAATGACCAAAAATTTATTGTTTTAAAATTTTAGTTTTAACAAATAATCAAGTATAATACTTATAATATTTTAAAAATTGTAATTATATTATTAGTATCTAATTATTAATAAAAATGTAAATGATTACTATGATTTATTCAAAACAATAAATTGTGTTAATGTATTAATCACTTATATTAATTTTCATTCCATTTACAAAACTCCAATACTTCTGTTTTTTGTAGATACTCGTAATAATAATCATGGTTTGTATTTCATTTACAACTCATATGTGTTTTTATGGTTTACACATATTGTTTTAGTTGAATTTTAGTAATGTATATTTTGTTTAATTTGCTCGGTAAGTACAAAAATGTAAGTATCAATTTAATATCAGTTATATTGAGTTAAATAATTGAATGTTATATTGTAACTGCAACAAATTTTTGTAATTACAAATCTATTACAATTTAAATTAAACAATAATGTTTTTAATTTATTCTGTTATTATATTACACGAATCAGTATCATACAAATTTATATTTGAAACAAGAAGCTGGAGGTTTCAACTTTATACCTGAGCCCTACCCTACCCCCTACCGAGTTTATTGCTTTGAGATTCTCGAAGCTGGAAGCAGAAGACAAGAATGTGAAATAAGTTGCCTAAATATTGGCCCAACGCGCAAAAATACGAACGAATATTATTTGAAAAATTCGCATTTGCGCATCACATAATTCCATTTTTTTCAAGACCGGGTTATTGGATTTTTTATTTTTTGAGCTTCCTCAGCATAATTTTACTAATGCTATTAAATAGTAGGGAGCAATTTTAAATAAAAAAATTATTACAGAAAATATGAGCATCTTTACGCCTTCACTAATAGTACTGATATCTTATTAACAATAACATTATTTAAAATTCTGAGTCTGCCATTTAGTTTATAAAGTATTCAATAATGTACAATGTACAATTTTTTTGAAAAGAAACAAAACGTACAGTGACAAGAAAAATGGTCTTAAAGTTGTGCAAAATAACAGTTTTCTGAGGCCAGGGTCGAACAGCCTTAAGTCGCAATCTAAATTCAGTAAAACATTTCGTAACAAATGAATTTGTCAGATGACAAATCCACTTTCGGATTTTGCAACAATTTTAAATGTATAATTATTTAATTGAAAATATTGCGTATGTCAAAGTGACAGCAATCAATATCAAAGTGACAGCAATCAATGTCAAAGTGACAGCTGTCAATGTCAAAGTGACATTTAAAATTCAATTTTAATCTAAATGTAAAATTGGATTCATTTGAGGCCCGAAATTAATTCGTTATGTTACTCGCGAGCGAAGCGAGTGTGAGGCCATATAAACACAGTCCGTGCGGCAGCACGGACCTAGCCGAAAGACCCGCGTATCGGGGCCTGACGCTAGTCTTATATACTAAAAGGCTTGAGATCATTTTCAGCAGCTTAGCAACCGTTTTTCGACTCGCCTACTGCCTAAACGGGTGAACCGATTTTTATGAACTTTTTTTTATTTGATAGAGGTTCATGTGAAGTAGTGCCTTTTGGGTATATGAATATTGTAGATGGCGTGGTAGTCGCAGGGGAGTTGAAAAACAGTGATTTTTTTGACTCCTTGGATACGGGTGTTATACTTTATTCGATTGTTTTTTTTTATTTGACATATAGGTAGAGGATGAATTTGACTATATTTCTATGCATGTTTCAACCCAATATTGGGTATATTAACAAAGTTATTAAGAAAAAACTGAAAAATGCACGGAACGCAAATGGGAGCATGCCATGGAAGTTTTGCTTTCTTTTTGATAAAAATGATTTTTTTGTCTACTGTCAGATTTGACGTTTCCAATTTGAAATTTTATTTGGATTTATCTTTTATATTTGATAAGGTAGAAGTATTTTGAAAATTTTATTGAGTATTTAAAGATGGAGCACGCATTATGTTTACACGATTTTGTAGAAATTTGTAATATATTTTTTAAAATTTTTATTCAATTTAACAATTCACTGTGAAGTTGAATCATATTGTGATTTATTACTGTAGTATTTATAGTAATATATTTTGACCCAAGTGTAAATGTTTAATTAAAATTAGGTATCTATATCCAATATCCATGGATAATAGGTACTATTTCTCAGTATTTTACTGAAACTTTTAAATGTCAAATTAATATACAAATTTAACAAACGTGCTAAAAATGGCGTCCGATAATCGGGATTTTTATCTATTGTACTTGAGTTTGGGTTGAATAATTTGAGTTTGTCCTGCCCAAGCCGCCCCACTGGGATCTTTATCCTAGATACGCACACTAACTAACAACTGGACAAGCACGGAACACGACGCGGACTAGAGATGATCTAGATTGTTATTGCACTTGTATCAAGTATCAAATCTGTTTTTACAAAAATATGTATGGTATTATAATTAGCACCAAGGGTTACAAAATATGACTTCTATGATCGGCATATGTTTTTTAATAAAAACTTAACATAAATCATGATTGGTATCAAACTTTTCGTCTAATGTTGCCCAAAATTATGGCTGTTTAATAAGTAAAAATTGCAGTCGGTGAGCGGCATTTGTTTTTCTGAATATTTTTTAAATTATATCGCGATTGATATCAAATTAAAGGTCTTAATAAGGACAAAAAATCTACAGTATGCATTAAAATGACTTTTGACAATTTGGCTTTTGTTTTTAGTCGGACAAAAAGCATTTTTTAGTTTTCACAAAATTTTGTTATTTTCTTTTTAAAACACTACTATGACTACCTACTTGGTATATTCCAATAATCATATCAAAAGACGTCAGAAAATTTAGTACTTATATTACAGTAAAAATTATAAACATTTATATTAGCATTTTCCGGTTTTATTGTTTTCTCGGAATTTATCACAAATCCATCGAGTTTGATATATTTTTTTAAACTAAAGGGCTAGATGATAACTACTTTATAAAATTGTTAAAAATGGGGATCGAACATCGACATTTTTTTCGAAAATATTATAGTGTCATATCGAATTTCATACCTCAAATTAAATGGCTAGATAAGGGCTAATTAATAAAATAATTTAAATTGGTGGCTGACGATCTGCATTTGTTTTCATCGAATTCGAAGTTTACCAGGATAGGTACAATGTAAATATTAAATTTTCTTATTCAAATGGTAAGTCTAAATGCAAAAGTGGACTTATGTGAGGCACATTCAGGATCCGTGGAGCTTGAGCCCCGCGAAACGTGGCGATCCCCTCTATCCCGCGACAGCGGGTCCTGACGCTATTCTATTCTAAAAATTTTATGCCTTAACTAAAATTTATATTGAAGAAAGAAGATGAATAATTTGAAGTTGTAATTAAATAATTATAATTGCATCATACAATTTTTCTCTAAGTATAAATGTTAAAATCGTTTTAATTGAGGCACGAAGTGTCAAACTGTCCCACATTCAGGGTCCGCGGAGCTTAAGCCCGCGAAGCGGGCGAATCCCCCTTGTCGCGCACAGCGGTAGAGTCTGAATGTTAAAATCGTTATAATTGAGGCACGAAGTGCCAAATTGTCCTACATTCAGGGTCCGCTGAGCTTAAGCCCGCGAAGCGGGCGAATCCCCCTTGTCGCGCACAGCGGTAGAGTCTGAATGTTATAATCGTTATAATTGAGGCACGAAGTGCCAAATTGTCCCACATTCAGGGTCCGCGGAGCTTAAGCCCGCGAAGCGGTCGAATCCCCCTTGTCGCGCACAGCGGTAGAGTCTGAATGTTAAAATCGTTATAATTGAGGAACGAAGTGCCAAATTGTCCCACATTCAGGGTCCGCGGAGCTTAAGCCCGCGAAGCGGGCGAATTTCCTTTGTCCCGCGCAGCGGTAGAGTCTGAATGTTAAAATCGTTATATTTGAGGCTCGAAGTGCCAAATTGTCCCACATTCAGGGTCCGGGGAGCTTAAGCTCGCGAAGCGGGCGAATCCCCCTTGTCGCGCACAGCGGTAGGGTCTGAATGTTAAAATCGTTATAATTGAGGCACGAAGTGCCAAATTGTCCTACATTCAGGGTCCGCTGAGCTTAAGCCCGCGAAGCGGGCGAATCCCCCTTGTCGCGCACAGCGGTAGAGTCTGAATGTTAAAATCGTTATAATTGAGGCACGAAGTGCCAAATTGTCCCACATTCAGGGTCCGCGGAGCTTAAGCCCGCGAAGCGGGCGAATCCCTCTTGTCGCGCACAGCGGTAGAGTCTGAATGTTAAAATCGTTATAATAGAGGCACGAAGTGCCAAATTGTCCCACATTCAGGGTCCGCGGAGCTTAAGCCCGCGAAGCGGGCGAATCCCCCTTGTCGCGCACAGCGGTAGAGTCTGAATGTTAAAATCGTTATAATTGAGGCATGAAGTGCCAAATTGTCCTACATTCAGGGTCCGCGGAGCTTAAGCCCGCGAAGCGGGCGAATCCCCCTTGTCGCGCACAGCTGTAGAGTCTGAATGTTAAAATCGTTATAATTGAGGCACGAAGTGCCAAATTGTCCCACATTCAGGGTCCGCGGAGCTTAAGCCCGCGAAGCGGGCAAATCCCCCTTGTCGCGCACAGCGGTAGAGTCTGAATGTTAAAATCGTTATAATTGAGGCACGAAGTGCCGAATTGTCCCACATTCAGGGTCCGCGGTGCTTGAGCCCGCGAAGCGGGCGAATTCCTTTTGTCGCGCGGTAGCGCGACCTAGCCGAAGGCCCGCGTAGCGGGGCCTGACGCTAGTAATAACTAAAACGAAAACAAATCCACGAAAAATAACAAGAACAACAAATAATAACAGTAACAATAATAATAACAATATAATAATATAATCGTAAACCGCTCAGAACACAAGATCACAAAATCAAAATGGTGACTGACAAATATGAACCATATGGACATGAACAATAAGGAACATAGTAGAAAAGGAGCGAGATAGTACAGTGGCGTCATCTTGTAACAGTAAAACGTAAAAAATGGTACATACAGCGCCGCGCTAAGTTGGAGATCAGAACTACTTTCGTTTAAAAATTGTTTCATGGCGGGTTATTGCAGATTCAGCCGGCTGGTTTTGACGTCTGTTGACCAGTGTTGACGTTTCTCTGTCGGTAACGTAGACTGCATAAAATGGAACGCTACTAGTGTCATCTTTACTTTGCTTCTGAAATTTTAGGAACTGGCAGAGAACCCTGGTGGCTGCTTCTTAAGGATATTCACTCGGGTGGTGCGTGGTAAGGGGAAGTGCTCTATGATCTCAATGTAAAAGACTGCAGGGTGACAACTTTTAAATGTGAAATTCTATTCGAAAAAAATGTCTTTAAATAAATATTTATTTGAATTTTTAATGTTAATTCATTATCTAATGTCATAACTGATTACGTGTAATTATTATTTAAATTTATGTGCAATTAATTTTGCAATATAAATATACTAACATAATGGTGCAAACAACGGCAACAATGTAAAACGTAGAACAAGTTTTCGCTCCACACAGTTGGTTGCCTGGGTGGCACCTAACCTCTCAACTTATATATTTTAACGTTTTTCTCATTTATAAATTCGAAATTAAAAAACATTAATTATTTATTTAATTCATTTATAAAAATAATAATAGTAAGTTACTTAATAATTAATTAGAACCGTTGACTTTTTTCATTATAATATTTGCCAATATGAAAACTATCAACCAATGTTGCCACGTTTATACATCATGACGTCTTTACTGTCACCGAGTTCAGTTTGAGTGTTAATTAATAGCTAAATACTCTTCATCAAAACGGTAAAGCTCGATTTAAAAAATCTTATGACATAAATAAGGTTTTGTAGTTATTATGTGCAAATTTTGAGATTTTTCTCTGTATTTTTTTATTAACTTTATGCGATGTTCCATTTAATCCTATGCTATAAACTCGATTTTTAAAATTTATTTTCTCTATATCTAAACGGTAAAAATATCTGAAAAAATTAGTAGTTCATTTTTTCATCATAGAGAACGATATTCCCAATTTTCATTCAATTCTCTGAATTTTTGATATGGCGAGTGTCGAGTGAATATCCTTAATAACGACTGCCGTAAAATAACATACGTTCGATTTATCTGAATAGTTCTGAGATCTGTGAAGATACTCTTGGTTCCCTGGACCATCAATCTTATATACTAATCATATATATTAAAAGGGAATTGAGGATCTATATCGTAATCATGAAACTTTCATGACCTCTAGAAATTCTATGGTTAAAGTTTTTATAACAAAATTTTTTTCTACTTATAGATATATGTTTAAAGCTGATTCTTTTATATATTTGAAATTTTTTAAAACCATAATTAACGAGAAAAACCATAAAAACCATCAAATTTTCTTGGATCCACGTCTTCATTGGAATTAATTTTTGTTTTTTTGATTGTTGATGGAATGGTAGTTTGACAGATGTCATTTAGTGATATTTACAATTTTATGATTATAAATGCATTTATTTTTATTTTGTAGTAATTTGTATATTATTTCAAGTACTAAGAGAGAGACCGTAAATTTTTAAAATATTTTTGTTAATTTTTATACAATTTTTAGAAAAATTTATTTAATTTTGACATTTAATAAAAGTACAGGTTTTGCAAAATAATTTAGGATCCAAGTAGGTAGATTTTATTGGAAAAAATTAGAAGAATGACTGAGCGGTTGTATGACGGCTGTCATTTACTGACGTTTACAGTTTGAAATTTCACAAGAATTTATTTTAAGTAATAGATATAATACGAGTAATTTGTAAATTATAACCGGTAAAGAATGTTGGAACACAAATGTTTTTAACATTTTCATCAATTTAATTATTATTTTTTTAAAAATAAATTTATTTTGACAGTGACTTAAAAGTACAGTCACATTAAAAGACATAAGGAGTTTTAATAGTAGGTACATTCAAAGTAAAAATTATAACCAGTTTTTTGTAACTTCCGGTTTTATAATTTTACCGGATGTTTTCACAAAACCATCGACTTTGGTATCAAATTAAAGGGCTAAATGTGAGCTACTTTATAAAATCGTTAAAAATAGCGAACGACGATCGATTTTTTGTTTTCATGGAAATAATGATAAATGATAATTTCTTAAATTTATATACCTACCTAATCAAGTTTGATATACACATAACATTTATTGTGCCTGCCAAACTTATACCTATTCTTGCTTAAGAATGATGTATAAAATTATATAAAATGGAGGCCGTAGAGGCCCGCATTTGTTTTATCAAAAAAAGTTATAATCATAGTATCAAGTCCATTTTTACTTCCCCGATCTATGTAATAGAGGAAAGTATTGTAATCGTGATTTTTTGATAGTTCTAGATTTTGGTGAATCTTCACAGTTTAGAACCCAAAAAACAATTTAAAAAAAGTTGGTCTGTCACTGTGTCAGTCTGTCTGGATATTGGATAACTTAAAAACGCGTTGGAATTTTGGATTGAAATTTTATATTTAACATCTTGAGCCAAAAACTTTCGTTAATGAGCTTTACTCAACCGTGGTACCAACTTTATAAACATAACTTTTTGGAACGTAGTTCCTTAACGGGGCGTGCGGCAGGAGCTAAATGGCAGAAATCAGAAAATGTCACGCGTCACGCTGTCTCCCTCTCTGTCTCTTTTTATTATATACGGTAGTGTGTGTGCGTGCTCGAAAAAATTTTAAAATTTTAAAAATTAGATTTCTTTTTTAAAACTTAATGTCAAAAATGGTATATCCATATCTCAAATTAAATTCGAAAAAATATTAAAATTTTAAAAACTGGATTTCTGTACTAGGTGGTCAAAAATGATATGTCCATATCTCAAATTAAATTCGAAAAATATTAATATTTTAAAAATAGGATTTCTGTACTAGGTGGTCAAAAATGATATGTCCATATCTCAAATTAAATTCGAAAAAATATTAATATTTTAAAAATTGGATTTCTGCATTTTCTTAACTTTATGTACTAGGTGGTCGAAAACGGTATATCCATATCTCAGATTAAATTCTAAACAATATTAAAATTTTAAAAATTGGATTTCTTTTTTTTAACTTAATGTACTAGATAGTCAAAAACGGTCTATCCATATCTCAAATTAAATTCTAAAAAATATTAAAATTTTAAAAATTTTGTTTCTGCAATTTCTTAGATTAAAGTACTAGGTGGTCAAAAACGGAATGTCAATAACGTAAGGAACTACGTTCCTGCCGGGGGTCCCCCGACCGCACTTGATTTTATTTTTATCAAAATACTATTAAAGCTCTCGGAAAAATAATTCTAGTAGAAAAAATCTGATGTGACCAGCACACGACCTCTCGCCAAATTCTGCTTATATAATCTAATAAATAGTTTTACTTACATTTTAATAATTTTATGTTCATGTAATTATGTAAACGATTATCATAATAATTCAAATTTTATAAGTGATAAAAATGAAAGTGGATGATTAACTTCTGTTTTTTTTCTCAAAATAACAGAATCATTTCAAATTTGATATCAAATTAAAGGTTTTGATAAGGGTTGACAATATTGTTCAAAATTACGTTCGACAATCGTCTTTTGTTTTTAGTTGGATAACCAGGAATATTTTTTGACAGATGATTTAACCAATCATATTGCGTAATGATGACGTCCAATGACGTAATGCAACCAATAGAATTGAAAATGTAAAATGATGTATCTGACAACATAATTTTGTAGATTAGGTTTTATTTTGTTACGTCAGTAACAAAAAATTAATTAATTTGTCACATGAAACGTCAAAAATGTTTAGCAAAAGAGTCTTTTTGGTAGTATTTTTAACAAGAAAAATATTCTTCCTAAATACCATTCGAGATAATAATTTTTTGAGAGAATTTTTGTCTATTCCACGGCAACTTATTGCAATTTCACTCCACAAAACATCATCTGACAATTCCCCTCAACTGCGTTTCGGGAAATTGATAGATGATGTTTTGTGTCGTGAAATTGTTAGAAATAAGTTGCCGTGGAAACGACAAAACAATTCTCAAAAAATTATCATCTCTTATGGTATTACCCCTGATAATTTTTTATTTTATTACACATTCTATTCTAAAATTTTAATGGCTTAGCTAAATTTTATATTGAAGAAGGAGGTTGAATAATTTGAAGTTTTAATTAAATAATTATAACTTCATCATAAGAGTCTAAATGTAGAGTCTAAATGTTAAAATTGTTACAATTGCGGGTCACAACGCTTCTTATATATTAAAAGGCATGATGATGATATTTTCAGTAGCTTAGCAACCGTTTTTTAAATCACCTCAGCCTAAACGGTTCAACCGATTTTGATGAACTTTTTTTATTTGATAGAGGTTAATGAGACGTATTGCTTTTTGAGTATATAAATATTGTACATGGCGTGGTAGTCGAAGGACAGTTGAAAAACAGTGACTTTTTGAGTTCTTGGATACGCTCATTTCTAATTAAATAAATTTATGTGTCTTATTATAGATCAATAGAGGATGGTTAATTCTATAATTTGCCAAATATCCAGACAATCGGTGCTATAATAGCAGAGTTATTAATAAATAACTGAAAATTTAACAAAAAAGTGATGAGAGTGTGCCATGATTATTTTTGTTATATAAATTTTTTTCTACTCCCTAATGGATATTGGCAACATATCTTCATACTGTCATGTGTGGATAGGGATGTCATATCTACACCAGGTGTGGATATGAAATTCAAGTTCAAATAAGTCAAAAAATTATTAAATCGTGCAAATTATGTTTTTATTATGACAAATAATTACTAAAAACATTAAATCAACTGTTATTTAATAATTAATTATGTTTAACAGCATGGTTTTATTGCTAAAAAGGCAAATACAATTTATAGTTTTTACGTTGGCAACAATTATTCAAATTTCATATGTCAAAAAATAATTGATGTAACCCTACTTTTAAATAATTTTTGGCATCATATTGAGTGCATTTTATTGCAAAAAAAATAGACTGTACAACTCGAGTGGCTTGCCAATATCGCACGCGAACGTTTGCAGACACTCCCCCTATGGGGTCGTGACTGCAAACTCGTTCTCGTGCGATATTGGAATCACATCCACTCTTGTTCTACAATATACTATTTTATAACTAAATAAATTTTAAACACAAAATTGTCATGTCGTGTTTGATATCATATAAAAGAATTTTTGAAAAGGACTTTCGAAAAAAGAAATCCAAAATGGCCGCCATTCACCGTTCACCATTTTGAACACGAAGTTGTCCGACCCATGTCGTGTTTGGTATCATATGAAAGCATTTGAAAAAGACTTTGGAAAAATAAATCCAAAATGGTCGCCATTCAACGTCCACCATTTTGAACACGAAGTTGTCTGAACCATGTCGTGTTTGGTATCAAATGAAAGCATTTGAAAAGGACTTTCGTAAAAAGAAATCCAAAATGGCCGGTATTCAACGGCCACCATTTTGAACACGAAGTTCTCCGAACCATCTCGTGTTTGGTATCATATTATTATGAAAGCATTTGAAAATAACTTTTAGAAAAGAAATCCAAAATGCCGCCAATCAACGACCACCATTTTGAACACGAAGTTGTTCGAAGCATCTCGTGTTTGGTATCATATGAAAGCATTTGAAAAGGACTTTCGAGAAAAGAAATCCAAAATAACCGCCAATCAACGGCCACCATTTTGAACACGAAGTTGTAGGAACCATCTCGTGTTTGGTATCATATGAAATCATTTGAAAAGGACTTTCGAGAAAAGAAATCAAAAAACGAAGTTGTCCGAACCATGTCGTATTTGGCATCATATGAAAGCATTTCAAAAGGACTTTCGAAAAAAGAAATCCAAAATGGCCGGCATTCAACGTCCATCATTTTGAACACGAAGTTGTCCGAATCATGTCGTTTGGTATCATATTATTATTATATTATATAATTCTTAAGAAAAACTTTGGTTTTGGGGGTTAATTTTTTTAAATGAAAAATGGGATTTGATATTTGGAAATCGTGGATTTTCGAAAAAAGAAATCCAAAATGGCCGCCAATCTACGACCACTATTTTGAACACGAAGTTGTCCGAACCATCTCGTTTTTGGTATCATATGAAAGCATTCGAAAAGGACTTTCGAAAAAAGAAATCTAAACTGGTCGCCAATCAACGGCCACCATTTTGAACACGACGTTGTCCGAACCATCTCGTTTTTGGTATCATATTATTATGAAAGCATTTGAAAATAACTTTTAGAAAAGAAATCCAAAATGCCGCCAATCAACGAGCACCATTTTGAACACGAAGTTGTTCGAAGCATCTCGTGTTTAGTATCATATGAAAGCATTTGAAAAGGACTTTCGAGAAAAGAAATCCAAAATAATCGCCAATCAACGGCCACCATTTTTAACACGAAGTTGTAGGAACCATCTGGTATTTGGTATCATATGAAATCATTTGAAAAGGACTTTCGAGAAAAGAAATCAAAAAACGAAGTTGTCCGAACCATGTCGTATTTGGCATCATATGAAAACATTTGAAAAAGACTTACGAAAAAAGATCCAAAATGGCCGCCAATCAACGGCCACCATTTTGAACACGAAATTGTCCGAACCATGTTATGTTTGGTATCATATTAAAGCATTTGAAAAGTAATTTCGAAAAAAGAAAAAATGACCGCCATTCAACGTCCACCATTTTGAACACGAAGTTGTCCGAATCATGTCGTTTGGTATCATTATAAACGTATTTGAAAAGAACTTTCGAAAAAAGATATCTAAAATGGTAGCCAATCAACAGCCACCATTTTAAACACAAAATAATATTTATTACATCCAATCGATTACGATTGCCATAGAAGTGTTAAAGAATTTTTACGAAAACTTTAAATGTTCAGGTTAATTTTTTTAAATTGATAAATGTCATTTGATGATCGGAAATTGTTTTTACAAAAAATTCTATTCAAACGTCAAATCTTGTTTTGTATCAAATTAAGGGTTTTTCTGAGAGCTAATACAGGTACATATATGATTAATAAAAATTGTGTCGGACGATCTACTTTTGTTTAAAATCCGGTATTTTATTATTAGTTAACAGCTGTCAATGTCACAGTGACATTTAAAATTCAAGAATTTTAATCTAAATGTGAAATTGGATGCATTTGAGGCCCGAAGGGCCGAATCCCTTCAGGGGCCGCGGGACTTGAGCCCGCGAAGCGGGCGAATCTCCCTTGTCGCGCGGCAGCGCGACCTAGCCGTAGGCCCGCGTAGCGGGGCCTGACGCTAGTCATATATATTAAAAGGGAATGGAGGATCTATACTTTCATCATGAAACTTTCATGACCTCTAGAAATTCTATGGTTCAAGTTTTTATGAAAATTTTTTTTTCTACTTATAGATATATGTTTAAAGCTGATTCTTTTATATATTTGAAATTTTTTTAAACCATAATTAATGAGAAAAACCATAAAAACCATCAAATTTTCTTGGATCCACGTCTTCATTGGAATTAATTTTTGTTTTTTTGATTGTTGATGGAATGGTAGTTTGACAGATGTCATTTAGTGATATTTACAATTTTATAATTTTAAATGCATTTATTTTAATTTTGTAGTAATTTGTAAATTATTTCATGTACTAAGAGAGAAACCGTAAATTTTTAAAATATTTCTGTTAATTTTTATACTATTTTTAGAAAAATTTATTTAATTTTGACATTTAATACAAGTACAGGTTTTACAAAATAATTTAGGATCCAAGTAGGTAGATTTTATTGGAAAAAATTAGAAGAATGACTAAGCGGTTGTATGACAGCTGTCATTTACTGACGTTTACAATTTGAAATTTCAGATGGATTTATTTTAAGTAATAGATATAATACGATTAATTTGTAAATTATAACCGGTAAAGAATGTTGGAGCACAAATGTTTTTAACATTTTCATCAATTTTAATATTATTTTAAAAAAAATTAATTTATTTTGACATTCACTTAAAAGTACAGTCACATTAAAAGGCATTAGGAGTATTAATAGTAGGTACATTAAAAGTAAAAATTATAACCAGTTTTTTGTAACTTCCGGTTTTATAATTTTACCGGATGTTTTCACCAAATCATTGACTTTGGTATCAAATTAAAGGGCTAAATGTGAGCTACTTTATAAAATAGTTAAAAATGGCGACCGACGATCGGTTTTTGTTTTCATGGAAATAATAATAAATGATAATTTTTTCTTAAATTTATATAGGTACCTAATCAAGTTTGATATACACATAACATTTACTGTGCCTGCCAAACTTACATTCTTGCTTAAGAATGATGTAGTAGGTATAAAATTATATAAAACGGAAGCCGTAGGGCGTAGGCCCGCATTTGTTTTATCCAAAAAAGTTATAATCATAGTATCGAGTCCATTTTTACTTCCCCGATCTATGTATAGAGGAAAATATATTGTAATCGTATGATTTTTTGACAGTTCGAGATTTTGGTGAATCTTCACAGTTTAGAACCTACTGAACCCAAAAAACATAATTTAAATAAAACTCGGTCTGTCACTCTGTCTGTCTGTCTGTCTGGATATTGGATAACTTAAAAACGCTTTGGAAATTTGGACTGAAATTTTATATTTAAAATCTTGAGCCAATTTCTGACTTCAATTTCGTTAATGAGCTTTATTCAACCGGTGGTACCAACTTTATAAACATACCTTTTTTATTTTTATCAAAATACTATCGTGTGTAGTATTAAATTAAAGCTCTCGGGAAAATAATTCTAGTAGAAAAAAATCTGATGTGGCCAGCACACGACCTCTCGCCAAATTCTGCTTATTATACTAATCTAATAAATAGTTTTATTTACATTTTAATAATTTCATGTTCATGTAATTAAGTATACGACTGTCATAATAATTCAAATTTTGTGTAGAAACCAATTTCATATGATCATGGACAAAAATACTGCAATTTCAAAAAAGTAGAATATTAATTGTACACACACACACAACCAGTGGTACCAACTTTATAAACATAACTTATTTATTTTTATCAAAATACTATCGTGTGTGGTATCAAATTAAAAGCTCTCGGGAAAATAATTCTAGTAGAAAAATAAAAATAACATTTCAACGGTCGTCAATTTTTTATAAAAATTATTCAAATTATACCGAGTTTGGTGTCAGTTTAAAGCTCTCGGGGAAATAAGTTTAGTAAAAATGTAAAAAATGACATTTATGCGATTTTCAATTATTTTTCAAAAAAATATTCAATTATTTTCAAATGTATTATCAAATTAAAGTTCTCTGGGAAAAAAATTTAGTCGAAGAATCAAAAATAACATTTAAACGATTGTCAGTTCTTTTTACCTCTCGCCTTATATTCTATAAGGGGAGGTATATATGTGACGGGTTGAAATTTTCGAGTGTGAGTTTTTAATGAATAAGTACGTTTTACGATCCATAGAATAGGAATAAAGTATTTTCGAGATTGTGTGTGTTGTGTGTGTGCATTTTTTTTGACAGTCCCAAAAATAGATGTTATCACAAAGTATCACAAATTCATCGAATTTGATGTTAAATTAAAGGGTTAGATAAAGAAGCACTAGGTAGCTTTTAAAATTATTGAATATAATGGTCGACAATCTGCATTTTGTGTTTATCGAAAAAATTATAGAATAATACCGAGTTTGACATTTAGTTACCAGGTGGGCACTAATTTTATAATATTGTTGAAAATGGCGGCCACCGATGGTAAATTGTTTTTATTAAAAAATTATATACTCATATCGAGTTTGATATCAAATTCAAGGGCTGGATAAGAACTACCTAATTAATAACATGATTTAAAATGGTGGCCGACGATTAAAATTTGTTTTTATCAAAAACAGTACAGAATTATATCGAGTTTGTATCAAATTAAGGGCTGAACATGGGCTACTTAATTAATTAATATAATAATTTAAAATGGTCAGGTGAGCAGTAGGTAATTTACAAAATTGTTGAAAATGGCGGTCAACGATTTTCGTTTGTTATTATCAAAACATTATTGATTCAAATCGAATTTGATATCAAATCAAAGGGCTAAATAAAGGCTACCTAATTATTAAAATTATTTAAAATGGTGACCGAAAGTTGGTATTTGTTTTTGTCAAGAACAATATAAAATTATATCGAGTTTGATGTCAAATTAAAGTGCTAGATAAGAGCTAATAATTAATAAAATGATTTAAAATGGTGGCCGACGATTGTCATTTCTTTTTATAAAAATTTCCGAATCCTATTGAGTAGGTTAGATATCAAATTAAATGTCTTGATGAGGGCTGTTACAGGATTGTTCAAAATGGAAACCGACGATCGTCATTTGTTTATATATCATAAAATTGTTCAAATCACATTGATTTTGATATTAAAGTAAAGGCCTTGATAATGAGGACTGATTTATACAATAAGTGATAAAAATGATAGTGGACGATTAGCTTCTGTTTTTTACTTCCCCGATCTATGTAATAGAGGGAAGTATTGTAATCGTGATTTTTTGACAGTTCGAGATTTTGGTGAATCTTCACGTTTTAGACCCTAATGAGCCCAAAAAACATAATTTAAAAAAAGTCGGTCTGTTAGTCTGTCGGTCTGTAAGTCTGTCTGGATGTTGCATAACTTAAAAACGCGTTGGAATTTTGGACTGAAATTTTATATTTAAGATCTTGACCCAATTTCTGACTTCAAGTTCGTTAATGAGCTTTATTCAACCAGTGATACCAACTTTATAAACATAACTTTTTTTATTTTTATCAAATTAAAGCTCCCGAGAAAAGAATTTTAGTAGAAAAACAAAAATAACATATAAACGATCGTCAATTTTTTTTAAAAATAAATTATTCAAATTATGCCGAGTGTCATGGTATCAATTCAAAGCGCTCGGGGAGATAAGTTTAGTAAAAATGTAAAAAATAATAGTTATGTGATTTTCAATCGTTTCTCAAAAAATGAGTCAATTTTTTTTATTCAACCAGTGGTACCAACTTTATAATCATAACTTTTTTTATTTTTATCAAAATACTATCGTGTGTGGTATCAAATTAAAGCATTCGGGAACATAATTCTAGTAGAAAAATAAAAACAACATTTAACCGATCGTCAATTGTTTTTTTAAATAAATTATTCAAATTATAGCGAGTTTGGTGTCAATTTAAAGCGCTCGGGGAGATAAGTTTAGTAAAAATGTAAAAATGACATTTATGTGATATTCAATTTTTTCTCAAACAATTATTCATATTTCTTCAAGTGTATTATCAAAAGTTCTCTGAAGAAAAAATTTACTTGGAGAATTAATAACAACATTTAAACGATGGTCAGTTGTTTTTATCTCCCGCATTATATTCTATAGGAGGAGGTATTGTGAGGAATTTTCGAGTGTGAGTTTTTAGTGAATAAGTACGTTTTACAATTCATAGAATACGAATAAAGTATTTTCGAGATGATGTCTGTGCGCGGTTGTGTGTATGTAACAATATTTTGTGGACGATAACTCAAAAAATATCAAACATTTAACAACCAAATTTTACATTTAAGGTTTTAATACAAATTTTAAGGCGGGAATGTAGCTGTATGAGAAAGAGGTAACAGTACTCTACGATTTGTATAATATTGAATCTAATACTAACGTAAGATCATTGAAATTTTTTTACGACAATATTTAATATTCATTCTACAGTGCGACGCATCGATTTTTCCAAATTTTTTCATAGTATTGTTTAAAAAAAATGCCGAATAAAGAGAAAAATACTACTTTTACATGTTTAATTTAGGGCATTTTAAATACAAAATCTATTAAAATTCATGCGTCGCACTGTAGGTAACATGTTATACAGCATATAAATAACGCGTTTGATTATTTCTTTTGTCTTATAAATACAATATCATACAAATACGATGCCACTTTTAGAGCGCGTTCGCTATTGCTGCCTTTGTTCGACACACTAAATCTGTATATATCTCTCTTTTTTCTCGACGAATTCATGGACAGCTACATTCCGGCCTTAAGGATCCAGTTATTTTTTGTAGCAATCCCCAAACCGAACGTAGTACTTTGCTTAAATATTTCGATAAATAATTAATTTATCACAATATTTTCTATTTCAAATGATGGATTATATTTTTGTCATCTACAAATCGTATTTAAATTTTTTATCTGTACATGTTACTATTTAGAAAATAAATTATTGTTAATAATTCAGAGTATGAAACATAAAATTAAAGGCGTTACGAAAGTAAGTTATTAAAACTTATAGTCGGGGAAGTACTGTGCTGGCCACAGCAGATTTTTTCTTTTCAAAATAACAGAATCATTTCAAATTTTATATCAAATTTAAGGTTTTGATAAGGGTTGACAATAATGTTCAAAATGACGTTCGACAATCGTCTTTTGTTTTTAGTTGGATAACCAGGATTATTTTTTTATTTTTTATTAGACATTCTAAGTATTCTAAAATTTTAATGGCTTAACTAAATATTATATTGAAGAAGGAAGTTGAATAATTTGAAGTTGTAAATAAATAATTATAATTTCATCATAAGAAAAGATTACTTTTTTTTTCGGTAGAGTCTAAATGTGAAAATTGTTGCGGGTCATAACGCTTCTTATATACTAAAAGGCATGATGCACTATATTTTCAGTAGCATAGCAACCGTTTTTCAAATCGCCTACATCCTAAACGGTTCAACCGATTTTGATGAACTTTTTTTATTTGATAGAGGTTAATGAGACGTAGTGCTTTTTGAGTATATAAATATTTTAGATGACGTGGTAGTCGAAGGACAGTTGAAAAACAGTGACTTTTTGATTTTATAAAATAAATTTATGTGTCTTATTATAGATCAATAGAGGATGGTTTATTCTATAATTTTGACAAATATCCAGACAATCGGTACTATAATAGCAGAGTTATTAATTAATAACTGAAAATGATTGTATTTGTTATATAAATTTTTTAATAAATAAATAAAATTTAATTACAATGTTGTCCGAATCATGTCGTGTTTGATATCATATAATAGTTATTTGTGTCAAGGCTGTAAAAGTGATCTTTTTTGGCCGAATCTAAAGTTTGCAGACGAGGCGTAGGCCGAGGCCAGCAATTCAGGTGAGGCTAAAAACACTTTTAAGCCGAGGTGCACACAACATTTTTTAGGTGACTATCAAAAAATATATAATTTTATGTTATTATAAATAATTTTATTTATATAATTTAGGCTTACTAAGTTGTAGGTAAGTTCTTCTAAATATATTTGCCAATTAACATTAAATAAATTTGTAATTTAGCGGCCGTAAAGTAAATGCGGCCGTGAAGTAAAAGCGGCCGTGAAGTAAATGCGGCCGTAAAGTAGTCATTTTGACAGATGTAAAAAAATGTGACACTTTACGGATGTCAAAGGATACGTAAAAAAACTAAGTAGGTATTTATGCAATAGCCACCTAAAAAACATTTTTGAAAATGGCTTTTGAAAAAAGAAATCGAAAATGGCCGCCAAACACCGGCCACCATTTTGAACACGAAGTTGTCCGACCTATGTCTTGTTTGGTATCATTTGAAATTATTTGAAAAGGACTTTCGAAAAAAGAAATTCAAATTGGCCGGCAATCAACGACCACCATTTTGAACACGAAGTTGTCCGAACCATGTCGTGTTTGGTATCATATGAAAGCATTTGAAAAGGACTTTCGAGAAAAAATTCCAAAATGGCCGCCAGTCAACGGCCACCATTTTGAACACGAAGTTGTACGAACCATCTCGTGTTTGGTATCATATGAAATCATTTGAAAAGGACTTTCGATAAAAGAAATCCAAAATGGCCGCCAATCTACGGCCACCATTTTAAACACAAAATAATATTCATTACATCCAATCGATTACGATTGCCATAGAAGTGTTAACGAATTCTTACGTAAAACTTTGTTTGTTGAGGTTAATTTTTTAAAATTAATAAATATCATTCGATGATTGGGAATTGTTTTTTACAAAAAAAAATTATATTCAAACGTCAAATTTTGTTTTGTATCAAATTAACCCGGCAACGGACAGGTGACCAAAAGTTACGAGACTTGTCGGGTGGGGTCTAATAGACCCCATATCTTTTTGAATGTGTTTTAGGCCACATTAAATTTTTTGGTATTTTTTGTAAATAAATCGTGTTTATTAAAACTATATCAATAATTGCTTGAACGGTTTTTGTTTTCAAAAAATATATATTTTTACGTCAAACCTGTCTTTTTGAGCTTTTTTGTGTATAGGTTATTGTTTATTTATCTAATATTAAGGATTAAAAAAATGTATCATATTGTTTTGTTAAATAAAACCCTATAAATTCCAGCAAAAAACTCAGAAAGTACTGTGTCAATAAGAAATACAAAATTTAGTACACTGAAATCTAAAAAAATATCATCTAATTTTTTAAAAATAAAAACTAAAATAAATCAAATTTATTATATATAAATGAAATATGCACAAGAAACTTAAACATAATATTCATTAGGTATAAATAAAACTACTTTCTTGGTCCTGTCCTCGCACATTCTCATCATCATCAGTCACGACGTCACTTCCGTATTCTGATTCTATATAACCTTCTTGTTCAGCTTCATCTTTATCGAGCACTGCCCAAAGTTGTAACAGACGTTCCTGTTTATTTTCGTAAGTGTTACGGGCCATAATTCTGAAAAATTGTAGTTAATAAAGCGCAAATATTATCGGAATTCACAAAAATGACTTACCAGAAAAGTGCTATAAAATTGTCACGTAAGCGGTCAGGTGGGGTTTATTAGACCCCACACGTGTTTAAAACATTGTACACTCACCGCATTCACAATAACAACTGAACTGCGCTTCACATTAGTTAGAGGGATACCTACGTGGAAGCTATTCAGAGGCGTGGCCGCGAAAGCGCAGAAATACAGAAATAGTGGCGGTTAACATCAACGTGGGGTCTGTAAGACCCCGCCTGTCCGGTGCCGGGTTAAGAGTTTTTGTGAGAGCTAATGCAGGTATATGATTAATAATTATTGTTTTGGATGATCTACTAAATGTGAAATTTGATTCATTTGAGCCCCGAAGAGCCGAATCCCTCCAGGGTCCGCGGCGCTTGAGCACGCGAAGCGGTCGAATCCCACCTGTCGCGCGGTAGCTGCAGACCCGCATAGCGGGGCCTGACGCTATCCATATATTAAAAGAGCTTCCATATATTAAAAGAACTTGAGTTCACTATATTTCTTTCAAGTTGAAACTTTTCAGAACGTCTAGAAGTTAAATGGTTTAAGCGATTTTTATGAATTTTTTTTTATAAAATAGATATTTATTTAGACTATATTCTTACATATGTTTTGGATTTTTGTAATTCATAATGTATGAGAAATTTTTTTTAAACATGCATTTAGTGGCCATTTTCATATTAGATTGAGCTATCCATGTAATTTTTAAGATGAATAACGAAAGTTGGTGGTTTGACAGTTGTCATTTTATTAATACTAGACAGGATGATAATACACCATGTTTATCATGATTTTGAAATTAATGTAAGTACCTAACCTATATAACTTAAGTGTAGATGTGTTTATTTACTTTTTTTATAGTTCAAAAATTGTGTATTTAAAAATATAAAAATTTTTGACGTAAAAATGCACTCTGAAGTTATCTACCTATAATAAAAATAATGTCAAACAATATTTACAGTCAAAATGACGTTTTCCAAGTATGGAAATAAATATTATAGAAAATAAAAAGTAAGGCAGTTCAGTATTCCATGTAAACTATATAACCCGTTTAGCCCGTATACAGCGATGGTCAACTTAACATTGTTCATGATTGACATGATATTAGCGCCAAGTATTTTTTCGTACAACAATTAATTTTTAAATTAAAACAAACCACGCTGTCCTAAGTAACGAAAATATTTTGTTTATGTATCCTTGTTATTTATAAACATCTACGAAATGGATGAAATGGATGTCAGCCAAGATAGCAGCGATAGCAGTATGGTTTCGGTTGAGAAAAGTAAGTTTAAAAATTTTCTATATTGAACTTTAATTTAATTATTGAAATTAAAAATCAATTTACAGTAGCAAATCGTCCCGCTGTTATGGGTCGGCCTACGGTCAGCCCATCATAAGGAGCCCAGGTAAACTTTTGCAATTATCTTGAGCCACACTATACATTAATTTTAACCAGTGATACTGGTAGAACTCGTCAAGAGGAACAAGTTTCTAAATAATTCTTCTTTCCAAAACTTCTAATTATTTGGTTAAATATGTTTAAAGATTTGTTACTAATTTGGTTACCCGCCTAGGGAGAACATAGTCGCAATCTAAATTCAGTAAAACATTTCGTAACAAATGAATTTGTCAGATGACAAATCCACTTTCGGATTTTGCAACAATTTTAAATGTATAATTATTTAATTGAAAATATTGCGTATGTCAAAGTGACAGCAATCAATATCAAAGTGACAGCAATCAATGTCAAAGTGACAGCTGTCAATGTCAAAATGACATTTAAAATTCAATTTTAATCTAAATGTAAAATTGGATTCATTTGAGGCCCGAAATTAATTCCTTATGTTACTCGCGAGCGAAGCGAGTGTGAGGTCATATAAACACAGTCCGTGCGGCAGCACGGACCTAGCCGCAAGACCCGCGTAGCGGGGCCTGACGCTAGTCTTATATACTAAAAGGCTTGAGATCATTTTCAGCAGCTTAGCAACCGTTTTTCGACTCGCCTACTGCCTAAACGGGTGAACCGATTTTTATGAACTTTTTTTTATTTGATAGAGGTTCATGTGAAGTAGTGCCTTTTGGGTATATGAATATTGTAGATGGCGTGGTAGTCGCAGGGGAGTTGAAAAACAGTGATTTTTTTGACTCCTTGGATACGGGTATTATACTTTATTCGATTGTTTTTTTCATTTGACATATAGGTAGAGGATGAATTTGACTATATTTCTATGCATGTTTCAACCCAATGTTGGGTATATTAAGAAAGTTATTAAGAAAAAACTGAAAAATGCACGAAACGCAAATGGGAGCATGCCATGGAAGTTTTGTTTTCTTTTTGATAAAAATGATTTTGTTGTCTACTGTCAGATTTGACGTTTCCAATTTGAAATTTTATATGGATTTATCTTTTATATTTGATAAGGTAGAAGTATTTTGAAAATTTTATTGAGTATTTAAAGATGGAGCACGTATTATGTTTACACGATTTTGTAGAAATTTGTAATATATTTTTTTAAAATTTTTATTCAATTTAACAATTCACTGTGAAGTTGAATCATATTGTGATTTATTACTATAGTTTTTATAGTAATATATTTTGATCCAAGTGTAAATGTTTAATTAAAATTAGGTAGGTATTTATATCCACTATCCATGGATAATAGGTACTATTTCTCAGTATTTTACTAAAAGTTTTAAATGTCAAATTAATATACAAATTTAACAAACGTGCTAAAAATGGCGTCCGATAATCGGGATTTTTATCTATTGTACTTGAGTTTGGGTTGAATAATTTGAGTTTGTCCTGCTCAAGCCTCCCCACTGGGATCTTTATCCTAGATACGCACACTAACTAACAACTGGACAAGCACGGGAAACGACGCGGACTAGAGATGATCTAGATTGTTATTGCACTTGTATCAAGTATCAAATCTGTTTTTACAAAAATATGTATGGTATTATAATTAGCACCAAGGGGTACAAAATATGGCTTCTATGATCGGCATATGTTTTTCAATAAAAACTTAACATAAATCATGATTGGTATCAAAATTTTCGTCTAATGTTGCCCAAAATTATGGCTGTTTAATAAGTAAAAATTGCAGTCGGTGAGCGGCATTTGTTTTTCTGAATATTTTTTAAATTATATCGCGATTGATATCAAATTAAAGGTCTTAATAAGGACAAAAAATCTACAGTATGCATTAAAATGACTTTTGACAATTTGGCTTTTGTTTTTAGTCGGACGAAAAGCATTTTTTTTAGTTTTCACAAAATTTTGTTATTTTCTTTTTAAAACACTACTATGACACACTATATTCCAATAATCATATCAAAAGACGTCCTGACGCTATTCTATTCTAAAAATTTTATTCCTTAACTAAAATTTATATTGAAGAAGGAAGATGAATAATTTGAAGTTGTAATTAAATAATTATAATTTCATCATACAATTTTTCTCTAAGTATAAATGTTAAAATCGTTATAATTGAGGAACGAAGTGCCAAATTGTCCCACATTCAGGATCCGCGGAGCTTAAGCCCGCGAAGCGGGCGAATTTCCTTTGTCCCGCGCAGCGGTAGAGTCTGAATGTTAAAATCGTTATATTTGAGGCTCGAAGTGCCAAATTGTCCCACATTCAGGGTCCGGGGAGCTTAAGCCCGCGAAGCGGGCGAATCCCCCTTGTCGCGCACAGCGGTAGGGTCTGAATGTTAAAATCGTTATAATTGAGGCACGAAGTGCCAAATTGTCCTACATTCAGGGTCCGTGGAGCTTAAGCCCGCGAAGCGGGCGAATCCCCCTTGTCGCGCACAGCGGTAGAGTCTGAATGTTATAATCGTTATAATTGAGGCACGAAGTGCCAAATTGTCCCACATTCAGGGTCCGCGGAGCTTAAGCCCGCGAAGCGGTCGAATCCCCCTTGTCGCGCACAGCGGTAGAGTCTGAATGTTAAAATCGTTATAATTGAGGAACGAAGTGCCAAATTGTCCCACATTCAGGGTCCGCGGAGCTTAAGCCCGCGAAGCGGGCGAATTTCCTTTGTCCCGCGCAGCGGTAGAGTCTGAATGTTAAAATCGTTATATTTGAGGCTCGAAGTGCCAAATTTTCCCACATTCAGGGTCCGGGGAGCTTAAGCCCGCGAAGCGGGCGAATCCCCCTTGTCGCGCACAGCGGTAGGGTCTGAATGTTAAAATCGTTATAATTGAGGCACGAAGTGCCAAATTGTCCTACATTCAGGGTCCGCTGAGCTTAAGCCCGCGAAGCGGGCGAATCCCCCTTGTCGCGCACAGCGGTAGAGTCTGAATGTTAAAATCGTTGTAATTGAGGCACGAAGTGCCGAATTGTCCCACATTCAGGGTCCGCGGAGCTTAAGCCCGCGAAGCGGGCGAATCCCTTTTGTCGCGCGGCAGCGCGACTTAGCCGAAGGCCCGCGTAGCGGGGCCTGACGCTAGTCTTATATACTAATCTTATATACTAAAAGGCTTAAAGTTGTTGATATTTAGCCAAACTAGCAACGCATTTAGAACTGCACAACGTTATGAACGAATTATCCGATTTTCATGATTTTTTTACGAGATGATAGAGGGTGTCGAGACGCAAAAACCTTTGTATAGTTCATTTGTTTTTGATTTTCTTTTGTTTGAGAAAAATGCCAAAAACTGACTTTTTGATTTTCGTTAATAACAAATGAATGGTTTAATCTATCGATTTAAAAATTGGTATACATAGTAAGGGATTAATAGGGAGTCCATGCGACCAGGTCTCAATGTTCCAAATAAAATAGTTTTTTAGTTATTAATGAAAAACTGAGATTTCATCAGTGAATCAGAGCTTTGAATGCTCAAATGTTCAACAACTGACTGTTGAATAAAAAACAATGCTACATTGTGCCAAACTGACGTTTACAATTCGAGATTTCAAATGCACTTTTCTTAATTAAAATAATTAATAGAAGAAATTTGTCAATTATATTGAGTTATAATAGAAGGAGCGTAAATATTTTTCATATTTTCATCAATCTACTACTTTTAAAAAAATTATTTTATTTTGACAGTCATTACAAAGTACAGTCACAGAAAAAGACGACAGAAGGTTTCGTACAGTCACAGAAAAAGACGTCAGAAGTTTTAGTACATTCAGGGTAAAATTGTTAACATATTTGGGGAAAAAACAATGCTATGTTCTGTCAAAGTCAAACTGACGTATACGCAGTTTACAATTATTCGATATTTCAGATGCATGTATATTAAGTTATATTAGTAATATATAAGCAATTTGTAAATTATATTAAGTAATAATCGAAAGAATCATTTTTTTGTATTTTTATCAATATTAGTATTTTTTAAAATTTTATCTACAACAATAGAATAATGTATTCATTATATACGTGAAAGTAGTATAATAAACCCCTCCATAAGGACACATTATGAAATAATGAATTCATTATTTCACACTGTTAAATAATGAGTACTTTATTCTTCCGAACTGTCAAAATTATTCGGATGAATTGTCAATTTTTTTAGGTTAGGTTACTATGAAGACAAATTTGTAAATAAGAAATGTTGCTTTATTTAAAAAGTCGTAGATAAAACGTCGTATTTGACTCGCAAATAATGGCTATAATTCACTCGGATGATTTATTAACTCGCCTTCGGCTCGTGAATAAACATTCATCCTTTTGAATTATAGCCTACATTATTTGCTCGTTAAATAATATACTATTATTTTATTTTGACAGCCATTTCAAGTACAGTCCTACCAAGTAAGCACTAACTTTATAAAATTGTTAAAAATGGCGACCAACAATAATTGTCATTTGTTTTTATTAAAAAATCATATAGAGTTTGATATCAAATTCAGGGGCTGGATAAGGGCTACCTAATTAATAAAATTATTTAAAATGGTGGCCGACGATTGTCATTTATTTGTTTAAAAACAATATATAATTATATCAAGTTAGATATCAAATAAAGGGCTGAAAATGGGCTAACTAATTAATAAAATAATTTAAATCGGTCAGGTGAGTACTACTTTATAAAATTGTTGAAAATGGCGACCAACAATAATTGTCATTTGTTTTTATCAAAAAATCATATCGAGTTTGATATCAAATTCAAGGGCTGGATAAGGGCTACCTAATTAATAAAATTATTTAAAATGGTGGCCGACGTTTGTCATTTTTTTTTTTAAACAATATACAATTATATCAAGTTTGATATCAAATTAAAAGGTTGAAAACGGGCTACATAATTAATAAAATAATATAAATCGATCAGGTGAGCACTACTTTATAAAATTGTTGAAAATGGCGACCAACGATTGTCATTTGTTTCTATCAAAATATCATATCGAGTTTGATATCAAATTCAAGGGCTGGATAAGGGCTACCTAATTAATAAAATTATTTAAAATGGTGGCCGACGATTGTCAATTATTTTTATCAAAAACAATATAGAATTATATAAGTTTGATATCAAATTAAAGGGCTGGACATGGGACTACCTAATTAATAAAATAATTTCAAACGGCCAGGTGAGCACTACTTTATAAAATTGTTGAAAATGGCGACCGATTGTCATTTGTTTTAATCAAAAAATTATTAAATCAAATCGAATTTGATTAAAAATTAAAGGGTTTAAATTAAAGGGTTAAAAAATAAAGGCTACCTTATTAATAAAATTATTTAAAATGGTGGCAGACGATTGATATTTGTTTTTATTTAAAAAAAAAACAATATCAAGTTTGATGTCAAATTAAAGAGCTAGATGAGGGCTAATTAATAAAATTATTTAAAATAGTGGCCGACGATTGTCTTTTGTTTTTAAAAAAATATGTTAGAATCATTGAATATGATATCAAATTAAATATCTTGATAAAAGAGCTGATACAAGATTGTTCAAAATGGAGACCGACGATCGTCATTTGTTTATATCTTAAAATTGTTAAAATCATATTTATTTTAATATCAAAGTAAAGGTCTTGATCTTGATGATGAGGAATGATATATACAATAAGTGATAAATATGATAGTGGATTAGCTTCGGTTTTTTTCCTTTCAAAATAATAAAATCATTTCAAGTTTGATATATCAAATTAAAGGTTTTGATAAGGTACCCACTTGACATGAATCGTCCATGGGATGTTTAAAAATATCTTATTCTTGTACTTTAAGTGATGTTAGCCACATCTTGAGTACAATAAAAAATTACATACTCAATACAAACATCTCAGAGAATTACATGGGATGCATAATTGTGATAATATTACCAAATTACAACATTGGGATGTAACATAGATAATGTTACCAAGGGCGGACATTAGCAATCGCAAAGATATTATTAGGATGTTAATGGGCAAATATATAATATAGCAAGTAACAAGCCGGGATGTTCACATTCTTGAAATGTTCTGGGGATTTTATTTTGTCAAGTGGGTACCTACAATATTGTTCAAGATGACGTTAGATACAATTTTTTTCGGTAGAGTCTAAATGTTAAAATCGTTATAATTGAGGCACGAAGTGCCGAATCCTTCCATATTCAGAGTTCGCGGAGCTTGAGCTCGCGAAGCGGGCGAATTCCCCTTGTTGCGCGACAGCGCGACCTAGCTGACGGCCCGCGTAGTTCTATACTAACATTTTTATGGCTTAACTAAAATTTATATTGAAGAAGGAAGAATAATAATTTTAAATAATTATAATTTCATCATACAATTTTTTTCGGTAGAGTCTAAATGTCAAAATTGTTATAATTGAGGCACGAAGTGCTGAATCGTCCCACATGCAGGGTCCGCGAAGCGGGCGTATTCCCCTTGTCGCGCGGTAGCGCGACCTAGCCGAAGGCCCGCGTAGCGGGGCCTGACGCTAGTAAAGAAGCTAAAGATAGGTAGATGCTTTTGCTTGAAACACAGTTCGTAGTGCCCCTATATTTGCCGAGGCGAACTAAATTTGACGTGGGCATAGCTGGCAAAAAAAAAAAGTAACACATAGGGGTGTATTCTGTATCATACCTGTTATTTTTTAATAGACTGTTAAAAATAATATTTTAACGGTCCGTTAATCTGCATAGCACAAAATGATATTCGCTAAGACCAAATATTAAGGAGGTACTGGTCCTATCTGCGAAATATGAGAATGATGTAAAAATTTAATATATTGTTCATTACATCTGTATAAACAAGCATGCAAATTTTTATGCACACTTATTAGCTCGTTCAGGAGTTATCAACGTTTTAGTTGCACATGATATACTGAGGTTAGTCTTATTTGCGACATTTGGTAATGATAATATAAATATAATATATTGTTTATATCATCTTTATAAACGTGCATGTATTTTTTTTGTACATTTACTAGCTCATTTAGGAGTTATCGTCGTTTTAGTTAGACATGTTTTACTCAGCAGCCTACCATCAGTCAGTAAACACCGATAAAAGTTATGAAGGAGATATGACAGTTTCATGAGTATCTTTTCATATTATGCCCTATACTTGTAAAAACATCCATGCAAAATATCATTACGATTCACTACTAAGATTTATAGATATAAAAGAAAATGTGAACAAAAATTTACTTTTTTGACGTCTCCCGAAAAATTGCGTAAACATACGGCAACATCGCATGGATCGTATTCTAGATTATAGGCGGTTTGCACATGAGTAGTCAGCGCCGCCCTGGGCCCTGGCGGGAAAAAATGCATTAATATTAGGGTAAACCCTTTGACAGTTCGACAGTAGTTGTAGGTACTGTTTCAATTCAACCAGTTCGGTTCTAAGTTCTAAGGTTCTATAATAAGATGGTATGAGGACGAGAGATGTAAAATTTGGATTCACAGAGTAAAACGAATTTCGTAAGTAGATACCTACATAACTGTAAATATATTTTATCACGTTTTATAATCTATTTATTAATTGTATTTTGAGAATTGACGAAAAGCGCTGGGAACCAGTGCTCATTTTATTGGAAATGAAAAATCGGAAATGAATTAAACATTCAAACGTGTTGTATACCTAATACTTTTGCCGAATCTCCCACTAGAGGCGCTAATGCTCGATATATGCAAACCGCCTATAGAATGGGCTATTCCTGCGTTTTTGGGAAAAAAAATTTTACATTGGTATTGGTATATGTTAACAGAAGGACAAATATCCAAATTTTAGTTAAAATTCCAAAGTATTAAGTGAGATATAGAATTTACAAAAATTTATAAAAATTCAAACAGAAAGTTGTGACGTCATCTTGCCTTGGACGACAATAGCGCCAACTATCGGTAAAAAAAAAAGGTGTAGCGACGCACGTGTTCGGTCACTGTCACTGTCAGATTCGAATTCGCATCGCGAAGTTTAGATAGTTTGTGTCATAGAAAAGTTTTGTTTACAAATTTGAACTATGGAACCTGGATATAAGCCAGCTGATATTTACAATTTAAAGTATAAATATTACAAAAAATATAGAAAATTTAACCGTACTTAAAACGTCAAATGTCAAAATCTGCAGCTGTCACTCACACCAAAGACCAATATAACCTGAAGTTGTTGCATCAATCTGAAATGAGCACTGCTCTAGGCAAGCTGACGTCACACATTTTACAACCGCGAAAAAATTGTATTTTTATAACACAAAATTATGAATGAAAAGTATCGTTAATTAGTATTTTATTTCACTTTCTACTCATAAATAAACCTAATCTACTGTATTATGATATTATTTTACAAAAATAAATTATGCAGGAATACCCCATTGAAATATTGGGGACGCAAATTAACTTACGTCATTACAAGTAGGCTGTTAAAACTGTCAATGTGACATTTTGTTAATGTTTTTGCGTATTTTTCTTTTAAAGAGAAAATCATAAAATTTGTGTTATAAAATATTGTTAACAACATATTTATAGAGTATTTAGGAGATAAATAGCTGTATAATATAACATAATCATGCTAGTAAGTTTTTGAGTGCCGATCATTTCTACCAATCATCTTTCAAAAATTCTGCTCGACTTGGAATGCTACGTTGTCACTTATACAACTGTAAATTAACATTTTATTTTTATTATTTTATGAATTTTTATTAATTCTAGGTGTAAAAATAATAACTTTTATCGATATTCCAGCACATTTACTATAATATGTTCTTGACTACAATCATACGACTCATTTAAAATAGATAAGATTTTCTTGTTGTGATGTTTTTTTTCAGGGCAAAATGACATTTAGAAATTTTATGTCATTGATAATAAATTGTTATAAATAATCATAACTACCTTATCTTAGACCAGGACAAATTTATTTATAATGCAGTGAGTGTCAATGATCATTTTGGAGATAATAGGTACATCAGCAAATCTCTTGTATGCCCATATATAGGACGATTCACCTAATGCTGGGTCCACACTTGAACATTTTAGTCCGAACGAACCGAACGAGCAGTACGCGCAAGCCGAATTCGCCAAGTGTGGACGTCTCTCCGAGCCGAACCGAACGAGCCAAATGTTTTCCGTTGCTTGTCGGTAAATCGGACTTGCTCAAAGAAAACAATTGTTCGCCGAATCATTCAGTTGACGGGAATTCGCACCGTTCGTGCTGATCGCCGATCGCAGCATTCGTTGTATAAACATATACAGCTGTATCGTGTGTATTTGAAGGTTATTATAAATTATTGTGTGTTGAAAATGGAGTATGAGCAACACCTTGTCTTATGGAACCCTAAGCATGGGTTTTATTACAATAAGTTAAAAGAAACATGACGCTTGGATGAGAATGGGTTAATTAATGAAGTGTCCTATTACCCATTTAAGAATTAAATGCTGACCCAAAAAATGCTCATCTTGTATATTCTTAGTTAAATTTGTGGTTAGTGTAAGTCAGCTTAAATTTTTAGCGGTCAGCTAAATTGAATTTCTTGGTTTATAATATAAAACACTTTATATTTACATAATTATGCCAGATATCTCAATATAGATTGAAAATAAACAAGTTCTGCAATGGTCAAAATGTCATTTAAACTTTTTAGCGGTCAGCTAAATTGAATTACCTGGCATACATATAAAACGCCTTATATTTGTATTGTTACGCCAGAAGCCACAAATTTAACTAAGAATACACAAGATTAACAATGGTGAGCATTTTATTCTTACCCTATATTTCTTCGCCTTTTCTTATTTTTATCTAGCTTACAAATAATAATAATAAAGAAACCAAATGCTACCGTCAAATCGGAATCCATTATTGACATTCACTGCGAATGCTTCAAGCATGTTGGAAAACATATAATTCGGCGAATCTGCCGAACGCAACGAGCTTTTGTTCAGACTATTCTGCTCTGCGCGTTCAGTTCGTTATGTTCGTTCGGACTAAAATGTTCAAGTGTGGACCCAGCATAAAGCTAAGTTTACATGTACCGTTGACACCGGAAAAACGTTCGCCGTTGACGCCGTTCTGTGATTTGATTCGCCAACAACCAACGGCGTGAACGGCCACAACGTCCTGAACGTTGCCGGCCAACGTTGAAATATTTGAACTTTTGCCGGTCTTGACGGCCGTCAGCGCCGTAAAAACATTTAAAACTATGCGCAATTATTTGAAATTCAGAGTGAACTATGCAATAAATATATTTTGACATTTTACTTTTATTTTCAACGTGCTCAAAATGAACACTACGACACTTGGCATAATTTATTTATAGGTCAAAAAACGAAGTAATATCAGAGAAAAGCGAAAGCAGCGACGATGGTGGGTACAAATAATTAGACAATTGATTGAAAATGTCAAAAATTAAACGGTCCATGTAGACACATTTATAGATTTGCCGGCCTCAACGCTAACAACGGCCGCAACGTTTGCCGGTGACAACGGTACATGTAAACTTAGCTTAAGAATGGCATTCCTGGAATTCCATTCTGATGACGTCATTATAGAATATGAATTAAGAACTACACATACGTTATTAGCAATGACATTGTCTAGAGTATTGTTGTAATCACGGAGCGTTTGATTCCGTACGTCGACACTTGAACTGCATGGTTGACAGTTGAATATTTACTTTGTTTACATGCACTAATTGTCAAAAAATAAAATTGTTTCAACTTTGAGTTTACGGAACATTATTTTTGAGATAAATGAGTGGAAAAAAATTATCAAAACGATGCAAAAATATGGTTTTAAATGCTTCTGCATTCTTTCAAGCAGAAAAAAATATTCAAGGCCCTTTAATTCCCTTTACTTCTGCAGAAGATTTAAGTTATGTTTTGAGAGTATTTTTAATTAACACTTTTAACATTATTGCGTTTTAGAGAGTTTGTGCTGCTTTAGGAGTGACACACTCCACCGTTTCAAACATTCAGAATGAAGCAAAATGTGGAGCTTTAGTTTCGCCAGAGCGTAAAAGGATTAAGGGAAAACCTATGAGAGAAATTTGTGAATTTACTAAATCGGCAATTCGACGAACGATTTATGATATGTACAGCGAAAGTAAATTCATTACCTTATTTTAATAATTTTCAATTTGTTGTTTACATTATTTATATTGCAGAAGAGCAAGTAACAGTGACAACTATTTTACATAAGTTAAAATCTAAAGATATTTTCATGGGGTCTAAAAGTAGTTCGCTAAGAGTGCTACATGATTTAGAATTTTCCTGGAAAACAGAGAACAACAGAAGATATTTGATGGAAAAAGAATATATTGCGGTATCCCGGTTTAAATTTCTAAAATCCTACATGCGAAATATTAGAAGTGAACATCCATTAAATGTTGTTTTTATGGATGAAACATGGATATTCCAAAAAAGATCCGAAATAAAATCTTGGCAAGATAGCAGTGTAAAAACTGTAAGACGGCCACAAGGCGATGGTGGTCAAAGGTTGTTCGTGATTTATATAAATTAAAATATTACATAATATATAAAGTACATTTTAAATTTCAGATATATAATAGGACACGCTGGAGACAGAAATGGATTTATAAAAGGCGCCGAACTGATTTTTGCTTCTAATAAAAATGAAGGCGATTATCATGGCGCAATGAATGCCACAAATTACTTATATTGGCTTGAGAATCAGTTGTTGCCGTCATTAGAGGAGCCAAGTTTAATAATTATAGATAACGCTCCTTATCATAGTACATTGGTATTGTAAAATCAATGTAATGAAATTATATTATTTGTTTACATTGTCATATTATTTCAGGTAGAAAAAATACCAAATTCAAATTCATCTAAAGCTGAGATTCAGCAGTGGTTGCGGAATAAAGGAATTTTGTTTGAGACGACAGATTTTAAAATAGATTTATTAAACTTGGTACAAAGGTGAGGTTTACAATAATTATGTAAATTTCTATTTTGTATTAAATATTTATATTTTTTACTGTAGGCACAAACCTGAGAAAATATTTGTGACAGATCAAATAATAAACAAAGCTGGACACACAGTTTTACGATTACCACCATACCATTGCCATTTTAATGCCATTGAATTAATATGGGGCATCACAAAAACATATTATAACAAACATATTTGTCAAACAAACAATTCTAAAACGGAAGCACTAAGATTATGGCAAGAAGCATTAAATCAAATTACTCCAGAGATATGGACTAATTCTATCCGCCATACGGAAGAATTAATTTTAAAAAATTGGGATTTAGAAGTTAAATTTGACAACGGTGACATCGCTCCGTTGATTATAAATATAAATAACGATTATGACAGTAGAGCGACAGTGATTAGATGATAATGCTTCTATTACACTTAAAATTTATTGAATTTTCCAAATTCACAAAGCTGATCTTTATGTAACATCCATTGTGTCTTGAATCAATGGTACAACTTTTAACCTCTTCAAAAATATTTGTCTGGTTTACTTTACCGGCATGAAAATGATGATTTTCTCGTGTAGTATTCTTTTATGTTCGCTTTGTTTAAATCTGTTGTGAAACTTAACCCAGGATTCATACTGATTTCACTCCTTTCTTAGTCGTTGTTTATTTGTCTTTTTCAACCATATTCTACAGATGATAAAGAAAAATGGGATTTAATTGGTAACAAGACTTACATACCTCAAAATCAACTCTGATACAACAATACTCTGTGATTGCTGATCTAGTGTTCGATAGGTTAGTCATTTTGTTAATCGACGAAAAAGGTTGAAAATAATGATACACAATATTTACAAAGGAAGCAACAATTTCAAGTTGAAATCGTACACAATAATTCCATGATATGTTCGCACCAAAGAAGGAAACATTTTGTCAAAATGGTATCAGACTTCACGACTTCAGACATCTACGATCTCTACAATGGTACAATTTACAATGTTCAATGTACGACAAAGAACGATACGCATGCTTTCAATCCGAGCTACTGCGCAAATCACGCACTACCTGCTGCGACATCCGCTGGTAAACTTGGCGATATATTTGAAAAATCGCGCCTTGAGACTCGCGTCAGAATGAAGATCACTGTGAAGATTAAACAACTAAACAACCACCTACATCTTATAAAGAACTCAAGCAATATAAAAGAAAAAATCTGACGTGGACACCACATGACTTCCTTGTACGCTTATTAAACTGTTCATACTTTTCTTAATAACTAAAATGTAGAATATCTAGAGAATGGTGCCCTTTTGGCACGGTGGATCGCAACCAAAAATATGAGGTGATCAAGATCAACTAGATGCAACATGAGTCTCAAATACAAAATTTCAACTTTCTACGACATACCGTTTTTGAATAATGGGAATAAAACAAATAGTGCCCCTTTGGCACGGACGATCGCAACAAAAAATAGGAGGTGCACAACTAGATGCTATAACAGTCCTAAATACAAAATTTCAACTTTCTACGTCGTGGTCTAACCGTATTTGAGTTATGCGACATACATACGTCCGTCCGTCTGTACGTACAGACGTCACGACGAAACTAGTCATAATGGATTCAGAAAAGGTCAAAACGGATATTTCCGTCAAAATCTGAGAACCGAAATTTTTCGCGATTACAATACTTCCTTTTTACTCCGTACAAGGAAATAAAATTACCTTAGTTGAACTCAGTCAAAATGAACAACATTATTTTGAGTATATGGAAAGCAGAGCACGGAGCTAAACTTAAATATGCGGCTAACTCTAAGCCATGATCTATACAAAGAAATCCTCAACGAAATCCATGTCACTAAAGTTGATTGATAAAAAAATATTGAGATGTGTTGAGTGTCATGTAGGTACTTATAATGTGCTTTAAGTTTTATCCACTATTACTGAAAGATTTCTGCGAAATAACTTTTTAACATAAAATCGTCTTTTATTGACATTTAAAATTATTTTATCATGAATTTGACAGTATTTTTATCAGTACCTCATATAAACAAAGTAGAGATTGGAATGCCATTCTTAGGTGAATTTCCCTATATTTAAGTTACAGTTACACGCCGATTTGACACATGCCCTCTGTAATGCCTATGGCACACCGGTCGAGGAGCATCAAGTAACTCCTCGATGAAACGATAGAACGCACCCCGTCCTCGACGAAAAATAGGGGCGCCGCTATTTTCATCGAGTTGTTCCTCGATGAAACGAATGTATCTCATTTCAGACGTATCTTTTGTATTTGATTTCGCGCAAAACTTTGATGTATTTGTCACCGATGAAATAGAAATCCATCGCGGACGGGTGCGTTCTTTCGTTTCATCGAGGAGTTACTCGATGCTCCTCGACCGGTGTGCCATAGGCATAAGTTTATTTCCTCTGTGTTTTTAACGGACCACATGACATGAGACGCAAGTTACAGGCAAACGTGTGTGTTGTATGTATTCAATTGCTTTATTATCCTAACACCGCCTACGTTATTATATAAGGTATGGAAAAAATTTCGATGCTGTGAAACATTAAATGCAAAATTAAGTTATCTTTGAAATGATAAACAATGGGAGTATTCGGTGGCAACTGTGCGAACTTTGGTGCCAGTATTCCAATGTACCTTTCCCGAATTTTGTAATGAAATATGTGCACTTACTATTATAGCGCGCTAGCATAAAATCGTACTTTTTTATTAAATCTAATAAAAATTGACAGCTTGTAGCACTTTGTTTTTCTGTTTCTCTTGTTCTTTTCTTTAAGTTCTCTGCAATTTCGTATTTGTTGTGTTACAAAAACATACATAATTTACATAGTTTCCCAAAAAATGAAACACTGCAAATATTCCAGTTCTAGGAGTTAAAACTTCAGCATTTTGAATAAAAATTATTATATTTAAGCAGATAATTTTCATAAATGTGAAATCGGATTATTTGAGTCTCGTAATTGACGGTGATTAATTCTGAGATTTTGCCTGTAGTAAATATGTTGTACAAAATATATTGATAAATATAAATTTTGGCTGGCATGTAGAATAGGTGTTTAAGAGAAAATGCGTTTTTTTTTAGAAGATCGTTTATTATTCTTAAATATGACCTAAGCAAGCAAAATTAGACCGCGGAAGAGTGTTTTTAACATGATTTTGTGAAGAAAATGAAATTTTTTTGGTTAACCTATATGTGTCAAAATTGCAAAAAATTGAATAAAATGACGTTTTTGTATGTTAACCTGAATGTGTCAAAATGGCTAAAAATAAAGCCCCACAAACTCGGTTTTGATATTTACTACACTAACAAAGCTAACAAAACCGTACTAGAGCCCCACAAACTCGGTTTTTGTTTTTACTACACTAACATAGCTAACAAAACCGTACTAGAGCCCCACAAACTCGGTTTTGGTATTTACTGCACTAACAAAGCTAACAAAACCGTACTAGAGCCCCACAAACTCAGTTTTGGTATTTGCTACACTAACAAAGCTAACAAAACCGTACTAGAGCCCCACAAACTCGCATTTTTTTTGTATCCATGTTTTTAACATGGCAAACACTAATGAAATTTATATTAATCTAAAACAAATGTAATATTGTATTTATGTCAAATAATTTCGAAAACAGGTAATAAAAAGCCTTATATCTGTAAAAAATATATTTATCTACAACAATAGAATAATGTATTCATTATATACGTGAAAGTAGTATAATAAACCCCTCCATAAGGACACATTATGAAATAATTAATTCATTATTTCACACTGTTAAATAATGAGTACTTTATTCTCTCGAACTGTCAAACTGCCATCACATCTGTTTTAATATTAGTGTTACATCAAGTTATCATTTTATGACGTTGTAAGCAGAAACAGTAAAAATAATAAAAATTTGTAAAATGCTGTATATGACTAGCCTATAATAGTTCTAAATTACTCGGATAAATTGTCATCACACCAAAGTTTGAGGTTAGGTTAATATCAATACAAATTTGTAGTAAGAAAATGTTGCTTTATTTAAAAAATTGTAGATAAAACGTCGTATTTGACTCGAAAATAATGGCTATAATTAACTCGGATGATTTATACACTCGCCTTCGGCTCGTGAACAAACTTTCATCCTCATTAATTATAGCCTACATTATTTACTCGTTAAATAATATACTATTATTTATTGATATCTCCATTACATAAATGTATAAAAACGTTAAATCACTTGTTTAATCTGTTAATTTTTCAGCATAACCAGTGTTGACAGTTGTCCCAAATTTTACCCAAAAAACTAACAAAATTTTATTCTAGGACAGAGAATAGGAATAAACCGATTGACACCAAAAAAAGTGAAATTCCTCTTAAACACCTATTCTACACTTTAGCCATAAATGGCAATTATATAGGTACTTCCTTTTGAAGATTGCGCTCATATTCTTCAATTAGCAAAATATTAACAATTCCCTCTAGTGCCTTTGCATAATGATTTGACATGTAAATTAAGGGGTATTAAAATTTAAATGGCATCTGGAAACATGCCTTTAATTTTCTTGTATTTAGCGGCATTTTTTAGTGGGATCAATTAAAATTTTAAGAGTGCGTTGCTGTATGGCGGAAAGTATACGCAATAATGACATTTTTTTGTCATCATTTTCTCATTTCTTTGAAACAATATACCCCCATAATATACATATTTATAAAGCATATTTTTTTGTTTACTCGATGAATATATTTTTATTCATTATATGTTGTTGTTGAAGAAATTATAATTTTTATTTTTTACTGGATAAAAAACAAGTTAAATTTTATTTCATCGAGTAAAGTATGTACAATGTGTCACAAATGTAAAATATCATCTGGACTGATGCACTAGTTTTTGAGAAAATGATGACAAAAAATAAAGTAAAATATTTGTCTTGAGTAGCAAAATTTGTCGACAAATAGTTCTCCCTTTCTTACACAGATGTCCACCACATCGGATCGGTAATGCAGCATGGGCGGGCATGGATCGTGGCAAATTTGAAATTGGGCGAAGCCGGCGCCCTCGCTCGGGCCGCCGCTTTGCCCGCGGGAGTAATAGCACGCTTCCCTCCCTAGGTGCACAAAATACTATTGTGCTATATTCATGTAATAGAAACTAAAAATAGAACCTACACATGGGATGAAGTGTGACTGACAATGCATAATTCAGGCCTTCGGAACTGCAACTATAAGTGTCGTGAAACTGTTGCCGTGTATACGACTAAATAATTTCTTAGACAATTCAACTCATGTGTCACCTGTCAAAAATGGACCAATCAATTTTGAGGATTTATAAGTTTTCCACCAATTGAAACGAATTTTTTCGACAATTTATCACTAGTGCTCGCAGCGACATAATTTTTCGACAATTTTCAATAGTGATCCAATCGACAATTTTAAACAATTGAATCTATCTTTATTAATCAAAATGCTATTGTTATAACTGTTGTAATGGAAGTGAAGCTATTTATAAATCATTTTCATAAAGAAAGAATACATTTTTATTCGGTGAATTGTCCTCCGAATACCATTCGTGTTCCAAGTTATGTCGACAATTTTTGTGGCTGCATCACTCATGATTATTACGCTACGCACTCGTGCAATTTTCAATCAAGCGTAATAACCATTCGTGATACAGCAACAAAAATTGTCGACATAACTTGGAACACTAGTGGTATTATATATGAAAATATCACCTCTTGGGGTATTACCCTTGTATATTTTGCATAAATTTCTGCTTACCAAATTAGTCGGTACTATGATTATAATGGATAAATGGATGTTGAAGTCACCATTGCATTGCATAAAAGTGCATGGCACTCAACCACTCAAGTTTACTCTTTATCATCATGTCGTTTGTTTATAATAAAAGCATAACACAAAAATTTTAATATTTATCTCACTCGATTATCTCATTTGTTATTAGAAATAATAAGAAATGGTAACCACAAACATTGCAGCGTCCAAAAAGTACTTCAAATCAAAACCGAGTTCAATACTATGCAAAAAATTCTGATCTGCTACTGTAGTAAAATTGCGAAAATTCTGATTGAAAATCTATTTCACTATAGGGATTTGCAGCCCAGTGATACACCGCCTGGCGGATTTATAGCGAACTAGTCTAAGAGACATTCATTTATAACCTTGAATAAATATTCATGGCAAACAGACGATTTTGCCGGATACCACAGTGCAACTCATGAAAAAAAAACATATTTACGTTTTCATAAGTTTCCAACTGGTAAGGAAACAGTTAGAGTAAAAAATAACTTTGGAGTTTATGAAAATTTAACAGAAAAATGCCTGGATACAAAATTTAAAATGTGCGTAGGTACATGTTATTTATTCGCCTTTTATTTTATGAGGAGAGGATTTTAGAGCATTTTTGTTTGGAGATAAACTATATATTTTCTAATTATCAGTATCTTTAGCTGTCACTGCGGATAAAATAACGTGTTCCGCATTGAATACTTGTTCTTCTTTCTGGAATTTTCAGTTCCATTTATATACTTCATCGTATCAACTATTATAAATTATAACATTTAATATTAAATATTTATTGATAATTATAAACAACTTAATACGTTAGTTACTTATAATGTTATAATTCGTTATTACTTGCAAAATACATAACGAAATTGTTACGTTAAATACAACCATGCATAATAACATCAAAATCTGCTATAATGTGCAAATTTTTAAGTAGGTAATTGTTTGTATGACAGATAAAATTGTTAATAATAATATTCTTGTTATATTAATAGCTATAAAAGATTCCAATTTTGAAAAATGTATTAGCTCTGTCTCCATATCTAATCATAACCTAAAAAATGTACTTATAATTAAGAATTATTTAAAAAATAACATGTCTTTCTTTAGCTTGCAATTACCTACCGACTAAAAATATACAATATTTTAATAATTACAATCATAATGACAATATTATGACAACCAACAAGCAATTTTCACTGATTTCAAAATCCTACCATAAGAACTTCTAAATGGAATGTCTCTTAGCCTAGTTTCATAGAATGCCGTTGTGGCGCTGCTATCTTAAAAATAAATCCCTATATATTCCTTATTCAAAAGATTGAAAATAAAGTACTTTTTAGCCGCTACAATATTTGTATTTATCATTTTTTTAAAATTCTAATAACAAATTACATAATCGATTGAGACAAATTTAGTAAACACCTGTGTACGAAGAAAAATTATTTATATACATTTACATTAAAATGTTATTTGTTTATAATCATTCTTTTGTTGAAATTCCAATAAAAAAATACTTGAACGGTTAAAGATATACAAAGTTCTTATGCCCTGTTCACACGTTGCTACTTTGAAGACACATTCGTGCTACTGTAGCAAGAAAAATTCTGAGTTGCTTGTCAAATAGCAGCGCTGCTAATTTGTAGCATCAAAGTATCAAGAACTACTCGTTGATAATTTCACATCGTTGATCGTTGTGTGTGTAGATAGCGATTTTTTGCGGTAATTGTTTCGATTTGAATTTCTTTTCATGCTACAGTAGCACGTATGCGTCTTCAAAGTAGCAACGTGTGAACAGGGCATTATTCTAAATTTTTACATAAAGATAACAACAAATAATACGATGCGGACTAAAAGTGTAAAAGTTACCAGGGTTAGCAGTCTCCTCATTTCGGCAAAATTTCTTCACATAGTCCAACCAGTCGAACAGATCAGAGATCAGATAGTGAGATAAGCAAAATAGCGGTATGTTTGCTATGAATCACCTCCCCTTGCCATGCAGTACTATGATGCAGTGTTCGAGTGTTAGGCCATCTATTAGGACTATTTGTATCTTTTTGGAAGTAGTTCTACGTAAGACCGGTACAAATCAATTGGCGCTGACAGGCAAACGTACTCTTAACGGATTTGTTGTTATAGAATAGCAAAATATATTTAAAGGCTACTACCTCATAGAGGTGTATTCTGTATCACTTCCGTTAAATTTTAAAGCCCGTTAAAAATTTAGTAGCCTTTAAATATATTTTGCAATTCTGTAACAACAAATCCGTTAAAATTTTAAATGATCCCACTAAAAATGCCGCTAAATACAAGAAAATTAAAGGCATGTTTCCAGATGCCTTTAAATTTTAATACCCCTTAATTTACATGTCAAATCATATGCAATGGCACTAGACGGAATTGTTAATATTTTGCTAATTGAAGAATATGAGTGCAATTTTCAAAAGTAAGTATGTACCTATAAGTAAAATTTATATTTATCAATATATTTTGTACAACATATTTACTACAGACAAAATCTCAGAATCAATCACCGTCAATTAGGAGACTCAAGTAATCCCTTTTCACTACCCGATTTCACATTTATGAAAATATTTCGTTTAAGGCTGGCGTTTGAAACGATGAAACGCGTAACAAAAGTTCCCGCCGGTCTTGAACTATGCGATGCTATGCTATTTTGATGGAGGGGACAGCACTATAAGCGAACGTAAACTGAGAGTAACCGAATAATAACGAGCAGACTACAATAATTGCGATCAGACTGCATAGATATTTTCGAAAGACAGTTTGCTCGGAACCAAAAAGTTACGAAAAAGAAATAAATATGTTTTAAATGTTTATTTATTGTTAACATTAGGTATATTATTTGTTAATTATTATCATTTACAAAAATTCGGAGAAACAATCAGGAAAGGAATAGTAGGGTAGTTTCGCATAATAGGATAAAATAATAATATAATACCTTTTTAGTTTTACTATTGTTATTATTTTACGTATTGTTGACGCTCGCTAATTGACTGACGTACATAGAAGTACAACTTAGGAGCTCCAGCGGGGAGTGGCAGCGAGCGCGGTGCAAGAACACACGTAATGCCGTCAGCAATAATACGCTAACGTTAGCTCTTATGGAAAAATCTCGAGAACGCATAACATATCGAGGGCTTCATAACAAAGGCGCGTATCTACGTTTTTGACGAAAATGAGTTTTTATTATATACGCCTTCGAAATTATCTTATTTTTGTCGTAGCAAACTGGCGTATTTACATCTTATTCCGTTTAGGAGATATTTGACCATATTTTAGGCGTATTTACAATATTTCAAGTCGGTATCGAAACATATGGACGTATATGTAGTTACGCCTTTATTCAGGTAAATACGCCCAAGTCCTTTTTATTAACATCCCTCCTCTGTATACACAATGTAATACCTCCAATTAATAATTTACACTTAAATTATGTGAAAAGAGTTTTATTTTTGTTTTGTAATTCTATTTGTAACAACAGAACAATAGTTTGATACATACGCCTTGGTTATTTTCTTATTTCATGTTGTTACAAAGAGGCGTATACAATAATTGATAAAAAAACATTATATAAAGAGAAGAGAATAATTATAAAGACATAACTAAATCTAAAATTTATATTGCTACCTTTTACATAGTTTTGAGTTTTTAAAACGTTTTTATCAATTTACTAAAAACTACAAATTTGTAGTTACGCCCCTTTGTTATGAAGCCCTCGATATATTCCAAATTTTTTGAAAATACTTGCAATTAAACACTTTTTCGGCCATGGGAGTAAACGGCTATTTATAACAAACGCAATGCAATGCAATGGGTAACGCAACGCAGTAGGTAAGGTAGAAAGATGAATGTGTACATTTGCTAGGGATGATTTATAACAACGCAAGGTGAACAGCAACGCAATGCAAGGCAAGAGTAGTCAACTTCCAACTCCTTGCGTTGCTTTGCGTGAGCTTCTTGCCTCTGGCCAATCAAAATTAAGACATTTTTAAATTTGTGGAAAAATCAACATATCTGAAATTTTGTTTCTATCATTAATTTGTTTTAGCTGTCACATGTTGCACTCAAATACTAGCAGGTACATATGTTGTCATTATTATTATTATTATTAATATAATATACCTTACTTATTAGTTACTCATATAAAATATAAAGAGATTTTATAGGATTAAATACAAAATAGTTTTAGAATTGACAGATGTCAACTGGTACTTGTCAAGTTAAAGAATATTGGTATTGGTGAAACTTTGGAGGAAAGAATAAACAAGGAGAGAGCATTAGCAAACGCTAGTGAAGCCGTTATCCCCACTCTAAGAAGGACCGCTGTCATATGTTACATGTTTTGTGGTAGCCATTGCTGTGGCCATTGTGATTAACTTGGTGGAGTCAGTTTATTTTTTATTTGTGGGTTTTATTTCTCAGAACGGCTAAAGTGTAGAATAGGTGTTTAGGAGGAATTTCACTTTTTTTGGTGTCAATCCGTTCATTCCTATTCTCTGTCCTAGAATAAAGCAATTAGGCCGCGGAAGCAAGGATTTGGCCGATTTTGTTAGTTTTTAGGGTAAAATTTGGGACAACTGTCAACACTGGTTATGCTGAAAAATTAACAGATTAAACATGTGATTTAACGTTTTTATACATTTATGTAATGGAGATATCAATAAATAGATATATGTTTCACAGATATAAGGCTTTTTATTACCTGTTTTTCTAAGTTTTCGAAATTATTTGACATAAATACAATATTACATTTGTTTTAGATTAATATAAATTTCAATAGTGTTTGCCATGTTAAAAACATGGATACAAAAAAAATGATTTTGTTTATAACAACCATTGCTCAGTTGTTGTACACGATGTCTGTAGTAAACATCATCTCGTTGTACAAGCTTTGTGAGGACAAGTCTGCTCTTTTGCATCAGTTGCAGGAGTGGAACTTGATTCCACGAACTAGACGGTGTCGTAAATGTGGGGGCAGCCTGACGTTGACCGAGGATTCTTCTCGTATAGACGGCTGGATTTGGAGATGTCGAATTGATGGCCAGTGGGTATTTGGCGGTTACGAGCGAGGAACTGGCAGGGTTTTTATGGTTCCGGTTGAAAATCGGTACGTACATTGTTTTATCATTATACTATACAAATTATTGATTGTTTTTTAATTTTTTACCGCTATTCCGTTTTACCATTAATAGTTTGTGGGGCTATAGTACGGTTTTGTTAGTGTAGTAAATACCAAAACCGAGTTTGTGGGGCTCTAGTACGGTTTTGTTAGCTTTGTTAGTGTAGCAAATACCAAAACCGAGTTTGTGGGGCTCTAGTACGGTTTTGTTAGCTTTGTTAGTGTAGTAAATACCACAACCGAGTTTGTGGGTCTCTAGTACGGTTTTGTTAGCTATGTTAGTGTAGTAAAAACAAAAACCGAGTTTGTGGGGCTCTAGTACAGTTTTGTTAGCTTTGTTAGTGTAGTAAATACCAAAACCGAGTTTGTGAGGCTTTATTTTTAGCCATTTTAACACATTCAGGTTAACATACAAAAACGTCATTTTATTAAATTTTTTGCAATTTTGACACATTGAGATTAACCAAAAAAAATTCATTTTCTTCAAAAAATCATGTTAAAAACACTTCCGCGGTCTAATTTTGCTTGTTTAGGTCATATTTAAGCATAATAAACGATCTCCTAAAAAACGCATTTTCTCTTAAACACCTATTCTACATTCCAGCCCAAAATAATTATTTGTATTGAAATATGGGGGTATGCACACCAAATAGAAAATGAAAGGAAAGGACGAATTACATTTCATAAGTATAAAAAATAGTATTTATATTATGTTATGATTAATAATAATTTTGTACGCAGATTTCCAGCAAATAAGGATTTACGTCACGCCAAGACAAGAATGGGTTCCTGAACAAAAACTGAGCAATGTATATGTTCTGAGCATTTTGAAGAAAATTGTTTCTACTCTTCCCCATTCTACAACAAATTATCGAAGATAACAAACTATACCAACAAAATTTCCTATACAATATTATTGTACACCTGTAAGTATTTTTTGTCATACATACGTATAGTTCTAGTTTAATTATATGCATGCATACAATTGTGTATGAAATTAATTTATAGAACTTATAGTACATAAAATTATTTTTATTTTTTAGTTGAATCCGATACAGGAACCAGCACAAATATTTTTGCCAATAACAGAAGAACCATCTACCTCAACTGTTCCTATTCCTAGATCAGTTAGACTTTTAATTAATAAAACTACATCTTTTTCTCCTGATCGACGAAGAAGACCGTCTAAAACTAAACTAATAAGGAATTATAAACTAAAATTAGCTAGATATAAAAAACAAATCTGAAGTTTAAAACAAAAAACAAGACGGCAAATTAAAAGAATAGCAAATTTACAAATTGTTTTGAAAGCTTAAAAATAAAAAAAATTAATGTAGTAAAATTGGAGTAGATAAAGTAATTTATTCACACATTTCTGCATCCACTTTGTGAAAAAGTAGGATGAAAAACATTACATTTCATCGTCTTGAACAGGGTGTTTCAGACCACCCGTCCACCCCTTTTTAAAAAAAATGTCATTCGATAGAGCACATCGACATTAGTAAGGTTACGTATCGCCCTGTTGAAAAATCTTCGCCCATTCTTTTAAAAAAGGGGTGGACGGGTGGTCTGAAACATCCTGTATAAAGAATAACTATTCATGTATTTGATGTATTCCTGTTCATTTTTAATTAAACTCTAATTTGCATACCTATTTATTTTATTACAAGTAAGTAAATATTACTTATATTTTATTTTATATTTATAAAAATTTTGCGATCAATTTTATTTCTTAATGTTATTTTATATACATTGTAGTTGTTACTACGCATTATTAACCTCAAACAACTATGTAAACATGTTATTTTTAAAAATAAATAATTATTATTAAATTATTAAACATAAAAGTTTTTATTATTTTATATATTTAATTATTACTTTTTAAATCTCTTTATAAAATGAATTGGTCGCCGTCACATTTCAAATTTCCCGCGCGCATCCCCACCCAAAGAAGGACCATGTCATACTTGCGTCCGCCTCCACCTGGTTACACCCCCCGCGTCTACAATCGGGCTTAATGCTCAATCCTTACCAATTGTTTCCTCCAAGGGTGAAACGCTACCGCAGATACGTTGTTATAAATCAAACAATAATTTCTCGTTGCGTTACCTACTGCATTGCGTTACCCATTGCATTGCATAAAGGGCTATTTATAACAAACGCAATGCAATGGGTAACGCAACGCAGTAGGTAAGGTAAAAAGATGAATGTGTACATTTGCTATTGACGATTTACAACAACGCAAGGTGAACAGCAACGCAACGCAATGCAATGCCAAGAGTAGTCAACTTCCAACTCCTTGCGTTGCCTTGCGTGAGCTTCTTGCCTCTGGCCAATCAAAATTAAGACATTTTTAAAATTGTGCAAAAATCAACATATCTGAAATTTTGTATCTATCATTTCATTAATTTGTTTTAGCTGTCAAATGTTGCACTCAAATACTAGCAGGTACATATTTTGACATTATTATTATAATTATTAATATAATATACCTTACTAATTAGTCACTTATATAAAATGGAAAGAAATTTTATAGGATTAAATACAAAATAGTTTGTTAATTGCCAGATGTTAACTGGTACTTGTCAATTTAAAGAATATTGGTATTGGTGAAACGCTACCGCAGATAATGTTGTTATAAATCAAACAATTTTTCGTTGCATTGCGTTGCGTTACCCATTGCATTGCGTTTGTTATGTTATAAATACCGCTTTACCCATTGCATTGCGTTACCCATTGCATTGCGTTTGTTATAAATACCGCTTAATACAAATACAAATAATAATAATACAAACACGCTGTACTGTCAGAATTTTTGTAATGGAAGTATTCGGGCAAACCACAAAGCTTATCGTAGATGACAGCAATGTTCCAGTGTATCTCGCCCGGGCTACTTGAACAGTTGTCAGAGTTAAAATGAAAGCTGAAATTTCGTATAAATATTTACTTACAGTATCATTTTTGTAGTCAAAATGTGTTATCAAGTGAAGAAAATACTTGCACTAAGAAAATGTCAAAATTAGAAAAAAATGTAACGAACAAAATTTATAACGCCTACTTTACAATTATTTCGCATTTTTGATAAAATAATTCTCTATTTTACCGATAATTTATGAAAGAATGCCATCTATATTTGCCGAGGGAAACTACAACTGTGTTTCAGCCATTGATAAACAAGCTAAAGATAGAAATCTAGATGCTTTTGCTTGAAACACAGTTCGTAGCGCCCCTATATTTGCCGAGGAGAACTAAATTTGACGTGGGCATAGCTGGTTTGGATTTGTTATTCATATTTTTTACTTAATGGGGTACTTGCATGGTACTGAAAATTAGATTTTTAACACTATACACATAATGTTAGGTCAAAAACATTGGTAAAAATAAAAATTTTATTTAAAAAAAATTATGTTTTTTAGTAAATTGAGATTAAATTTTATGTGACGTCATTTGTGTGAACAGAAGGTAGGGAAGCATAGTTAAGAATGTAACCTGTAGATAGCGTGCAAGTCAGTCAACAAATGTTTGAATTTGACATTTGCTTGTCAAAAATACACATAAAATTTAGTAACAATACATTATTTTATAAATGTAGACTATTTAGTTTATGAAAACACAAATACTTTCTTATATTTTACAGCATCAAAACATGTACGAAGTACAAATGTCAAACACATCTGATCTGTCAGCTTGACAAACTCGTTCCCGCGCAAGCCGTAGTTAGGGGCGTTCACTAGTACAGCCGTTGCTATGGCTTAAAGGCCATTCATTGGTTGGGTTAGTTTTTACGTCACATATTGAATATTTAAATTTATATAATTTTTTTTGGGCTTGTAAATAAATTTTTTGTCATAATAAAAAATACGGGTCCCAAGTTTTGACCTCTTTTTCAAATATATTTAATTTTAAAAATGCATGCAAGTAGCCCATTGTAGTTCTCAAAAAAATATGTAACACACATAATACCTTAAAAAACGTTTTATTAGTAAACAAATAATCATAATCTACATGGCACTTTCGAAATATAACACACAATAAGACACACAAATGTAAATTAAGTAAATATAATAAAAAAGTATATTTACCAAATGTCGTCCGGGATAATTTTTTAATTAATAACATAAAATTTGAAGATATTGACACACTCATATGTAGCGAAGGCTGATATTATGAATATTCTTCCGAGTTGTCAGTTTCTCAATCTCATATTCTTACTTTATTAATATATTTTCGTAAATCGTATCCATTATGAATTTTAATGTGCAGTTTTGTTATTTATAATAAATAATTACTTACAGTAACATATGTAGTCAAAATGTGTGAAGAAAATACTTGCACTAAGAAAATGTCAAAATTAAAAATCTGACGTGGACACCACATGACTTCCTTGTACGCCTTGTTTGTTCATACTTTTCTTAATAACTAAAATGTAGAATAATATAAAAAATTCTTTTAACTTATTATACTCACAAATATATTTTAGTCATTTTATTTAAACTGCAGAAGAAGATATAAACGATATTTTACTATTGTCACTGCTACTGTCACTGTCATGTCATAATCATTTAAATTTTACGTAGTAACAAATGTTAATCGATCATGGACTACAAGATACAGAAATACTAAATTATAAGTATATACTTTAATTATTCTTAAATGATAGAAGATACAGAAAAATTTATAAAATACCGATTGTAGATAATAATCACATAATCTTTCATTTAAAATAAAAAAAATTGTCTAAAATTAATTATTTATCAAAATATTTTTAAAAAGTACTACTTCCGGTTTATAGATTGAAACCAAAAATAGGAGGTGCACAACTAGATGCTATAACAGTCCTAAATACAAAATTTCAGCTTTCTACGTCTAACCGTATTTGAGTTATGCGACACACATACGTCCGTGCATACGTACATACGTACAGACGTCACGACGAAACTAGTCATAATGGATTCAGAAAAGGTCAAAACGGATATTTCCATCAAAATCTGAAAACCGAAATTTTTCGCGATTACAATACTTCCTTATTACTCCGTACAAGGAAGTAAAAATGTAACATGAACAAAATTTATAACGCCTACTTTACAATTATTTCGCACTTTTGATAAAATAATTCTCTTTTTTACCGATAATTTATGTAAGAATGCCATCTAAATTTACCGAGGGGAACTACAAACTGTGTTTCAGCAAAGGCTACCTGAGATTCCGCCGGGTGCCCTGGACATCGATAAACAGCCCTGGACCTTGCGTTAGTAGGCGGATTCATGTAGAGATGGCACAGTAAGCATGGTTACAGCTAATATCATTGCAGTCGACTATCTATAATCTCTATGGTTTGTGGTTCAGCGTTTGTTTTTGTGTTTTCTTCTTTTTCTGTACTTTGTCTCACTCTACCAGCTGAACGTGAAAAACAAAAAAATAGTGTATTGTTTTTCTAAGTACATAGTGAGAAAAAATATGGATAAATTAGTTATTAGTACTAAGCTATATAATTATAAAAAAATATATTATATAGTTTATCAAAATTAGTTTTAAATAAATCTATTACGAAATTTTTTTCTATCACGAAGTAGCTAGCGCCATCCGTTAACGAAAAATAAACTCGTGCTGACAGTGGCAACGGCAACACTGGTTGACGATTGACGTTTTGTAACTAATTGTGGAAGCCTTATAGCTTATATTGTAATCTATCAAGTATTTTATTTGTTTGTTGTTTCTCGGCTTATAATAGATATATAATATTAAAGTGTGATAACGTTTTATCTAATATCAGTCTTGTAATTTCATTGTATTACATTATTAGTTAAACTAGGAAGAGTAAATTTACATTAAATTTTCTGCATCTACGGTATCTACTTAGATTAAGAAATATGGAGGTATTATGCTATTTGACAAAATAAATTATAACAAATGTTAACACAAATATTTTAAATGTTTTAGTGTTCAACCACAAGTAATTTTGATGATAACAACCTGAGTACGTTAATATGCCGGAATTGCAAACTTTATTTAAATGTGTCTCCAATAATGCTGTTCGATGATGGTTCAAGTCTATGTGGAAGATGTTATAAAGAGGACGATTATACAGATGATAATAGGCCCGTCCGAAACAAATTATATGAATCATTATCACCGTATGTTCCTTTTCCTTGCAAATATCGTGATGCGGGATGTAAGGAACGACGTGCTGGGAAACTATTAATAACACATGAAAGTTTATGTTCGTACCGTTCTTCAGATTGCCCAGTATCTGAATGTAGTTGGATGGGACAAATAAAGACTTTACAGCAACATTATATGGCACAGCACCAAGATTCATATGTTACAAATAATAAACTATATGTTAATATAAGTCAAGATTATGAAGAAAGTAAATTTATATTAGACAGAGAAATGCAATATATTGTACAAGTTAAATGTGAAATTGATTCTGGAAATTTATGGTTTTCTGCTGTTAATGTAAGTGCACCTATAAGCAGTGCTTTGTATTATTTAGAGTTGAGTTTTAAATATTTAGAAAAACCGGATTCATCAATTGTTTTTAAAACGCTAGTTTCTGAATATAGTCAGTCAATTGATAAAAATGAAGCATTGCTAATAAATATAGATATGTTGCAAAAATTATTAAATAAAACTCAGAACATAGAGGCTAGCGTTTCTATTTCAGTTGCAGAAAACAAAAATTTGATGTTAGATTCAGCGTTACTGAAGGAATTTGAATGTCCTGTATGTAATCAGTATATGGTATCACCTATATTTATATGCTCAAATGGGCATAGTATATGCCATTATTGTAAAACTCAACTTGATAACTGCCCAATTTGTCGCATTAAATTAAATAATGTGCACAATTTTGCTTTAGAGTCCATTATAGGACAGATTAATTATCCATGCAAATATATCATGAATGGTTGCCGGTATGTTTCGCCTGCTTGTGAAATACAATCCCACGAAAATGTATGTATTTTAAGACCATGTACTTCTAATGTTGAATGAATGAACACATGAAAATAAGTCTTTAGTTGTAAAATAATTATTTTCTTCACATTATTAATATTGGCGTTTAAATATAAACGACAATTCAATGTTTTAAACAAAATATTGTCTTGGCGGGAAAATATTCAATAATCAGTAGGTAGTTGTATTGCATCTTGTATGTCGCTCTGGTTCTGATTGGTCCAGTCTAAAGCGGACACCATTATTTACTCGGCGTTGAATAATCTATAATAAATTAATTTCAAATATAGGTATTTCATACCATTTAAGATGTTAGATTATTTTAAAATATTTTAGGAAATAAATGTTATACTGGAATTAAATTAAACATTTTCATTATTTAGCACTGTTGTACCTATATAATGCCTAGTGCACACGGAGAAACTTTTTGACATGTTTCCTGGAAAAAGTTTCCGGAAACTTCAAAGTTTTAACGGCGCCTATAAAAATGAGGCGTTTTCAGGAAACATTGTGAAGTGCAACTAACTTCTTATTTGTCAAATCGTCAAATGTGACATGTGATCATAAACATATTTATTGTTTTAAAAAAAAATCTTCATTTTCAGGAAACTTTGTGAAAAGTTTCCCCGTGTGCACTAGGCATAAAATAATTATACGAAATAATAAGAAAATGTTTGCTATCAATGCCCATGTCACACCTATAATAAACTATATCATGTATGACCAAACCTGTGTATGACGAAAAATAGAAGCGTTGCTAGAGTAAAATTCAAATATCAAGGACCCTGACCTGCGCGAGAAGGCAGAGCTTGTCATGTAGGTACTGTCCGTTTTACAAAAGAGTGGAGCTATCGAGTATATGCTACACTGCACTTCACTTAATTATCAGGAGTTACTCGATGAAACGAAAGAACGCACCCGTCCGCGATGGATTTCTATTTCATCGGTGACAAATACATCAAAGTTTTGCGCGAAATCAAATACAAAAGATACGTCTGAAATGAGATACATTCGTTTCATCGAGGAACAACTCGATGAAAATAGCGGCGCCCCTATTTTTCGTGTAGGACGGGGTGCGTTCTATCGTTTCATCGAGGAGTTACTCGATGGTCCTCGACCGGTGTGCCATAGGCATAAGAGAGGTATTGTAATCATGCTAAAATTTCGATAGTGAGTTTTCAATGGATAAGCACGTTTTGAGGTCCCTAGAACACGATTTTGATAATTTCGCGATGATGTCTGTCTGTGTGTGTGTGTGTGTCAGGATGGATGTTGGAGGTACGATAACTCAAATACCAATGAATTAAAAAATTTGAAATTTTGTATACAATATTCTGACACCCTAGATTAGATCTGATTAGATTTTGGTGTTGATCGTGCAACCGGAAGTGGTAGTTTCTTGATGATCTGAAGAGTTTTTCTGGAATATTCTCAAAATTTATGAATTAATAGGAATTTTTTAAATAACATTGTATACTCAATATTAGTATCTACAATATGTATTCAAAACGTTGTTTCTATCTAGCACCATTTTCCAATTACAAGAAGTTAAAAATTCTACAAATTTGTTACAATTTTGATTTATCTGCTTACCTATGGAAACAAAAAATAAAATATTTGAGTGTTAATGTCATATGAATTTTTGACTTTTTGGCAAATTGAAATGGAAAATATGAAATGTCATTTAGTATTTATAAGGTCATAATAAACTTTAATAATATTATAAAAACTACAATTCCCGAATTCCCTTCTAGTACAATGGTATATTTGTGAGTAAGTACTTTCATACACACTTATACTTCATTTCAGCTAAGTAAATAGCAGATGGCACTGCGAATGCCAGTAAGTTTTACACTCACACATTTTATTAGTTCAAAATTTAACGCGATCTTAAATAAGTTATGTTTTGTGAATAAAGCTGTCATCTATAGAATAATGTAGTACTTCGATGTAACTATGAAATTCAAAATAAGAAGGTATAAGTAATGTTAACGGAAATGAAAATGTTTGCTAGTGTAAATCTACCTCTCATCTCAACCAATCAGATTCAAGAATATCATTGCCCTATCTAACCCAACGCTATTTTCTTAGCTGAAATGAAGTATAGTAAAATAGTAGAGTATATGGCGAGAGGTCATGTGTTGGCCACATCGGATTTTTTATTATATTACATTATATTACCAGAATTTATGAGAAATAAATTATTCTAATAAAGTTAATATTTATAATTATTAATTCGTTATTTTAGTCCAGGCAACGAATGCCCAAAAAAAGATATAGAGGGAAATGCTTGGAACACAATTTTTGACTTCGTAACTTTGTTTGGACTAGTTAGGAGGTGAACATATCAAAAGTCCCCCGCCCGTAGCCCTTAAGCCGAGGTGTGGCGGAGGGTTTGAAAGTCTCATTTTTCGGTTTTTTGCTTATTTCTCGGAAGTTATGCGTTCCACAAAAATAACGAAAAAAGTTAAAATTTCTCAACTTTCATTTTTTTGAAAAAATTGCTTATTTTAGAAGTGTCATATCTCGGAAACTAAAGGACGTACAGAGCTGCGGTTGGACTTAAATTGTTGCAAATTTAATCAGCTTTCATTGTATAGAGTGGTCATGTCGGTGGAACGCATAACTTCCGAGATATAAGCAAAAAACCGAAAAATGATACTTTCAAACCCTCCGCCACACCTCGGCTTAAGGGCTACGGGCGGGGACTTTTGATATGTTCACCTCCTAACTAGTCCAAACAAAAGTTACGAAGTCAAAAATTGTGTTCCAAGCATTTCCCTCTATACCTTTTCGTTGACTGGACTATTTGTACGTTTTACACGGAGAAAAAGGTTTCTTTGGAATTAACAAATATATTTCTTTAACATTTTTTTCTTTGAATCAAATAAGCATTATTTAAATTGAATAAACACTATTTCATTTCAAAAAAATCGTTTATTTGTATGAAAAAATTAAATTCTTTAAATATTTTCTTTGGTTGGAACAAATATTTTTTTCAATTTACGAAATATTTTTCTGTTCTGTTAAACTCAAAGAAGTAGTTGTTCCAATTTAAAAAACATTTATTTCTTTAAGTTGAATAAACCATTTTGTTGCTATTAATATATTAATTCTTTAAAGTTTTTAAATAATATTATGATTTCTTTGGATAAAAGAAACCAAATTTTAAACCAAAGTCCAATTTCTTTGAATCAAAAAACATAAGTTTCGCCTTTCGCGGCACTAGAAATCATTGTTTACTCACAAGAAAGACACCATACCGAGCACCATACATTTAAGTGGCTGTGGTAAAGATTTAAACAAGTGCATCAATTATTGTTATATTGAAGTTATAATAAATGGATTTTAGAGAATTTCAAACATACATTAATATACATTCAAAGGTAGGTAAACATAATGTTGATGGCAAATTTATAATAAAGTATTTCTTTTGACCCTTTAACCTACAATGCTAAAATAGATAAAAATGCGTAATACAATATAAAGAACTCACATAATGAAAATTGAAATACTTTATTTTTATTTGCTAGGTACCTTTGTATACAAGTACCTACTATTATTTACATTTTATTTTATTTTCAGAACGGTGTTTTGTTTTGTTTTTATCGCCCTGATTATGATTAAATTAAAATTGGAATATTGGCCGAATTTTTAAAGGAATTTGAAGATTTTAAACTATGGCACTGGTATCGAGACTAATGCAGAAAATATTGTAAGTTAATTAATATTTCTCAAATCTCAAATAAGTATTAAAACATAATTTTCTAGGTATATTATGATGATAGCGCTGATAGGGCTTCGTCTAGTAGGTACAGCAACATCCAGAAGTGATAAATTTCAATTTCTATTGAGGAGCATACTCCACCTGCTGTTCCAATTTTCCCTCGAGTTTTCCACACACCGCAAACTAAAAATTTTTATGGCAAAGATGGGCATTGTAAACTATTTAATACCAAAAAATATTATTTATATTATATAAATTGTAAATTTACGTCAAGGTAATGTATTATAAATTATACAGAGTGTATCATTAATTCGAGTAGGTACCTTACCTACATATGTTATGTTAAAAGGCTATGTACAGTTTAGTATACTGATTACAATGACTCAAAAAGAATTTTTCAGAAATTCGAAAAATTTACGACATAGTTTACTTACACGATTCATTTCTGCACTGGATTTGCATAATTTATATTCAATATAAATTCAATGAAACCAAGTTGATTTGAAAATTGAAATTAATTTCTTGAAGAATTCTTTTTCATTCGTAATCAACACTTCAAACTGTACACATCCTTAACGTACTATGTACCTACTCGAAGTTATGATACAACCTGTATTTATTTACATTAAAGAAATGCGTTATTTATTGTAAAGAAATGTATTATTTATTTTAAAGAAATGTATTATTTGATACAAATAAATAAATGATTTCGTGCAAATAAATGAAGTTTTTATAACAAAAAAATAATTTCTTCCATTTAAAGAAAGTTGTGTTTTGCTTTAAAGAAATGTGTTTTTTTCATTTAAAGAAGAAGATTCTTTTACTGCAAAGAAAATATAGTAAAGAAATAATTTATTATTACCAAACAAATATTTATTTGCCACTATTGAAAGAAATAATTTGTTCGGGTCAAAGTAATTTACTTAAATCCAAAGAAACCTTTTTCTCCGTGTATATTTAGAAATATTAAAAAACAATTATACGTTTTTAAGAAAAGCAATTAAAACCGATTTTGTCATACATTTTTTTTTTCTGAAAAATTACAAGTTCAGTTTTGATAAGCGTGGAGGAGGGTATAATAGATGACTATATAATTTACAATACTTAATGTTTTCATTACCGGGTTTTATCCCGTTTCCGAATCAATCTTAATTAATAATGTTACTAACAATTTTCGTATGTAAATAATAAATAAATTTTCAACATTTTTAATTATTTAGATAATAAAAATCTATTGCTATTTATATTTGCATAATTAGTTATGCAGGTTGTTTATTTTAAAGCCGAAAAACTACAATGTAAAATTTCATTTTCAAATTAGGTTGCGTTCTGTTTTCAGTTGCGTTCAAATTCGGTCGTTATTTTTCGCTTTCAATTTTGCTGTTGAAACGATAAAATTGTAATGTTAGTTATTTTTATGCAGAATTTTAATCTCTAAATTAAATTTGGAATGTTTAAAAAAATAAAAAATTCAGCAGCAATTAAAACAGAAAACTAGATTCCTATATACATACCTATAATCTGTCCCAAATAAGAATATAGTATAGTAGCGTTCTGATTGTTCTAGCCGGAAACCAAGTTTACATCAGCGAAAAATTTGTGATTATGCGCGCATCATTTAGCTGTCGAACGCCGTAGTAGTAACAGCTGGTATTGTTGAAAAAGTGTGTCGTTGATTATACTATGTCCATCGAACATATAGAGTAATAAAACTAGTTGGCAGAGCCAAAACTGCGCAGTACAATGTGCGCAGAAGTAGGCTTTACAAGCAACAAATTTTAAAAAGCAGAAAAATTAAATAGTTTTATTTGAAATAAATATGGAAGAATTATATATTTTATCATTTATGTATAACACGAGGTATAACATAATTTTAAAAGAAATATGAAGTACAATTTTTATTTACGAACGATTTTTTTGATGACCGATCTCAGCAGTTGAGTTTGCCTAGCAGTGTAAAACTGGCTTACCAATAGCAATACCGTATTTCAATTTCGCGCACATTTGTGGGAGGAACATCTACTCTATCTGTTTGGTGGACATAGTATAGCGTCAGTAGCGCGTGACTATTTCAAAAATACCGCGCTACGTTTAAATTTCTATTTAATGTGTGTAAAACGGGCTGGCTCCGCAGCGCCATCTACTATACTCTTATTTATACGGCTTATGTATACGGTTCCATAGAAAGCCTATTAATATTTTGTAATAATATTATGGTTTTGTAACAATTTATAATAAACATATTATTTAAATGTGATATGTCAAGACTATGATATCGTTACAGACAACGATATTGATAAAACCGTCCGAGAATGGTTGCGGCATGCCTCCGATAGAAAAATAATTATATTTTTTCAAATTATGTTTTATTATAGTAATATTTAATTTTTGTTCTGAAAATTATATAATATTTATTTTTTTTGTTTTAAAATTCCTATAGTACATACACATCGTTATCTCAATTTTTGATTTTCCTGAGTAATGCCTGTGGCACACCGGCCGAGGAGCATCGAGGACCATCGAGTAACTCCTCGATGAAACGATAGAACGCACCCCGTCCTCGACGAAAAATAGGGGCGCCGCTATTTTCATCGAGTTGTTCCTCGATGAAACGAATGTATCTCATTTCAGACGTATCTTTGGATTTGATTTAGCGCAAAACTTTGATGTATTTGTCGCCGATTAAATAGAAATCCATCGCGGACGGGTGCGTTCTTTCGTTTCATCGAGGAGTTACTCGATGGTCCTCGATGCTCCTCGACCGGTGTGCCACAGGCATTACGTAGTTTCGTGTTATTGACGACGATATGTTCTCGGGGCTGATACTATAGCACCGGGCTAATAAAGGAGATGAGCACAAACCATATAAGAGTCTATAGATAACCCACTCCCATGTTAACAGACCTGACATTGTTGGTGGCGCCATCTCTTGATCTGCAACGGTACTAACGCAAGTTCAGGCTTTTACAGCCCGGTAAATATTTAAGTGATATTTAAAAATTAATGAAAAAATACAAATAAAACAAAAAAATTAAACAAAATAATATTTATTTAATGGTACATATTTAGTCAAATATTTATTTTGACTTAACTACTGAAATATCCTATCGTTATTTACAATTTTTTTCCAAACATATAATTTTTTCTTTTACATAATAATGGATAATTAACATTATTGTTTTGTTAATAATTATGTCTTTAACAATCTCTTTATGTTCTTCACATGTTATAAATTGGAAATAACAAGGGTTGGTTAGAAGTACGGTATAAGGTTAGAAGTTATTATACTCAGGTAAAATAACTCTAACGGTTCCCCACTTACTTGTATGCATGTATAATGCTATTTTCAAAACATGTAAATAATATTACATTCAATTATAACATTATTAATTAACTTCTTCACATGCACAAACTGGCTTTGCTCTTTGCTGTCACTTTTTGTTTGCTTAGATTAGAGTAGCTATATACAAAGAGTACTGGCTATAGTAGTGGCCATACAAGCCTTTGGCCATTTTGGTAAGGACGTAAGGACCAATAGAAAATGACTAGCTAATTATCTATACTCTTTATTTGAAGTAACATGAACTGGGGGTGACATCTCTTGATCTGCAACAGCACTACAGGCAGTGTCAGGCCGGGTCCTATTAGAGTTACCATACACGGGAGATGAGGTTGAGACTGCGGTACGATGAGTAGGTATGTGGTAAGCTCAGAGTAAAGAACTTACTAGAGAGAGGAAAGTCTTACTTAGTAACGCTGAGCATTAATTAACTACAAAGTACTTAGACAAGTTTACAATTTCTGAAATACGTCTATAGTGGATGTTTTTAGACATCCAAAAAATAAAGTTTCAAGACGTCCAGATTAGAAATCTTGGAAAACGTACATCACTGTACGCTGGTGAGCTCGTGATTTCGAGTCCGTACTGTACACAACGTATTCTTCTGCTCGCAAGCTTACGTACTGGAGATTAAACATACCCAATCTCGATTATTCTTTGAACACGAACATTCTTTGCTTAGGACAGCATCTAAGATCCTTAACAGATTCTTTTAAATCATCTATTTCTCTATCTCTAGTTTTAAACATATCTGAAAATAAAAATGCTACAGTACAGGTACAGCTTTTGGGTTCCATTAACGTCTGTAGTTCGTCATTGACGCATTTCATTCAAATATTTACAAAGCAGTTTGTGCTGTTTTGATAGCTATATCTAAATTTGTGGATTCTGAAAAACAGTTGCTTCAAAAATTATTTTGTCGAGACCCAGTAATTCTGATTCATCAACATCTAGATTGATAATGATAATATTTTAATTAGCACACCAAGCACATGTAAACCAACTGCTTCTTCAGAACCATCTTTCTCAGGAATAAATATTTTTTCTTACAATCCTACATAAGTACTTCTTATTATATTTTAAGTTTTTAAAATGATTTATGTACCTATACAACCATTCTAACTAATTTCCGGATGTGAAAGCGAAAAACACCCTGCAGTAACGTATTTCAGTATCTCTAAAGGAATTAAATATAACAATAATTATTATGTTCAATTCAAAATAATAGACTATTATGTTGCATACCATTGTAAGTTATTATTTCTAATGTATCCTACTTTAATTCAAATTTTGTATTAATTTGTAATTGAAATTAAAAATCTTAAAACATATAGAAATTTCGATAAATACGAATTAAAAAGAAAATTGTCAACCTAAAATTTGAATTAAAAAAATTGTCGTACTTTTAAATTAATGAAATTGACTTGGAATTTTGAAATTTTATCTTTTATGAGTATATTAATTTGAATTAAATAAAACGTACGGAAACAATCGTAGATCCTGATAAAATTTATTGAAATAAAATAAAATTATTTTTATTGTCACGTACAAAAAGAATTATAAATAAATGAGGTTTTATCTGTATTTTATTAAAATACAAATTAATTACATGTCAACATTTTAAATATTGGAATTTTTACGATCTTGGCCGTTCTTTCTTTTCTTTGTATAACGCTAGGAGAGACACATTGGCTACTTTTACAACCTGGAACAAAACGAATTCATGTTTCAAAAATATAATATATAAACAAAACAAAAATCAAAATATTGAAAATTGTTATTTGTAAATGGAGCAATTTTTAATTACTTATTAATGTAAAGGTTTTATTTTAAAATAAATTTTATTAATAATAAAATGTTGCTATAAAAAAAACTAATATCAATTGTTATACCTTAAATCTGACTCCGGGAATATCACCAACAGCGTGGCCTTTCCGACCGAAACCTGCGACTAAGACTTCGTCGTTTTCTTCAATATGATTGAGACAACCGTCCCGAGGAACGAAAGCTGTGATCTTCTTTCCATTCTTGATAAGTTGCACTCGGACACATTTACGAATAGCAGAATTGGGTTGCTTAGCTTCAACACCACTGCGAAAATAAAATAAGATTTTCTAATATTGTAAAGATTTGAAGCATTTAAAATTAAAATCTTATAATAGACAATATGGACCCACGTGTGTATTATGAAATGTATATAATATTTGTGATGAAGTATTAAACTACGCTACGCACAGAATTTTCCTGTGATTAGAATCAATTATTACTATTCACAAGCAAATTCTGCGCGAAGAATAGAAGAATCTGAAAAGTTTAATTGTTGGATTCATATCAGAGCGTGAATCCCATTAAAAGGGTTTCCCAATGGTTCAGAATCCCCATTATCTTGCATTTTTATTAAATAAACATCGACTAAACATAATAATCTAGTGATGCTGTCAAAATGCGTTATGATTTACCATGCATGAATGAATGTTTGTTATTATTTAGAAGCTAAATATTAATACTTAAATAGTGATTTCTTATTAAATCATAGCAGTAATATAACATAACCTAAATAACTTACACTTTTTCAAGTACAATTCCCTTAGCATGTGAAGCGCCTCCAAAAGGATTAGCCTTCCAACGGGTTCCTAAATGAGCTTTTTTGTAGTCTTTGTCGGCCCATCGTTGTTCTCTACGATGGTTCACATGTTTTCTGGCTGTACGAAGACCACGGGGTTTACCTGCATTCAACGAAAAACTACATCAACATCTTTCACGAAAATATTAGCGTATAAGTTTTCTAGATAAATTATTATGAACTTTTATCACATTTATTTAATAAAATAAAGTTAATATGTATGGGATTAAATAGATACATATTTGACAAGCGGTTGTGCTTTTACACGGATGCCATGACGGTTATAAAACACAAATTTTAAAAGTAAATTATACAACAGTAGGTTACTAAATTTACAGAGTATTCACTTCTCTACTATGTTAACAATCGAATTATAATGCAGTACAACAAAATCATAGAAAATGTAATAAAAAAGCACTGTTTTACACTACATGACACTCACCCATCTTGCTCGTAGAAGATGTAAAACCGGAAGAGATCGGTGTTCTGTATGTACACAAGTTGTCCAGTAGGCGGCAGTGGCTAGCATTTTAAAACATGCGCATAAGCATGAAAGTTTCAATGCATATTACTTCTTCTTATTATCATTGTAGTTACATGTCAGTTTCATATTTAAAATTATGTAAATAAAACCTTTGAATATACATTGAAACATGCCAAAATTGGAAAAAAAATTAAATAAAAGAATTATAAATTGCGGCAATTACAAATAAATAATATTTTATAACAATCATCATTTTTAACAAATTTTAATTTTATTCTGTAATTTAAAAAAAATATTTTTCTTGGAATAATAATTTAAGAAGTCATAATAATAATTAGCATTGGAGCGAAAAATATTGTAGGTACACAAACAATGACTAAAGTGAAAGTGATTCGTCAATCGATTTTATTTGGCGCTAAAGTGACTAAATTATGATTTAATTTTGTTAAAACTACCAAATTCGTAAATTGTCAACTAATTGTTTTGAAATAAATACGTTTTACAACGGATAAATTTATTAAATTCAATAATATAATGTTGATCGATAATCATTATTAATATTAATCATGCATTGGTAATATCCAATTAAGAACAGTGACAAAAATTACAAACCATTTGACATTAATCACAAAAATACCTTATGTTTTGAAGGAAATGTGAAGATACAATTTGATGAGATCATTTCCTTAAGAAGCCTTTCTTGAGCATAATTAACAATCAAGAACTTTATTTTTGAGGCGTTTATATATTTGTCGTAGTCTGAACTGCTGAATTCGCTTTTTAGAAAGAATATGCTTAATATTATACAATTCGTTTATATTATTTAAATTCTGCATTGCAAGTAGAATATTATTTATTGCCTTTGATTATTGTTTACTGGAATTCAGCTTTAGATATTTGTAATGAAATATGTATATTTTAAAAAACACATTTCACAAGATGAAAATGTTTCGAATTTTTGTCATAATCGCCGTGCACGTCTCAAGATGCATTTTGTACGAAACATTTACTAAATATAGTCTCTACAGTGTATGTTAATATAAATTTTATTATTTTGTGAATTACACGACACAGGCTATACTCACATTCTAGTCCCTTAAAATATTTATACGATTTATACCTATATTATATCTTTTACTATTAGGGCGTATTTATTTATGTTACTGTTCTGAATTTCAAGTAAAATACCTAAAAAAATTACTTAATTCAACCTATTCTTTTATTAAATTTTTAGTACATATTAATAAATAATAAAATAATTTCAACATTACAATTCAATATTAAGTAATTAAACTACATAGACAAAAAATTGAAATTTTGTAATTTTTCTCTCATAATATTTACATTTGAGAATAAGCATTTGGTGTGAAAGTTTACATTTATATTTAAGTTTAAGAAATACAGCATTCACATAATGAATTTAAAATAGTTCTAGTAAGAGGTAAACATAAACTTAAATAAATTTTTAAATAAACTTAAAGTTTGGCGGTTTCAAACTTTAGTGCTAGAAAGTGAATAGTGCAGATGCTTGTATAATTACATGAATTTAAACAATCCTAAATATAAATGTAAACCTTAAAACTAAATACTTATGTGAATGATGTTTTAAAGATTGTTTAAATCTAACATTAATTAGCAAATTACTTATTCTAATAATATATTTCAAAATTCATTTTAAATTTGTAACTTTGCTCAGTTTTGTTACGTATTTTTTTAAAATTATAAATAGCAGTACTGAATATATAATTTATGGCCAGTTGCTCCAACAAATAAAAAAATGAAGAATATTACAACTTATAATGTTAAATATTCTGCACGAATTTGTCTATTTTTATTAAATTTTAAAAATTTGTTGATGCAACCGGCCATGTATCGTAATAAAATCATTTTCTAAGAAATATAATTTTATGGTAATACTTATATTATATTATTGAAACAATTCTTTATGATTATTTCTCATATGTGAATTAAGATTGGAAGATTGTGTAAACGCTCTGTCGCAAAGATGGCATTGGAATGGTTTTTCTTGACTGTGCAATCTCATATGGTTTCCCAAATTGCCGGGTTGTGTAAAAGCACGATCACAAACAGGACATTTATAAGGTTTGGATCCAGTGTGGATCCGTTGATGGTGCACTAAATTACCTGATTGTGTAAATCCTTTATTACAAACGTTACAAACATACGGTCTAAATCCTGTATGTGATCTAACATGAACCGTTAAATTACTTAAATTTTTAAATACTTTAGGGCAATAACTGCATGGATATGGTCTACCGGGATCATTTTTTATATCTTGGTGAATCAACATATGAGAATTAAGTCTTTTAAAAAATTTTTTACAAGTTGGACATTGTAATAATGGCCCAGCATCAGGAGTTGATGAAGAAGCACGTCGTCTAGGAATATCACTATTATCTAAGGAGATATTTTCCACCTTCCGCACTGTCAATAAACTATTATCATCGGAATCATCACTACCGTCCTGAAATATTATTTGCGTTTAAATATAATAATTGTAACCCATGATTTTTACTTTACTTACATTATCAATTAATATTACATCTGGTTCTAGAGTGGTGTCATAAAAACTATCAGGCTCTTCTTTCACCTCCATGAATGAATAGTAGTCTGCAGATATTATTTAAAATACATTCACATAATTAGTTTCTCCTTTGCAACTAAGGAAGAATTGATTCAGCTCATTATAGACAATATTAATAATCAGAACTTTGGCAAAAAATCTAAATTAATAATTCTTAGATCGTGTTACAATTCTGAATACCAATTCACCCCTGTCTACAGTCGTTATAAATAAGACTAATATTGCCATTTTACAAAATGTATTTCTTATAAAGCTACTACAATATTTTGACAGAATTTAAATCGAAACTACTATAAGAATAAGAATCTCTTTATGAGGTTATAAAATAATCAGAAATAATTTGGTAACATATTACTTACTTGAAGATTTCTTACTGAAATCCAATATAAGCTATAGCTTCCTTATTATAATAACTAAAGTAAATTATTTTTTGATGTATTGTTATATACAAAAAAAGATATAAAAAACGCGCTTAGAACGGGTCATGGTTATTCTTTACCTTCTACAGTTATACTAGACCGCTAAATTCAAAATTAATTGGATACATTATTTGCACATTTAGAAAGAATGAATAATTTAATGTGTTATTATTATTTATATAAATTTTTAGATATTTATACTCCACGTGAGTTAAATGAATGTTTATTTAAGAGAAGAAAGTTTTGTAAAATAGTCCTTAGCACAGACCTTAGTAACCGAGCTCGAAAGGCGAGTGGGATAGGTAATTTATTTCTTCAAATAAATAAACATTCTTAAATCACGTGGTTTATATAATATTTTATTCAATTTAGATGAAATAATTTAAATAATAAAAATTATAATAGTACCTAGATTATATTATTATGTCGTGAATTTATTTTAAAGTGAAATTGTCCGGAGGTTATAGGAAAAACTATACATTTTGTGATTAAAGCCGCGTTCTCACAGCTCGAAATTTGGTGAAATTCGTATCGTTTGTATCACGCAAAAAGGGCGTATTCGGGCAAAGCTTATCGTAGATCAATGTTCCTGGTTCCATTGTACCTCGCTCGAACCACTTGAAAAATTATTGTCATATATAATACCATTAGTGACTATGATTTTGCCGGCAATTTTTGCCGTCTGGTCACGACTGCTTGTTGCGTCGAAAATAAACACGAGTGGCACGACGGCACGAGTGATTATTTTCTAAAGTAACAAGCAGCAGTGACCAGACGGCAAAAAATTACCAAAAAATCATAGTCACGTTTGGTATTCGGCTTGCCAATTTCTCTAATTATTTTATTTATTCCAAAAATAGTAATGTATTTTATTTTAGTATGTCAGTTGATGATTGTTTTAATCATAAACTGACATAGTATCTAAGCAACGCTTCGCGGCAATTTTCACTAGTGAAAATTGTCAGTGTAATTTTCACTAGTGAAAATTGTCACTGTAGTTCGTCTGTGATTGGTACAATTCAGCAAAATACTGTGTTTTGATTGGGTGAAAACCTATGAGTGGAATTGTCAGATTTAAAATTAAAGCTGAAATTACGTTTGGTTGCGAATTTCTAGTAATTTTATTAGAAACATACAGGCTGGTGCATCGGCAAACACACCATAGGAATTTCAATGTTCAAATATTGGCTCCCCTAATTGTTTGTCAGCAAAATAAAAAATCTGTTGTGGCCAGCACACGACTTCTCGCCTTAACACTGTAATTTATGTGAATTTGGTTTTAGTTAGGCTTTCTTAAATTATAATTTTGCAATTTTACAAATTTTTGAAAATAATTTTATAGTTCTTAATTAGCTCTTTATAGATAAAAATTTAACTTTATTATGACCTTATTACATTATGTTCAGTTAATAATATTTACATTTCTTTTAAAATGGTGCCACAAACATTTTAGAAATTGTACATACGTCTGTTCATCTGTCACGTTGACATATTCATTTTTGTTTTTAATTTTTTCCTATATTGTGATTTACAAATTGTGGTAGGTAAAATTATATATCTTTGAAAAATAATTTTCCTTTATTGGTAAGAGATATAGACAAGATGTTAAATAAATATTGTAAGATATACTTTGCTCTTTGAAATGTCGTATGACAAATTGTAGCTATCGCAGAATTTTCTAAATTTTTTTGCAAAAAATGTTAAAATGCATTTCCGGTTGGCAGATTTTTACCAAAATCTAATCAGCTCTTCATTAACATATACAAATGTATATTGCAAAATATTAGAATTTTATGTTCAGTAGAATTTGAGATAATGAATCAGAACGAAAGACTATAGTAGGCGCACATACAGACTTCCATACATACACACAGACATCATCGTGAAAATAGTCAAAATAGGTTCTAAAGGTGCTAAAACGTGCTTATTGACAAAAATCTCGACATCGAATTTTTTCACGATCCCTATACCTCTCTAGGCGAGAGGTAAAAATAGCTTTTTGTAGAGAAAAAAATTCTGCATCTAATGATGTCCTTACTCATAATTTCCTTTTTTCCGGAAGAGGAAAAATTAATTTAATAAAAATTTTAATTTTAATCAAATCACTTTAAATACATTTGACATTTTATAATAAACATTCAGGGTGCCTACTCAAATCTAAAAAACTCAGAGCTAGAAAATTCAGAGACAAGAAAATGCTTACATAAAAAATGCATTCATAGAAAATTTGGAATCTGATTGATGCAGAAAACGCATGTAAAGGAATATTCAAAACTGGAAAAAATATGGCTGCGGAAAAAATCGGATTCTGGCTAATATATAAACTAATCTATGCTAACAAAACCCTTCTTGAGTCCAACAGAAGTCCATTTTTTTGACATAAACTAATCTATGCTAACAAAACCCTTCTTGAGTCTCACAGAACTCGTTTTTTAAACGGCCACAACGCGTTGTTCAGCTGACAGCTTGCAGCCAACTTCAGGTTTGGCCGCCAAGTAAAGTTTCTGTGTTTACTTGATTCCAGATATGTCTTTTCTATTAATGTTTTTTTTGTGAATGAATTTTTCTTAGCTTGGGATTTCGTGATTTTTATGATTCCTGTCAAGAATGTTCTCTTCTTGAATTTTCTAGTTTATAATATTCCAGTGTTGAAGACGTTCCCAAACATTCATAGTAAAGCAGAAAAGAATAAATATTTTATTTAATATTGTACAACAATAAATAACAATTATAATAAATTTTCAAAAATATTTCCATTTACTGCTAAACAGTATCCTAATCTGTCATAAAATTGCCGTCTAACATTTGATAATTGATAGGCTGATATTTTATTGCATTCTACTCGAATACTTTCTTTTAATTCTTCAATATTTTCGAATCGCCGACCACCATAAAATAAAATATTTTAAATGACCCCATAGAAAAAAATCTAATGGTAAAAGATCGGGTGACCTAGCTGGCCATTTAATGGACAATTTTTATTCCAATTACTTTAGTATTGAAAGTATTGTTCAAAAATTCCCGCACCATAGCACTATTAAGAGCGGGACAACCAAATTTCACGGTCGTCTTCTACAATTTCAGTCATTGCCGGCCCTACTTTCTCTTCTAGAAGTTGTAAAAATCATTCACCGGTTAAATTTCCTCTTAAAAACAAAGGTCCTACAATATGGTGATCAAGAATTCCTGCCCATACATTAATTTTTTGAGGATATTGAGTCCTAGTAAATAAAACGTTATGTGGATTCTCCGTAGCCCACATTCTCCAGTTCTGAACATTTGGTTCATTATACAGTTTAAATGTGCATTCGTCAGTGAAACAAATATTTTTTATAAACTCGTGATCTTGATTTGCCTTTTCCATTATTTCGAAACAAAACGCACTTCTCTTTTCCATATCATCTTCAAACAGTTTTTTGTGGCATTGGTATTTATATGAATGAAATTAATTTTTTTTTTCAAAATGCGGAGTACTGTTGTGTGGTGAATCGAAAAATTATCCGCAAGTTGCCTCAAACTAATATAAGGATTTTCAATTACAGACGCCAGTACATTGAATTCGTTTTCGTTTTCGTACCGATCATTATTATTACGTCTACACTAATTTTGTATCATTCTTTGTATTGACGTATGACTTGGAATAGGTCGATCCGGATATTTTGCGGCAAATAAAGCACATACTTGCCGGGAACTGTTTCTACTATAAAACCACTTCACCATTTCAATTTTTTCTTGAATAGTATACATTTCAGATAAACTGGTATTGATATTATTAAGATACAAACACAAAATGTCAAATAAAAACAGGAGCTGTCGAATGTACACATTCGGTTTTTGTTTATTTCAAGGCACTAGTGATTTGATTAAAATTAAAATTTTTATTAAAATAATTTTTCCTGTTCCAGATAAAAGGTAATTATGTGTAAGGATATCATTATTAGATGCAAAAATTGTTTCTCTACAAAAAACTATTTATTTTGCTGAGAAACAATTTGAACATTTCAAAATTAACATTGAAATTCCTATGGTGCGTTTGCCGACGCATCACCCTGTATAATTATTATAATGTATAGAAAATTTAACAGTTAAAAATGAGTTAAGATGTCTAGGTGTTAGTGTAAGAGAAAAGAAAAATACGATTTAAAATTACATGCAAACTAAAATTTTTAGTAATCACAACATGAGTAACAAATAATTTCAGTCGCATGACCTTCTTCAATACTTATAATGATTTTTTTCAAAATGCTGATGTTTTAACTCCGAAAACTGGAATTTTTTCAGGGTTTCATGTGGGAAACTATGTAAATTATGGGTTGTGCCTAATTTGCTGACCAGAAAAAAAATCAATATCTTGCTGACTGGCTATTTATAGTTTTATTTCCTCGAAATTTTAAATTCTAGCTAACGAGCACCTGGTACGTCATGCACCAACACATGAACCACGTAGCTTTCTTCAGAAGGGTAAATCATGCACCAAGGTTTATTTCACTAGAGTAAAGTACTCTTCTGAAGAAGGCTACGTGGTTCATATGCTGGTGCATGACGTAACAGGTGCCTTTTAGCTGGGATATAAAGTTTCAAGCGAATCGGTTAACTTTTTGTATCCGGTCAGCAGCTTTTTTTCTGATCAGCAAATTAGATTTATCCTAAATTATGTATGTTATTAGAAGGATGTGTAGGATTCAGAGACTCGAACCGCACAAAATAACGGTTCAGGCTCGGTTCGCGGTTCACTTGGTTTTAAAGTGTACGGTTTTGTTCCGGTTTTTATATTTCTTCTTGAAATGCACCGGTTACCAGTTTAAAAAAAGCGGTTCAAGTTCCGGTTTCGGTTCAATGATTTTAAAAAAAATTTGATTAAACTATAAAAAATTCAACAATTTTCATAAATTTTTTATAAAATCTTGACGAAAAAACATTAAATTTTAATTAATGCTTTAAACCGTTTCGAACCGGTTCACAACCATCGGTTCGGTTCCGGTTATGGGCTTGCCAAATTAGTATTTAACGGTTCGGTTTGGTTCGCGGTTCGCTAAAATAGCTGCGGTTCGTTCCGGTTTTCGTTCCTGTGCCGAGTTTCGGTTCGGTTTGAGTCCCTGGTAGGATCATCAAGAATATTGAATCTTCTATTGTACTTTTCAGTAATAATATAACAAGAGAGTGAGAATAAATTGAAAATAATTTGACAGATCTTTCGAAAACTTGTTGCCAGGCAATAGTCACGAGCGCCCGTAGGGCTCGAGTGGCTATTGCCACATGGCAACAAGTTTGAGAAAGAATCTGGAGAATTATTATCTAATTTATCGAACTCTCGAGTTATATTTAATTAGATTATTTTTTGACTGACAAATTTAATTCAAAAATAGGAACCTATTTTGATGCTCAATAAATCCGATAGATATCTCTTAATGCTCCGATTACGATTTTCATTTTAGTCACCAATCATATTGTGTTATGATGACGTCGGATGACGTAATGCAAAATGCAACCAATAGAATCAAATATGTTGTAAAATGATGTAACTGACAACATGTATGTAGATGTAGATTAGATTTTATTTAGTTACGTTAGTTACAATAAATAAATAAATTTGTCAAATTAAACATCAAAAATGTTTTGCAAAATAAATCGTTCTGGTAGTGTTTTTGAAGAGAAAAATTGTCCATCCTAAATACCATTCGAGATAATAATTTTTTGAGATAATTTTTGTCTATTTAACGGCACCTTATTGCAATTTCACTCCACAATACATCACGGAAAAATTCCCTGTACTACGTTTCGTGAAATAGTCAGATGATGTTTTGTGTCATGATATATTGTCAAAAATAAGTTGCCGTGGAAACGACAAAACAACTCAAAACATTATCATCTCATATTATCCTTGATGATTAGACTTGAAATTTTTTATATCTATTAATATGTACCTCTTTGAAAACAGGCATCATACAACAGGTACAAATTGAAAGAATATTGGTGGCTTCTTGTCAGAAATGCTTATGTATTTTTAGTTAAAAAAGAATTTTTTGATAGGTATCTAGAATTTAAGTTAGGCAAAAACGTATTCATATCGGCTATCGATCGAAGAACCTTGTTTTAAAAATTAAAATTCTTAAATTTAAAAAACTTCAGATTATATTATTCTGTAATAAAATAATCTTTATGCCTGTGGCACACCGGTCGAGGAGCATCGAGGACCATCGAGTAACTCCTCGATGAAACGATAGAACGCACCCCGTCCTCGACGAAAAATAGGGGCGCCGCTATTTTCATCGAGTTGTTCCTCGATGAAACGAATGTATCTCATTTCAGACGTATCTTTGGATTTGATTTCGCGCAAAACTTTGATGTATTTGTCACCGATTAAATAGAAATCCATCGCGGACGGGTGCGTTCTTTCGTTTCATCGAGGAGTTACTCGATGGTCCTCGATGCTCCTCGACCGGTGTGCCACAGGCATTAGAAAGCTCTACATTTCTACTAGTGCTAATATTTAATTTTTTATGCGAAAAAAAATCATTTTTTGATCAAAAAAAAACAATGGAGTAAAAAACTTCAAAATACTTTACTTTTATTGCATATGAGTCGTTAAAATTATAAATTCACAAAACCTTTAATTTATAAAAAATATAGATTCTTATCTCAAACAATATTTTCATTGTAGTAATGATGTATAAAATTAACTTATTTGGAATATACAAATGAAGAATAATATACTAAACTAAACTAGCTTCGACTTCGAATCATCGTGCCGGCCGAAGCTAATACCTGACCCTCTTTCTTATCTTTTACTGAGAATTTTCGAAGGGGAACATTTTCTACAATAGTCGCCGAAACTCGCGCTCATAGTAGTTAGTCCTTTCAACACGGGTCCAATATGTCACCACCAAACAGACTCATTTACATTGCAGTTTCTCAATTGTTTTAATAATTTATTTTAATGTTTTCATAAGAGAAAATCATGAGATAAAATTTGGAATCTCTTAAATATTACTTATTCTTTGTAAAACAATGTTTGACACAAACATTTTCTTTGCTGTCTGTTAGATAAAAAATATAATTTGCATTTTTTCTAAATATCTTCTGTGTGTTGTATTTACTTTTGATTAAATTTTTTTGTGTAATAATTGAAGTAATATTACACAACATATATTAATTTCAACGAAGTTGGGGGTCTAGTTTCAGAAATATTATTTATTTTAGCACTTTCTAAAACTGATAAAAAAAAATAAAAAACATAAACATACTACAGTGTCTTCGTACATATCAACGCATTTCAGGTAAATTTGAAATTTGAAAAAAAAAATTTGTTTAGTGCGCTTTTTATTTTTTTAGGGATGACCCTCGTATTTCTTTTTGATCAATTTGATATCTATATATTGGGAAAGACCTATTATATAACATTTAAAAATTTGAAGAAAGTTGGGGGCCTGCTTTTAGAGATATTTTGAGTCAAAAATTTGTATTTGACATTTATTGTTGTATTACGTCACGTTTTTTTTATAAAGTCTGTATAAATCAATGAAAACAATTATTATGTAAATATTTGAAGAAAATAAATAAGTAAATAAGTAACACATACGTTATAAACTAAATTTTGTTGAAACTACGCTCGAAACATTCAGAACGTAGGGTACTCTTTTCCCTTAAATAAAATGACTAAAATATATTTGTGAGTATAGTAGCAATAGTAGTAGTACTTATATATTAATATATTTGTATAATATAATTCTAAAAGTATGAACAGTTTAATAGGCGTACAAGGAAGTCATGTGGTGTCCACGTCAGATTTTTTTGCTATTTGTATCATATACATGTGTGTTTGTTGGGGATGATAAAGCCAACTTATATTGTGTATTTATTAGAAAACCGAAGAAAAAGAGTATACCATTCTTTTCAACTGTCTACAATAAAAGAATATTAATTTATTTAAACAGAAGCTTTTGTCGCCATACGCATTTGAGTCTTTTGATATTTTTTTTCTTTTGGTTTTTGTTATTCGGCACCGGCATCTACTCTAAAAATCATAACGATTAGAACTATTAATTATTTTATTTATAATGTTTTTAAAAGTTATTGTTTTAGATCTGTATTATTTTTACTACTAAATTAATACTACTACTATTCACTTTATATTGATATTTCATAACATCAAACTATAATAGGTATCAGATTAACTAGAAGCATAGGATACCGTCCCGAAGATCTATGTTCAAATCCAGCTAGATCCAGATAAAATAAAAATTTGTCGACGTTCAACGGATTCTACTTCTAACGAACTTCTAATACAAACAAAGAAAGTTAAATTAAAAATACAAATAAATCAGTATTTTATGTTTTTTAATTAATTGCAATAATATCGTCATATTTTTATCAGAATATAACGTCATAACAACGTCTTTAAAGTCGTCATTTTGTCATCAGAAAATGACGTCTCATAGCTCCACGCAATGACGTCTTTATGATTAAAATTATGTACGCTGTATCGACTGATAGTATATATCATAGGTAAGTTAAGGTGGGGTAAATGTGTAGCAAAAAAACAATAGTTGATACATGTCCCATATTTTCCAGCAAGGTATTTATAATGGGGAATTCCAACTTTGGCAGTATATAGATATGGCTTTTGGCTTTACATACACAAAAGTGCAACTTTATACGATGATCTATTAGCATATATTCATAAATTTTTTTAAAACAATATCCATGTTACACACTTTCCCCGAAAAATGGGGGAAGTGTGTAAGCGACTAATATTTTGTGTACAAATCAAGGCAAGCTAACTCTAAGGTAAGTGTGTAAAAGTGTAAAATATTAACTTTTTGTAGCTGTTTAGTTTTTTTTGGGTAGCAGCTAAAATCCCGAACTTACAAACTCAACTTATTTTTCTTTAACTTTTTCGTGTCCCGAAATGTATGAACACAGCTTTATATTTTATCCGAATTTACAAATCCCGAATGTATAAAACCTGTCTTTTAACGCTCTAACTTCTTATACGTTAACCGAAACCTATAAACACAGCCTTATATTTTATCCGAATATGCAACACACGAATTTATAAACACAACTTTACTTTGAACAGATTTTACAAACCCTGAATAGAGTACTTGCAACAAGGTCACAAACAGTCACGTGACAGTCAAAAACTAAGCGCGCGAACCTGTTTGTGGACAACCCAACAAAATTTTAACATGGAGTCTTATGGAGTATTCATGTTTACTTTTCTAAAAATATCTTTTATTCGCATTCTACGTTGTTTTAAAAAAAGAATACGTATGAAGTTGATTAAGGTAAGTTCATATATCGATGGTATAGCGCACACTTGTGGTAAGTGCTAAAGTGCTGATTTCATAGTTTTGCAGTAGATCAATTTAAAGATTTAGGATAAATTATTAAGGAATACCGAAAGTCAACTATGGATATTATTGTTGCTATTTGTTGCTAGACTACTCTAGAATAGGATATTATTATTTTGACTTTGTTTCAATTATTAGTTTTCATGTACAAAATTATTATGTAATAAAAGTATTGCATAATTTGCACTTATCCCTTTTGGTAACAAATATTATTGCACTTAACACTTGTGTACACTACTTTTTTCGAAGGTGCTATGTTTTGAATAAATTATAACATTATACTTCTTTAATTAGTATTTTTAATATGTAATTACTAATTTTTTTTGCTGCCAACATTGAAGACACAAATGTGTTAAGTGTATATCTAATACATATTTATGCACAGAATTCAGCACCTATTTAAATGCACAAATGTGTTAAGTACATATTTACCACAAATGTGCACGGAATTCAGAACCTCTTTTAATGCACATTTGTTGTAAGTGCACTTACCACATATTGCTGCACAAAATATTTGGATTTGTGTACTTACAACCAATTTTAGGGCTGTGTATCTTTGGTAGTATCAAACCGTCATTTACCACATGTGTGCTATATCATCCTTGTACCTAAACACATCATATTGTGCACTTAACCCATTTTTTGCCAAAACTGCACTTAACACAATTGTGCGCTATACCATCAATATTATACTGGTTACTTAAAATTATCCTAAATATGAAGCACTTTTAAAATATCGTATGTTAAAGTAGTGTGGTAATGAACTGTTGTCATAATAAAAACAATTTATAAAACTGTAATATAGATACCCGTTATAATTTGTATATTTTCTTACACATTAATAAATGTTTTAAGTTTATTAATTTAACAATTAGTGAAAATCCATGCACTTGATGATACAAAACCAACTTAACCTATACATTTAATGTGTTAGTAATACAAGTTTCATTTAAAATATGCTTGTTTTATATGTATTTATTTAATACAAATATATTATACATACACTTACCTTTCTTGAAAAATATACAATATAAATGAAACATGCAATTAATACTGGAAAAACACAAAAATAACTCATAAGAACCAAAACCACCATAAGACACAATGTTAACCTGAACAGCAGTTGTCCACAAACAGAATCCCGCCAGATCCGAAACATTGACCACGCCTCCTGCAAGTACTCTATTTTACGATTCCATGAAAGAACAGAACAATGAAAAAACAGAACACGAAAAAACAGAACATGAAAAAACAGAACATGAAAAAACAGAACATGAAAAAACAGAACAATGAAAAAACAGAACACTGAAGAAACAGAACAATGAAAATACAGAACAGTGAAAAAACAGAACACTGAAAAAACAGAACACTGAAAAAACAGAACATTGATAAAACAGAACATGAAAAAACAGAACACATAAACTAATCTATGCTAACAAAAACCTTGTTGAGTCCAACAGAACTCCGTTTTTTTGACATAAACTAATCTATGCTAACAAAACCCTTCTTGACTCCAACGGAACTCCGTTTTTTTGACATAAACTAATCTATGCTAACAAAACCCTAATTGAGTCCAACAGAATTCCGTTTTTTTAAATAAACTAATCAATACTAACAAAACCCTAATTGAGTCCAACAGAACTCCGTTTTTTTAGAAATAAACTAATCAATACTAACAAAACCCTAATTGAGTCCAACAGAACTCCGTTTTTTTGACATAAACTAATCAAAGCTAACAAAACCCTAATTGAGTCCAACAGAATTCCGTTTTTTTAAATAAACTAATCAATACTAACAAAACCCTAATTGAGTCCAACAGAACTCCGTTTTAAAAAAAAAAAACTAATCAATACTAACAAAACCCTAATTGAGTCCAACAGAACTCCGTTTTTTTGACATAAACTAATCAAAGCTAACAAATCCCTTTTTTCATATTCTGTTTTTTCATGTTCTGTTTTATCAATGTTCTGTTTTTTCAGTGTTCTGTTTTTTCACTGTTCTCTTTTTTCATTGTTCTGTTTTTTCAGTGTTCTGTTTTTTCATTGTTCTCTTTTTTCATTGTTCTGTTTTTTCACTGTTCTGGTTTTTCATGTTTTTTTTTTTCATGTTCTGTTTTTTCATGTTCTGTTTTTTCATTGTTCTGTTTTGTCCGGTCACCTATTTTACATGTATGTTGTCTATGGTTTTGTGATGCGTTTCATAGTACATAACAGTATCAATAGATGTTGTACCGAATCAACTGTTTATATATTAGCGAAATAATTATTTTTATTTATAAGTTAATTATATACGAGAATAAATTATACAGACTTATAATAAATGATTAACCGTCACGGGACTTGGAGAAGTCAGTTTTTTTAATCAAAACTGTTCGCAAGCTGCTGCTTTTTGCTTTACCTGGTCCATAACTGATGAAATGTGGTTTCAACAACACGGAGCTACGTCCCATACTGCAAGGGAAACAATGAATTTGCTGCGAACGGTTTTTGGTAACCGTATCGTTTCACGAGTTGGAGATAAAATTATTGCGATTGATCAACCAGTTTTGGCTTCAGTTATGGACAGCAGAGCAGCAGCTTGCGAAGAGGCTGATGGCAGGCATCTAAAAGAATTATTTTTAAAATTTATTTTTTTTAAACTCTTCATGATTAAAACTATCTTTTGTAATCAAAATTATTCATTTTCAATTAAAATAAATAAAATTATATTTAAAAAAATGCGACAAAAAAGATTGCGGAAATTACCGCGAAAACACGTTTTTAAATGTTGCCTATAAGATTTTATCTTGTTTATTGTACCAAAGAATAAACCTTTATGCAGAAGAAATAATTGATGAGGCAAATTCTAGAAAGGGGATATGAACAAAAAATAGATGTAAATATTCTATTCATAGTCTTTCGTCAAGCATTTGATGCGGTAAACAGAGAAATACTGTATCAGAAGTTAATCTTTTTAGGTATTTCAAAGACAATTAGAAAAGCGAGTTGTTTAATATTAACAGAGGCAATTGTGAAAATACACACGACAGGAACTCTATGCACCAAAAGTAGGCAAATCGCAGCATAATGCTGATGACATTGTAATTCTTGGTACAAGAGAAAATGCAGTACGAGACGTCTTTTCAGAGCTCGAAATAGAAACGAAGCAAGTTGGATTAGCAGTTAATGAAAATTAAACTAAATTTATGCTAGTCTCAAGAAAAAGAAACCTGAATCGCAATTCCATTGAAATGGCTGAACACAATTTTGAAACAGTAACTGACTTTTTGTATTACTATAGCAACACTAATTTAAAATAAGAACCCTGTCTGGCCTGTAGAAATAGCCAGTCCGCAAAATTCACCAAGAGTAAAGCCCCTCTTTGAAGATGATCTCCATCACTAGATTTCAGATATGTATTTTGTATTAGTATAGCAACACAAATTCAAAATAAGAACCCTGTCTGACTTGTAGAAATAGCCAGTCCGCAGCTTTTTTTGCTGGTCCGCAAATTAGGCACCACCTAAGCGAGCAGTGTCTCTGGTATGGTTTTAAAATGTTAACTGTCAGCGATATTTTAATATTATGTCATTATCATTAGAAGTTCTATTAGCCAAAATCTATAACATAAGTATATAGGACGATTCACCTAAGAATGGCATTCCTCGAATTCCATTCTGATGACGTCATTATAGAATATGAATTAAGAACTACACATACGTTATTAGCAATGACATTGTCTAGAGTATTGTTGTAATCACGGAGCGTTTGATTCCGTACGTCGACACTTGAACTGCATGGTTGACAGTTGAATATTTACTTTGTTTACATGCGCTAATTGTCAAAAAATAAAATTGTTTCAACTTTGAGTTTACGGAACATTATTTTTGAGAAAAATGAGTGGAAAAAAATTATCAAAACGATGCAAAAATATGGTTTTAAATGCTTCTGCATTCTTTCAAGCAGTTCAGTTTCTGGAGACAGAAATGGATTTATAAAAGGAGCCGAACTGATTTTTGCTTCTAATAAAAATGAAGGCGATTTTCATGGCAAAATGAATGCCACAAATTACTTATATTGGCTTGAGAACCAGTTGTTGCCGTCATTAGAGGAGCCAAGTTTAATAATTATAGATAACGCTCCTTATCATAGTACATTGGTATTGTAAAATCAATGTAATGAAATTATATTATTTGTTCACATTGTCATATTATTTCAGGTAGAAAAAATACCAAATTCAAATTCATGTAAAGCTGAGATTCGGCAGTGGTTGCGGAATAAAGGAATTTTGTTTGAGACGACAGATTTTAAAATAGATTTATTAAACTTGGTACAAAGGTGAAGTTTACAATAATTATGTAAATTTCTATTTTGTATTAAATATTTATATTTTTTACTGTAGGCACAAACCTGAGAAAATATTTGTGACAGATCAAATAATAAACAAAGCTGGACACACAGTTTTACGATTACCACCATACCACTGCCATTTTAATGCCATTGAATTAATATGGGGCATCACAAAAACATATTATAACAAACAAACAATTCTAAAACGGAAGCACTTATATTATGGCAAGAAGCATTAAATCAAATTACTCCAGAGATATGGGCTAATTCTATCCGCCATACGGAAGAACTAATTTTAAAAAATTGGGATTTAGAAGTTAAATTTGACAACGGTGACATCGCTCCATTGATTATAAATATAAATAACGATGATGACAGTAGAGCGACAGTGATTAGATGATAATGCTTCTATTACACTTAAAATTTATTGAATTTTCCAAATTCACAAAGCTGATCTTTATGTAACATCCATTGTGTCTTCAATCAATGGTACAACTTTTAACCTCTTCAAAAATATCTGTACCGACTTGAATTTATTGAATTTTCCAAATTCACAAAGCTTATCTTTATTTAACATCCATTGTGTCTGGAATTAATGGTACAACTTTTAACCTCTTCAAAAATATCTGTCGTGTTTACTTTACCGGCTTGAAAATGATGATTCTTTTACGTTCGCTTTGTTTAAATATGTTGTGAACTTAACCCAGGATTCATACTGATTTCACTCCTTTCTTAGTCGTTGTTTATTTTTTTTTCAACCATATTCTACAGATGATAAAGAAAAATGGGATTTAATTGGTAACAAGACTTACATACCTCAAAATCAATTCTTACAACTTATGAAATTCTGATACAACAATGCTCTGTGATTGCTGATCTAGTGTTCGATAGACATTTTGTTAATCGACGAAAAAGGTTGAAAATAATGATACACAATATTTACGAAGGAAGCAACAATTTCAAGTTGAAATCGTACACAATAATTCCATGATATGTTCGCACCAAAGAAGGAAACATTTTGTCAAAATGGTATCAGACTTCACGACTTCAGACATCTACGATCTCTACTATGATTTATGGTACAATTTACAATGTTCAATGTACGACAAAGAACGATACGCATGCTTTCAATCCGAGCTACTGCGCAAATCACGCACCACCTGCGACATCCGCTGGTAAACTTGGCGGTATATTTGAAAAATCGCGCCTTGAGACTCGCGTCAGAATGAAGATCACTGCGAAGATTAAACAACTAAACAACCACCTACATCTTATAACCAACTCAAGCAATATAAAAGAAAAAATCTGACGTGGACACCACATGACTTCCTTGTACGCTTATTAAACTGTTCATACTTTTCTTAATAACTAAAATGTAGAATAATATAAAAATATAATAACCGTATTTGATTTATGCGAAAAATACCAAAAAAATACCTAGAGTAAAGTGCCCTTTTGGCACGGTCGGTCGCAACCAAAAATATGAGGTGATCAAGATGAACTAGATGCAACATGAGTCTCAAATACAAAATTTCAACTTTCTACGACATACCGGTTTTGAATAATGCGAATAAAACAAATAATGTCGCTTTGGCACGGACGATCGCAACAAAAAATAGGAGGTGCACAACTAGATGCTATAACAGTCCTAAATACAAAATTTCAACTTTTCAACTACGTCTAACCGTATTTGAGTTATGCGACATAAATACGTCCGTCCGTCTGTACGTACAGACGTCACGATGAAACTAGTCATAATTGATTCAGAAAAGGTCAAAACGGATATTCCCGTCAAAATCTGAGAACCGAAATTTTTCGCGATTACAATATTTCCTTTTTACTCCGTACAAGGAAGTAAAATTACCTTAGTTGAACTCAGTCAAAATAAACAACATTATTTTGAGTTTGTGAAAAGCAAAGCAGAGGATATTAACCACGGAGCTAAACTTAAATAAGCAGTTAACTCTAGAGGCCATGATCCATACAAAGCAATCCTTAACGAAATCCATGTCACTAAAGTTGATTGATAAATATTGAGATGTGTTGAGTGTCATGTAGGTACTTATAATGTGCTTTAAGTTTGATCCACTATTACTGAAAGATTTCTGCGAAATAAATTTTTAACATAAAATCGTCTTTTATTGACATTTAAAATTATTTTATCAAATTAATGAATTTGACAGCTGTCACCAGTAATTTCAATTTTTATCAGTACCTCATATAAACAAAGTAGAGATTGGAATGCCATTCTTAGGTGAATTTCCCTATAATTATTATCTCATTGTAAAGGTTATGTAGAATATAAATATGCGTAGGTATCTGATTTTTAGATTCCTGAAAATTCCTCTTTAAATATATAAATATTCTTGTTTATGTTAATTACTGGTGTACTAGTGCTACTTATATGAAATCATATGAAATATAAATAAAACAAAACTTCAAGTAATAACCCTAACTTGATTCGGTACAACATAGCTCCACGAACGCATCACAAAACCATAGACAACATACATGTAAAATTTGAATTGCCGCCGTTTCGGCTCGAATCAAAGTCTGTGTACGTAATTTCTGTGAATGTCAAGTTCGTGATGCCGAGTATTCGGGGTTTGTAAAATCTGTACAAAGTAAAGTTGTGTTTATAAATTCGTGTGTTGCATATTCGGATAAAATATAAAGCTGTGTTCATACCATACATTTCGGGACACGAAAAAGTTAAAAGAAAATAAGTTGAGTTTGTAAGGTCGGGGTTTGCATGCATTCCCTTTTTTTATTATCTCTTTAACTTTGAAAGTTACAAACTTTTTTAAACAAAAGAAACACAATCTCTTAAAACTCATTAAACAAAAACAATATATTATCGCAAAAACAATTAAAACTCAATCATTAACATCTGCATCGTTACATTCTAAATTGATTTCATCCATATATTCAGATAAAGCTTGTTTATTCCTAAATTCCTCAATATCAATATTTATTGCTAGTACACACTTGCCCTTTAAAAATAGTACACACTTTTCCGGTTGGGCAAGTGTGTACTAGCAACAAATATTTATAACAAACTGATAAATAATTAAACTACCAACAATAGATTAAAATTAGATTGTTTCTTACCTTACATATGCAAAAAAAACGTTCAAATATATAACTCCTTCAACAGATGGTACTAGATTGAAAAATAATGGTCTACCAACTACATGCTTTGCACGCTTCAACAACTTCTAGAAGATTGAGTCTTCCCGCCGAAATATGTAAATAATGTTTAAATATTAATTTAAACATTTTTTTCACTTTACATCAGTAGTTCACGAGCCCTTCTCAAGTAAATCATAGATGGCGATAGTTGTATTTAAATGGTTCAAAATATATTTCCAGTCTGTGCAGCCGACACACTTACCCCAGAAACACACCTTACCTTACTGAGTTTTAGTTTCAGGGTTATATAGTTTTTACGTAAATGATATGTAGGTAGGTAACTGTTTACTGGGTATAATGTGTATACATAGTCCATTTGAGAATGACTGGCAGTAATAAATCATTATTTGCAAGAGTAGTATTGGATTTTTGCCAGCAATGCGGCAAATAAAACTACCAGAAAAATCCGTTGTAACTACACTAGGATGGTCAAAATAAGTCGCATGCTTTGTACCTGGAACGAAACTTACTTCTCGAACAATAGAAATACCGTCATTACCGCTCTGATAATCCCCGTTGGACTGTGTCATAGACGTAGATAGGAGTGATCTGTTTATACATTTACTAAAAATAAAAGTTTTTAATATTTAAATATAACTTTCTCACTCATTATTATTAAAATAAATCTTTTCCCTGAAAAACAACTTAGACCTATAACGATACTTCTCTACCAAATTTAGTCATTTTCTATCCCTGTGCAAACAATTATTGACGCGCCACTGGAATGTCTTTGACAGAATGATTTATTACTGCCAGTCATTCTCAAATATAGTATAGGTAATAGAAAATAGAACATAATAGTGTTAGAGAAGAAATCTTAAAATATTTGCATTCTTTACAATAATGTTAACATTTATTGAGTTCCGCTTAAATTTTTTATTTATTTTAGGATACATACTCGGTTTTGGCAATAACTCTTGATAAAGATTATCCTTGAATGTACCTGTAAACTTATTCCTTATTTAAAGATACATGGCCGAGATTTTAATTTTTCTACAACGGTCCCGAACGGAATCTTAAGTTCTTCAATACGGTCCTAAATTAAGAACTAAGTTAAGAATTATAAATATTGATAAATAAAGATACAGCACTAACCAAAAAAGAAAACAGTTAATACTTTTCAAATATATATTTTTACTTCATTAAGCGTAAACACATCATAAATATAATATGAACATATACAGTACTTACAATTTAAATAATTATACAATTTTTACACTTATCAAAAAACAAAGCACATTTAAATTACATATGGCACACAATTGCATATTGTTTGTAATAATATATTTATTTGATTCAACTCTAATATAAACGTTTATTGTGTAGACTGTAGACGTATCATTCTGAGTCGCACATTATATACACTAGAAATATAAAATAGTTATACACAAACAAAACTAGTTCCACACACATTTACAGCCACACTTTCATTAGACATTTATAAATATTTGTGCTAATTATATTATATTATATAATTATATACAGATCGATGCGTGCCTGTGATATGCACATTTAATAAATTTATGGAGTAAATTAAATGTTTTTAAACCCATACATTAAACATAACAGGAATAAAATGTATAAACATCGGATTAATTCCCAAATCCTAAGGTAGATATTTTTATTTTAATGTATTCTTTAAGGTAGATAAGGTACCTTTTGTATAAAAAATAAAAACAGCCAAGCACGAAACATACCTACTTCATGCGCCAGAGGGTCTCGTCATGTAAAAACTAAATAAATAATCATTCTTTTTATTTTCTTGCCATCAAAGGGCCCAAAATCAGTGCATGTTATATCGAAATATATTTTCGGGACGATATCAGAGAGTCCAATGAAACGAAAACAAGTAAATTCGAATGAATTCTCCATATTTATATATCAAAATTAGTGACCGAAGCTACAGCTCACGACTTTCTATTTGAATACAGAAGGAACCTTTACGAAACATATTAAAATTTAAAATTCGATCTTAGGAATTAGTCCGATGTTTTCGCCTAATTGAGCATTTTATTCCTGCACTATTAATTACATTTAAAAATATAAGTAGATGTACATAAATAAACTATACGGACCGAATTGCCAGTTTTTTAATTATAATTATATTACTCTCAAGTCTTTTCGTTTGGTCAATTATTTCTCACTACACACAATATTAATATAATATTATATCAATGTGCATATCCAGTTAGATCATCAGTAAATGTGAGCTCGATTGTGGAGATTTTAAAAGGAATTACCATGTAACTGGTATGAAATATGTAGATTGTAAGGTACCTAATAACTAATTATTATCATAATAAGACATTAGTTTTAAAGAATATTGCATGAGAAAAACATGGAAATTGTAGGTTTTAACTAGGTACCTTTATAAACGAGTTTTTACATAAATATTTGCATCAGATAGTTTATGCTTTTAAAAAATTCTAAAAAATTAATAATACTTACACATTATTATAAAAATATTATTTTACAGCAAAATGCTTTTATAAAAATATTCGTTAAAATTGCAAAATAATTTAATAGAAAATTCACCTAAAGTATTCGCAATCAGTAATAGTAGCACTGAATTGAATGTAAATGTGTATTCAGTAGCAATAATAGTTCAACACTACAGAGTACAGACATGTTAAATTAATTACAAACATTTATAAATTTTCGTATATCACTCAGTTCTTGATATGCTTTAAAAATATTTCAATAAAGATGTAATACTAAAATGCGATGTTTACAAAACATACATCATTGTTGTTTTACATACACTGTTCACTGTAATTATTACACTTATGCCAAAAGTAAGGTTTAGTACCTTATTGAAGGTATGTATCACTGGCTACAATTTTACACAAAACTTCAATTGACATGAATAACTACAACTAATTATATTAACTTCAAATATTCATTAATTTTTTATTCCAAATATTTTGGTTAGCAATATATTTCTATCTAGATAATGCACGAATTTACAATCAGTAAAATTTCGTCTAACAAGTGTTAACAAATTATAAACTTACATTTGAAAAATTAAAGGAAAATTGAATAACATATTATTTTAATTAGGGAGATTTTAGCAACAATATTACGGGAGCAGATAATAAATGACTGTAAAGTCTTAAGGCGCAATTCCACTGAGGTAACATTTAGCCAACAAGTGGCATGAGACAATGTCGCATGTTAAGCCGCGTCCACATTACGGTCGACACTGTCGATCTACCAAGTCGATACACAATGTTGCTGTAGTGAGTGATTACATCTCATTCGACATTTGATATTGTGAAAAGAGATGTAGTCACTACAGCAACATTATGGATCGACCTTGTCGATCGACAGTGTCGACCGTAATGGGGATGCGGCTTAATACGGACTTTTTTAATCAAAGCAAAAAGGCGACATGAAACATGCTTCTTTATCACGTGCCATAATACTGATTGTTGTTGTGTCGGTTGCATGCGTCATCTTTCGACCGAATATCCGACATGAATTCGGTAACATGGACAGGAATATGGAAAAACTACTTTTTACTTTTTATTGAAGATTCTCATGATTCTCTCACCGGAATTGTCGAACAAAAAATACGTACTTCCTACAACTGCGAGTTGTATAATAATTTTACCCACGACCATATACGAAACTAACAGTTTCCATAGAGAAACCTAGCTACGAAAATAAACAATATCACACATCTGTTCAATCCGGTCGATATGTTATCGAACAGTTTCAATTTTTGTTTTACTTTTTAGTATGCGTGTGTTGTCGTCTTCCTGACATTTGATAATTTTTTCCCGTCATTAAGTTTCGCGATAAATTGCATTGCACGACAATAAAAGAGATTTGCCCACATAAATTAACGAAATACCTACTTTTGAAGTATCTGGTATAATTTAAAAATTTAAACAGAATTTATATTCCTGTTATTGAAAATTATGTTTATTCCATGACCGTGATTTGTTTCTTAGTAAAATTAAAATAATGACAGTGACAGTTGACATCAAAATATATTCATGAGTAAAATGTTTAATATTTATGGTTGTGGAAAAAATTGTGTACATGACTCGCTGAAAAGTCCGCTTCGCGTCGTACTTTAATATAGAACTTCGCGTTGTAAAATTAACCCTATCGCACTTATAATGTAAATAACTAATACTTGATATATTAAATATTTGTTATTGTAGAAAAATAATAGCCCGTTCTTTTGTTTCCTGCGTCTTGTTTATTTTCACTTTACAAAACTTTGCGTGGATATGTATAATTAGCAATATAAAAAAGTAAACGAAATAAATTTAAATTTATGAATAAAAATGAACTTAAGTTTCCTTAACGTGTCCATTGTGGGAATTAGGCATAAGGTTATTAATAAATACCAACTTACTGCCACTATTTTCAAAGACATGACGTAAATTGCTGATATTGCTTCAATTGAGTTGGGTTAACCCGTTGTTAACCACATGCTATAAACACAGATAACAAAGCGCATGCTGTACCTATTGGATGCCAAATTGCACGAGCACATTAGGAACAGGCAATACAATAAGATTATGTGGCACGCTACATGTCGTATAATGTTGCTCCAGTGGAATTGCGGCTCCAGGAGAATTAACTAAAATAAATGATACCATAAAACCAAAGTTTTAATTTCAACACGAAGAAAACTTAAATTAACTGGAATTTGAAATGAATTTGAAATTAAGAAGTATGGATAAAATATAAAATGAAAATACACTGGCATGTTTAAAATACTTGCTGTTGAATTGAATAGATGATTCTACTATTAATATATTTTCTTAATTTACTTATAGGTTAATTAGGCCTTCTAATAGTAACTGTTACGAATTAAAATACAGTTATTTGGGCAAAGGCTGCAAAAGTCGAATGTGCATTTCCCGAAAATGCATGATTAGAATGATTCAAATCCCGATAATACTAGAACAGAAAATGCATGAACCAAATAATGCAAATAGGTACCAAGTGGTATCGTTATGATAGATATTGCATACATAAATGTCACACGATGATGCCAAAAACTTATTCAATGCGCACGCACACTCGGCTTGTTGCATTTTCTGTCGAAGCATTTTTGGAAATTGCATTATTTCGTTTTTGCACTTTCGGTCGATGAATTTTCGGACCATATACAATTCTGTTTATGTAATTTCTGTCATAGCACTTTTGGTATTTGCATTTACGGTTGAAGCAGTCTCGACTGATGCTTACTTCTGATCGTGCTTTTTCCTGTTCTAGCATTATCTGGACTTGAATCATTCTTCATACATTTTCGGGCTTAGCATTTTCGGGTTTTGCATATTTACCCATTTTCAGTCACACTTGTGTTTAATTTCTTGATAAAACAATAAATATAATCAAAAATACTTTAATCTCATGTGTAGATCACAAACTCGGTCAATTTAAAGCCTTTTATAACTAATGACATAAGTTTATTTTAAGTACTTGCTTATTTTTTAATAAACTGAACAAGAAGAGTAAGTTTCTATCACCATATCAATCATAACTTATGTCGTATAGTATGTTATAATCATGTAATATAGTTAGGGGTTCGTTGCGTTATATTTCATTGTGCACGTACTCAACAGTTTTATAGATGAAAGAAAAAAAACTCAATAAGGATGACAGGAACCTATATTGTTTCCTAGTCTGTTCACAGAATATTTAAAATAGCATCTTTTAATTGTAATCTGTATCTAAATTCATTCAATATTATTCATATAAAATTAATATTAGATTTTTATTGATTTCACTGGTTTCAACGGTATTGTTACTGGACTGGCGTAGGTATGTAAAATATAAAGTATACTAATTTTCGTGTCTTGTTGCTTCAGAAAAAAATCTGATGTGGGCAGCACATAACCTACCGCATTTACATTGTAATATTTGAATTTGGAAATAGGCTATAACAAAAGTTACCTATGTAATAAATTTCATATTTCAATAGCATGTTTCAAAATTTTTTGTAGTGTTTCAAGTAAAGTAATTTATTTTATTAATACTTTAATAATATAATAAAAAACGAGTAAGTACATATTTCTTTAAAAATGGTGCCGCTAATACTAATATTTTAAAAACTGTACAGTGTACACGTCTGTTCATCTGCCACATGAACATTTTTATTTTTTTTATTTATTTCATGTACCTATAGTGAATTACAAAATGATCGTGCTAGGTAAATAATTTACTTATATTTGAAAAATTATATTTCTTTTTATGTAAAGTGTTAAATATATATTGTAGAATATAACTTCTTCTTTCATAATGTCGTATGACAAATTGTAACTTTCGCAAAAAATTTTTGTAGGCAGATTTGTATTAAAATCTCATCAGCTCTTCGTACAAATGTACAATGCAAAATATTAGAATGTTATGTTCAGTAAAATTGTACATAGGTAGTAAATTTTAATAAATTTGATTTTTTTTAAATCTCAAAATATAAAGGGCACTTCAAAAATATTTACAAAAAGGGTACACTGAATACAACCCATAAATATTTTTGCTGAAATTCACAACAATAATCGTACATTACTTGGAGAAAACATTTTTCGTGCCACTGGTCTGATAGATTACAGTAATGAATAAAAATTAATAAACATAAATAATGAATGAATCGTTACACAACTTTAATAAAATAAAATAAATGATGTCTGTCTGTTTGTATGTCCTAGAATAAATTTATATAACCGGAAGTGGTAAATTACTTGAAGCCTTGAAGGTCTGAAGTGTTTATTTGAAATATCTTAATAAATTATGGATAAATGAGAATACTCGTTAATAAAATATAATACCAAATGTCATGAGCTACAATTTTTTTTATGAGAAGTGCATATTTTTGTAATTTTTTGAGACGGTTTTATGGCCGTTTGCATTGCATCACCTCGGCTAAGTTTGAGGTTTAGTTAAGACAAGCCTAAATATAATAATATGAACTAAGCAAGAAATACATTGTTTGCACCATCATACTCTAAACACTAAACGTGTATAGTCCGTCCCAAACTTCGTTGCCGTTACGTCATACCTGTAGTTCGTATGAATCAATTTGAAATTATGGCGGGAAAGTTATATTTTTATATCAAATATTTTAAAACTATATTATGTGAATATTTGGAATAACTATATAAATTTAATAATAAATAAATACCTCTAGAACAACTGACACGGCAATAAGTAATTCTCCTTTTTATTTTTCAGCAGTAAAATATTGGTACAAATTCAAGACAATCTGAATTGTTTGTTTATTATTGCGTTTGCCGGGCATATTTATAAATATTATTATGAATATCTATATGCAAACAGCTAATGTATTCATAAAACAACGATATATTTAATCACAGTGAAAATAGTTTTTATTTGTTTGACAGTTTTAAAATTTACAATACAATGTATTTCATAAAACAACATGAAAAACAGCCTACTCAGATAACAAGTTATAATTGCTGATATATCAACAATATAATTATACGTTTTCTATTTCTTTCTTTTTCTACTTCATAATAAAAACAAAGAACAAAACTTCACGTAACAGTATGAATACTTCGCAAATTTCGAATGACATACGTGTTTCAACTAAATAATTGACTGTAATAAGATAGAAAGAGTAAGACAATGTATTCTTTAGTTATTCTTGAAAATAAAATAATGACGTCATGGCAAAGAAGTTTGGGACGGATTTTAAACGCGGTTTACTTGAACCCTTTAACCAATCAACACATCAATCAATCAATACATTTTTGTTTACTTTATCTCATATTCTAATATAGCTACAGTAACAGGCCGGATTGACGTCAAAATAAATTTTAATATCGTACTTGGTTATTATTATTGTTCCAATAACCCTGTTTACAGATTGATCAAATTACACAACAAATAATGCCCCAGGACATTATTATTCAAAATAACGCACGAGCCCAGGGGCACTGTTTGTTATGTAATTACGAATTACCATGGAAACAAGATTATTATGACAATTACAATTAATAATATCTCTAACAGTCAACAGTCAAAATGACAGGATAAAAATCGGTAAAAATCTTAAATCAGTCGAACATTAAACTTAGAAGGCACTACAAGAGTTAAACGGACAATAATGCCTACGCTCTTCTGAAAGTATACTGATTGTCCTTCTGTTTCTGGGGGTGTATTCCAAACATATACCGTTATTAGAAAATTATCAAACGGACTCTGTTTAAAAATATAATTTGCACGGATCTGGCAAAAATTTGTGTTCCAAATGGCACTTTTTTACGGACCCGTTAAAATATAATATTTAAACTGACTGCGTTTAAAAACATACATTTTTCATTTTGGAAACCGTGTAGTAGTAGTTGCATAATTATCATTATATTAATTATTTGTATTATTTCAAAATATTGTAGAGAATTTGGACAAAATTGTAATTTCACTCTTTTATACGTTCTTCACTGTATTATACAGTACTGTTTTGATTTAAAATTGAATAATATAACTTATTTTATTGTGATATCATTTTACACTATTTTTAAAACATGGATTTCAGTGACTTGTCTTTTGATATGACATAACATGGTGTTATGTGCAATTGTATATCTTCATTTGCAATATTATTAGAAAATCGTCATAGAACGACTAAAAATCTTGAAAAAAAAAGTGCGAAGCGCACTTGAGAAAATTATCGACAATTACATGCACGAGGGATATTCGAAGGACTATTTCCCGATTAAAATTTAGCCAAACGCTGTTTCTCTCATGAAAAATAAAGCAAAATTTAAAAACTTCTTTTGACAGCCAGTCAGAATCACTTTGCAACGCCGTATCCAAATACGATAATTTTGCACTAGTGCAAATTATCGTGTAATTCTACGTTGATTGGTTGACATTCAGACATGTCAGACTTCTGATTGGCTTAGATTTTATGAGGGAAATAGTCTTACGAATTTCGTGTTAGCCTTTACAGTAAAATTAAAATTATTTATTATAGTAAATTGATTAGGTACATAATTATTGGGACAAAAGAAGGTGTCAGTATTTTAGTTTATTTAAGTATTACTATGTATAATAATAATTAGCGGATGCAACAGTTATGCTAAACTGTTCCTGAAACACAAATCAAATTTAAACCAATATTAAATGGATAAATCTTTAGTTTTTACATCTCGTAAGAGGTCAGGTATTACAGGTTACAAGTGAAACTTTATTTAACAAAAATAAATTCATAAAAAAGTTAATATTTGTTTAAATTTCGTAATTTAATTTAATTTATTTTCTTCGTATTTATCAGATTATAAAACCTTAGATAATGTTATTTTCAAAATTATATAATAATAATTCTGTGTGTACCTACGCAACGGCATCAAAATAGCATTCATTCATATATTATTTTTAACAGGCATAGTTACGGATCTCCGTTATAAAAGTGAGCAGTGGAGCACTTTTTAAGAATAACAAAATCAGATAACAGTCCATCCACAGACTTGATACCTTAATTACTAAAACATTACAAATAATTTGAAAAGTGCATATTGTAAATTGAATATTGAAAATAATAAAATTTTGATGTTTAAACTGATTAAATTAGTTTTCGCAATGCTTTTAACAATCAATTGTAACAATAATACATAGTACAGGTAATGCGAATAATATATTTTCAGATTTATAAAAATTCAAATTGCTTATAATTTACTATGTAAAATTGGTTTTATGATATGATAATTAAACAAGGCATTATAGCATATTTTAAATTTTTGTAGCATTTTATTGAAGTTTCAATACATAATGGAATATCTCGACCTACAACGAGTAGGTGTATCATATATTTTCTTTCAAATATTTGAAAAAAGTACTCTTTTTGGGCTTACGATTTCCACCTCAAGAAGATTTATATATTTTTATAAGATTTTTATAAAATTCAACGCTATTGAAATCCTCGCCAAAATTTATTGTGTTATTATTATATTATCCATAATACAGTTTAATAATATTATTTTCTTTTGCAATGGCGAGAGGTCATGTGTTGGCCACATGTAAGGACCATGTTCAAATATTTATTGCTTTATTAGTGACATAAGGTTTGTATGACTTGTAGTAGTGTCAAATTATTTAATTAGTATAAATATATTTTGATCGAATTTCTATATGAAAGCGTGTCAATATGGAGTTCATAATAACACGCAAATTAATGTGCAAATTGATATAGGTATTTTAAAAAGTGTATTATTAGTACCTACATAAAAGATATAGAAAAACACTTGAAATATTTATTACAGAAAGTATTTTCATTACTCATGTTTCATGTGTTGTATGACAAATAGTTGTTACCTACCTTAATATTTTTCATAAGATTTTAACAAACAATCTTATATGACTTCAAGTGTAGTACTACTTCCGATTAGCAGATGTTCTTTAGGGCATATAAATATATGCTATCAATAAAAAACAATGAAATAAATTGCCTATTAAAGTGCCAAATTTACAAGGGTACTAAACTTAATAGGTATGTTGATTGGGACATGTATACCTATATACATTAAAATAAACTCTAAAAACTTACAAAATTATTGGCTATATTTTTATGGCGATATTGACTAGGTCATGAATTAGGCCGGTGAAGTTAATGTTTTTGTGTATCTTATTATTACGTAGGCTTCTTTCCTCCACGAGGTTTTATCGACTCGGAAATCTGCCACATAGCGTCTTCACCAATAAAATCGTCAAAGTTACGAAAGAATGCTATTATCCTCTCATTTTTCTTAAATGTGTATGAACTAAAACAAAATAAGTATTGTTAAACAGTTTTAAACTTATTATAGTACATAATATATTAGAAGCCCATAGTTTATATTCAAATTATGGATTCTCTACAAATGGTGGAAATTTATTTTTCCAAAAAGCGATACACCATACAATACAGGTATTTTAGTTTCTTATTATAAGCTAATTGTTACCTACTTTTTTGTAGAAATAAATAATGACAATGAAAAGATAAGCGAATCAACTATTAAAGAATGTTAATTTGTTGTAGTTGTAGGTTGTTGCCTTCGTAAATACAATATGAAATATAACTATTTACAAAACAATTATTTATTTAATTCAACCCTTTTACCTGATCATTAAATTTATTCTATTTATACTTAAACGATAAAATTTCTTTAATTTCAAATAATCGCGACAAAGTTACCACTCCTGTCACAAGACGTATACTATTTTTAAAAATTATTATGTGTTATTTTGATGTGTAATTTATTCTTAAACCAAACTGACTATAATAATATACTAGTCGAAAAGTAATTTAGGGAATTTCAAAAATAAAAATACTTACCATTTTTTGAATCGCTTCATATTTTCTACTATATTAAATTGCTGCCATCGTTTTGAAAAATTAATTGTTCCATCATTTAATAGATTGCTGTTCCCAATATGTACAAATGTCAGGTCTTGCAGAACTAAACCACTGTAAAATAAATATTTAGTTTAATATCTTGTTCAAAATTTTAAAATATATTAATTAGTTCAGAAATGACAACTCAAAAATCACAAAATATTGTCTCTAAGATGTTATGAATTGTGGCCGAACTAGTATTCCCGCAATGTTGAATATTATGTATGTAACAAAAAATTATCACTTATAATATCACATGTGCATTAATTCTTTCCGGAATTTTGTGTGTGTGTACACGAGAGCTAATTACGTTGTTGGAATGCACGATTAACATACTAAAAGTCCTCTGTGATCCGAGTAGTGCGCCAGTCGCCTTATTGAAAAATGACCGCGATCATTTTATGCGTTATGGAGTAACGGCTATAACTTTTGAACGTATAAAAATATAGACTTCCGGTTTCAAGCATTAGATCCCATAGATTTTTTTCTATCAAAAATATTGTTTCAAAATTTTGGGGGCGCAAGTTTAGCCATAATTTTAACAACAAAAAATTTAAAAAATTGAGTATTTTATATTTCCTGTGTAATCAATTCTAAATCTAATATACAAGGTGTTTCAAGACGAGTGTAACAAACTTAAACAGCTTATTCCTGAGGTTATTTTAAGCAAAAAATGTTATTGAACATAGGAAGTCCAATTCCTGCTGGTTAACAAAATACAAACAAGAGGTTGCAGTTTTATAAATAACACGAATTATTTAAAATATTGTAATCGACACTTTTGAAAATAAAATCTTTTATAGAAAAATTAATTAGTTTGACAGCTGTCATTTAGCCACATTTACAATTCGAGATTAAAAATGCATTTATTTTAAGTTATAGAAATAATACTAAGGCCCGGTTGTACAATTCGAGTTTAGTGTCAGCTTAAACATTAACTCAAGCTTAGTTAAATAAATCAGTTAACCAATGAAATGCCACAATATAACAGCAAAACTTCGTAACCATGGTTTTGACATAAACGTGGTTTAAGCTGAAATTGAAGAACCGGCCCTAATATAATTAAATTAATATTGCTTGTATTATTTCTGTAACTTATAAAAAATACATTTTTAGACATAGATGATGGCAGCAGAGTATAAAATATATCTGAACTGCGTGTAAATAGTATACCGGGAGTTTATTTTAACGTGAAACATGGGATATCCATGGTTACGAATTTGACAGCAATGTATTAGAGCGTTATTTTTAAAATAGAACATAGGGAATCAATGTAACTGTATTATTCTTGACCAACATAACATATTTCGGCAGCTGTAGTAGTTCCAAGAGACGCTTTCAACATAAACTTTTAATTGTTTAAACCATACCTACTCCGTATTTCCAGGAGAATTGGAGTTAAACTGATGCTACCTGGAAATACGATGTAGGTATAGTTTAAACAATTAAAATTTTATGTTGAAAGCGTCTCTTGGAACTATTACAGCTGCCCAAATATGTTATATTGGTCAAGAATGATACAGTTAAATTGATTCCCTATGTTCTATTTTAAAAAGAACACTCTAATACATTGCTGTCAAATTCGTAACCATGGATATGAAAAATCCCATGTTTCATGTTAAAATAAACTCACGGTATTATTAACTTAATGAAATCAACTATACTTACATGTAAGGAATACATGGAGGTGAAGTTTCTGCCAATGCCTGACGGTAGGCGCGAAAACTGGATGAACTGTCGATAAGGGCACAATATTCCTTTAAACCTTCTGTAATGTGCTTCTGCCATTCAAGTCGACGTATAGGAGCTGAATCCAATGCGGATAATAATGCCAGATATGAATTAAAATTATTAATTTTTCGTAAATGTTTCATTATTTTAATAAACTTCATAACGTATTTTTCACGATCTCTTGCTTCGGACTGGAGAATTTTTGTTCTTGCCCTAATAATAATTATAAACACATTAATATTTATTTTTTTGATACCTTAAAACAATTTAAATCCATATAAGAGTGACGTCATAAAAAACAAGCAAATTATTCATATGAATCAAGATTTTACTTTTTAGTACAGCATGAGTTTGATAGATGGTGCTGGCAGTCTTTCTCTATAGGCGAAATTTAAAAGCAATAGTTTTTACGTCACTCGGGGGAGGAAAGCAGTGTTTTCCCCTTGCTAATGGAGGGAGGGAAGCGAGTTTTCTCTCCCGCGCGGGAGGAAAGCAATTACGTTCCTCCCGCTTGCAAAAAAATTTTTAATTCCAAAATTATTATATAAATCTTTTATTTCTGAACAATGAACTGCATGTTCGGGCAGTTCGTAATTGTAATATTCATAGGGCTGGTGGTTTGAATATTGCTTGCCTGATATCCAAGCCTCGTGACGTAAAATATTGTGTGTCCCACGGGAGGGAATGCTATTACTCCCTTGGGCGAAGCCGGCCGCCGGGCCGCCGCTTTGCCCGCGGGAGTAATAGCCATTCCTTCCTTGGACGAAGCCGGCGCCCTCGCTCGGACCGCCGCTTCGCCCACGAGAGTAATAGCACGCTTCCCTCCCTAGATGCACAAAATACTATTATTCCTATTTTTAAAATTAATTATTATTTTACCATTTTAATACATCGCATGATTCTGTAGGCCATAATCAAAGATTAATAAAATAGAACAAAACTAAATAACAAAACACATTAACCTCAAAATTTTACGTTGGTTACGTATGGTTTTACAACAAGAATGAGTAAATTGACAAGTTGTCAGCAATAAACAATAAAAAGTATAAAACGAACTTTTGTGAATCTAAAAGAAAACAATAATATGTAAGAAAATATATTTCATATAATGAATACTATATTATATGAATAATTGTTCTACTACTGCCGTTAAGACACAAATTGATAAACCCCGCCCCTTATGACATACGATATGCGTATAGATTTATACGAGTAAAATGTGTAAGACAGAGATAGCTTATTTAGTGAACGTGGTGGATAGAATTTATCTGATATGACGTCACTTCTATATGAATGTAAATTGTCTACTCGTATAAAGACGATTTAAATCCATATAGGAGTGACGTCATATCAGATAAATTCTATCCACCACGTTCACTAAATAAGCTATCTCTGTCTTACATATTTTACTCGTATTGGGCTTCCAAAATTAGTCTACGCTAACAGGTGGCAAAAAGTTGAACTAAATGTAAGGTACAGTATCCATTGCGTTGTTTGTAAAAATCAGTTTATGCTGTGATTATTGTTAAGAATTTACAGATTTTCACCTATTTGTTAGCTTCTATTTTTAAATTAAGGACAACAGTTAATCAGTTAAAAGAGTGTACAAAGTAAGTATTGCATTTATCAAAGATATAAGAAAAATCGTTAGTATGTTTTACTTATAGGTTATTGATTGAAATTATGGAATTTTCTCCAAAAAAAGCAATTAAAAATAGGAAAATTGGCTGTGTGTATAACTGCAAATCTACTGCAAACAAAATTCGAACCATTCGGTTTCATTTATTTCCCCAAAATATAGAAAAACGTGTTGTTGTACAAAATAAGCAAGGTGAAAATATGATGTGCGACAAATTACTTGCATAGAAAAAAGCTTTAAAGATTTCGGATAAAATAACGTCTAACATGTTTGTGTGCTCGTTAATCAGTACAAAACAAATCCGACATGTACCTTTCGTTTGAATTTTGACGATACTATCAGCGCCATCTCTTGTTAATTTGGAAGCCCAATAAATCTATACGCATATCGTATGTCATAAGGGGCGGGGTTTATCAATTTGTGTCTTAACGGCAGTAGTAGAACAATTATTCATATAATATAGTAGTAGTATTATATGAAATATATTTTTTATTCGATTATGTCAAAAAGTGACGTTTTTTGGTTAAGATACTCAGACGAAAAGCTAACCTTTTAGGTAGAGTATTAATATTTGTGCCGTTGCTAGGTGACCCACTTTTCGTCTTAGGCCGAGAAGTACTTTTCGTACGCAAACGCGTTTTTTTAAGCAAACTGACACAGTCGAATAATTTTTTGTTCTTTTTTGTTTCATTTGTCTGTTTTGCAGATAACTACAATAAGCAAACTAAACAAAATTTTATAATAATTTATAATAAAATATTAATATTCTAGTTATTTTAAGTTCTCACTTACAATCGAATAAAAAATAGTGTATGTTACACGGACGAAAAAGCTCTCGTACTCCTAAGGTTGCCGAACTCGGCTTTGCCTCGTTCGGCAATTTTCCATAGTCGTACGAGAACTTGCATTTTTCGTCCTTGTAACATAAATAACTATTCTTACATATTATTGTTTTCTATTAGATTCACAAAAGTTCGTTATATACTTTTTATTGTTTATTGCTGACAACTTGTCAATTTTCTCCTTTTTGTTGTGTCAAATATCAACAAAAAATTTTGAGGTTAATGTGTTTTGTTATATCGTTTTGTTCTATTTCAATAATCTTTGATTATTTCCTACAGAATCATGCGATGTATTAAATTGGTAAAATAATGATTAATCCTTAAAATAGAAACAAAAAATATTGCTTTTAAATTTCGCGTATAGAGAAAGACTGCCAGCACCATCTACCAAACTCATGCTGTACTAAAATGTCAAATCTTGATTCATACGAATAATTTGCTTGTTTTTTATGATGTCACTCCTATATGGATTTAAATCGTCTCTACTACGAAATAGTTAATAAAGGACATTATTTAATTTTTTATTTGCGGCGGTACACTAATTTACACACTAATTTACGTATCATTTTGACTGTTAATGATATTTAATGTCATTACGAAGTTATAATGCACTTTTGTAAGACAAATAAAAATATAAATTCGAAAAAATTTAATATTTTCAAAAAGTACCTGTTTATCTTTTAAAACATAAAACATTTATGTTGTTCATTTAAACTCTGTATAGAGTAAAGGGCGGACTAGGACTATCAAACCGGCCCAGTGCTTGCACCGGACGCTTTTATGGCCATTCCGCCTTTGTATAGAGCAGCATTCAGTGATACACTAACGTCGCCCAACGGCGAATAAGGCGATGACCGGCAAAAACTTATTACTTGATCACGTACTTGGCACGTACGATGAAATCAAACAAACGTATAGTTACACTATACTATGGTTCTTTGCCAAATATCAAATAAAAATTCTAGTTAAGGCCATCGTAGACAAAATGTTAAATGATTGATGTAAATATAGTCTAATTCAGGGAAGAAAAACCAGATGGCACTGCGAAAGCAGTCCATTTTACACTCATACATTTTTTAGTTCAAAATTTGGCGCGAACTTAAAGAAGGTATTTTTTGTGAATAAAGCTGTCATCTATAGAATAATGTAGTATTTAAATGTAACTATGAAATTCAAAATAAGATAGGTATAAGTAATGTTAACGGAAACGAAATTGTCTGCTGGTGTTATAGTCCAGTCAAATTAGCTCGGAAAATGCCATTTGGCGGAAATAATTTATATAGTCCTGAAATTTTGCATATATATATATATATATATATATATATATATATATATATATATATATATATATATATATATATATATATATATATACTACTGTAGCTGCTGTTCAACTAGTGGTGCGTACGTGGTCTGAGTCGAAACGAACGACCACCACAGTACTCGGGTGCCGTAGCCCACAACATTTAATTTATCTGTAATATTTTATATACGAGTATAATTAATATTCTAAATAAATTGTATACTGCCGATCCCTTATATTTCCCCGACGCATTTCTTCGTAGCATTTTCAAGAATCGGACCCAAGCTGGCGATCACGTGAAGTCCAGATGTGAAAGCCGTAATCTGCCTGACTTGCTACGTGACCTTTATAGGTTCTAGCGGGGACCTGCGAGGTAAGAGGGAAATCCGAGGGTCGGGAAAAACGCGCCATGGACGCACGAAGAAAATCAATTCCTTGCACGCCTCCGCGCCCTTCGGACGACAGTGTATATTATTGTATATATAGAACAAATTTGTAAATAGTGTAATTAAATATTATTAAGTACGTTCATGTTTTAGCCCCTCGATTACCTCAATTTTCATACCCTTGCATAACAAAAACATGAGAAAAACACTTTTGAAAATTATGATAATTTAATTAAAATCTGATTGTTACAAGAGTGGTATGGAAGAAAACAATTGAATATTTTGTTTCATATTAATTGTTATTTGTTAGTGAAAAAGATTCTTTGATTTTAATTAGGAGATCAGGATCGTTACTGAGTGTATGAGTTCATGGTTCAAACTACTAAGTTAAGTACTCAGTAGGGTGGCTGTAACTACAGACACGTGTTTCGACCTTATTTGGTCTCATCAATGTAGTATAACGGTTATACTAGAATCTTTATCACTACAATCATTATGGAACAAAATATTCAATTGTTTTCTTCCATTGCACTCTTGTGACAATCAAATTTAAATTAATTTATCATAATTCTCAATAGCGTTTTTTTATGTTTTTGTTATGCAAGGGTATGAAACTAATATCTCGTTGAATTCAGAAAAAATATTGAATCGAATAAGCGAATAAAAAACTAGGTCCCCATTTGAAATAAGAAAGTTGCACCCCGTAGTTTGAGAACCACTGGTCTAAAAAAATGCTTGTTTCGTTCATTACAGTAGTCCTATAAAATAGAAATTGTCTGCTAATTTAACCAACTTCGTAGCTCTTATACTTCTCGAGATAGCAATGGTGCGCCACTTAAAATGAACATCCTGTACTGTAGAATCAAATATCCGTCGGGTTACCTCGCCGCGTCCCCCCAAAATCTTAAAAACTTCCCCAAACGGGTACACTGCACTCAGAAAATTTTATGGTGGGTTTATGCAGACAACTAAATTAAGAAATTACATAATAAAATTAAATTAAGAAAGTAGACCTCACTGATTTGCACACAAACGTTTATGCAACTAAATTAATAAACTAAACTATTGTCACTAAACTAAAAAGATGGTTATTTTCAACTTCGTAGTTTAATTTTATAATGCTAGTTTGACGTTTGACTAACCTTAATGTGACATTTTAGAGACTGACAGACAAAATACAATTATTTTTATAATGGAAAATATAATTAATGATACTACGGATGAAATGTTGATAAACCTTGTCCAAAATTTCTGTATAACAAAAAAGTAGGTAGTAAATTTAAAGATAAAATTGCAAAAGAAAACGCCTGGTTCAGTATTAGGTAAATCAGGTGAGTAAAATAAAATTGTTTATAGTGCATATCAACAACCTATGCTGTAATAATATTTCCTCCAGATTCATATTTGATAAATAAAATATAATTCAAAGTTGCTAACGTCAAATTTAAATTTCAAGTGAGCACAATGCACAACACATGACATGCGCAATGCAACCACGCATTTGAAGTTTGAAGGGGTGTGATTGGTATTATACACATGCGCCAATTATGCATTCATATTGGTTTATTTTTGAGCATAAACACTGCATTTATAATTTAATTTTCTAGTTTAGTGGCCTAATTTAATTTTATAATTTAGTTGCTGCATAAACCCACCATTATATTAATATACCCGAGTCATTGCTGTATCAATTGTAGTTTACGCGCCAGAGCAGTCGGAAATAAAGGGGGCATCGTGGCGCGCGACGCAAAATTTGTTTCTCGCGCTTGAATTTTGTAATTTCCTCACGAACAACAAGGGTTACCTTATAAATGTACATACATAAAAACAGAGTTATTGTTTTCTTTTTGTACTGTTTTCGAATGATTTTCGTATAAACGTCAATATCACAAAAATTAAATTTACACAATTTTACAAATAATACATCTAATGCCCAGTGCACACGGGGAAACTTTTCACAAAGTTTCCTGAAAAAAGTTTCCAGAAAATGGAGATTTTCTTTGAAAAACTATAAATATGTTTATGATCACATGTCACATTTGACGATTTGACAAATAAGAAGTTAGTTGCACTTCACAATGTTTCCTGAAAACGCCTCATTTTTATAGGCGCCGTTAAAACTTTGAAGTTTCCGGAAACTTTTTCCAGGAAACATGTCAAAAAGTTTCTCCGTGTGCACTAGGCATAATAAAGGTATGTAAATATAGTATTCTATAATACACTCATTTGTGCACACAGGTTTGCTAAACGATTGTTTTATAATTTATCCACGCCAGTGATATAATAATCATATTATTTTTATAATTTGAGTGAGGTAATTTGTTATATTACCTCACTAGTGAAGTAATATGACGTGCTTTTGTCATATTACCTGTCTCATTTATAATAATATACAGGTTGGTGGAGGTGAAATGCGAACATAGGGAAAATAACATGACAATCGAACTTTCATGCCAGGTATCTTGATATATTTTGTAGTAGTGTCACAAAATGAAGTCATGTGAATTTTTGTGGCAAAAAGAGTAATCAATAACAGAAATAATAATAAAATCTAAAAGTGCATGTAAACTTTCTCGTTATGCTCGTCACATGCATTATTATGCAAAGAAAATATTTTAATGAAAATAAATATTACAAATTTTTTGAAGATAATAGTATATTACTTTACTAGTGGGAGAAGTAAAATGCTCCTGTAACTCGTGTCCTGATTGGCCACGAGCAAAGCGAATCAGACACTCATGACAGAGGCATTTTACTTCTCCCACTAGTAAAGTAATATACTATTATCTTCAAAAATTTTGTAATATTTATTTTTGCATGAAATATGTGAACAGTTACAACTGATTGAACACAATTAATAAAAATTTAACTTAATATTTAGCAATGTTCTCTCGAAGAATATGTTATAAAAAAGGCGAAAATAGTGCATGTCAACATTTGAATGAAACTGTATCTGACAGAAAAATTTCCGAGAAATTGAATGCCGCTAACAGGAAGTAAGTATTGTCATCCGTTGAGCTATTGACAGTTGACTTTATACAAATTGTGACTTAACTTGGGCTTAGACAATGTTTAAATATATATTTTTTGTAAAATATTGAAAGCGGAATCAAATTCTGAAACAAAAAATTGATATTTGTGTCCGTTTAAAAATTAAAGATAATTAACCTCAATTAGTTTGATAAAATTATGAAACACAATTAGGTGTATTATAGAATAATATATTTACATACCAATATGCTTTTATTACAAAGATTATTTGTTATATTGTGCAAATTTAATTTGTGATATTGACGTTTATACGAAAATCATTCGAAAACAGTACAAAAAGAAAACAATAACAAAACACGATTAGCATGTGATGATAGAGAATTTCTTGCTCTATTTTCATGTATGTACATTTATGAGGTAACCCTTGTTGTTCGTGAGGAATTTAAGCGTTTTGTGCCACGATTCACTCTTTATTTCCGACTGCTCTAACGCTTGAACTACAATTAATACATCAATGACTCGGATCATCCTATGTTGAGAATTTATTTCTCTGCAATTCGCTTAGTATAAAATTTTCTGTGTGATTAACGTTTACGAGATAATTGCGAAAAACTAGTGCAGTGTACCCGTTTCGAAAGTTTGTTTAGAATTTTGGGAGAACGCGGTACCCCGGGGCGGGGTAACTCGACGGATTTTATTTTATTTTATACAGTACTACCAAATATACATACATAATTTTAGTACTATATAAATTATTTCCGCCAAATAAGCTAATTTGACTGGACTAATACTCCTCTCATCAGATGAACGATATAATCGCATATCTTTCCCAACGCTTTTTTCTGAACTGAAATGAGGTATAGTGTAATGAAACTCTCGTGAATAAACATGACACGCGTTTTAATATCTATTAACATTAAGATATGACATCATAATTATGTTTTTTGTTTATGTTTGCTTATGTAAAACCGGTGTCAAACTACTTCATTCTCTAGATACAACAATTAGGGAAAATATGAGTTAATTTTTACTTCCCCGACCTATGTAATAGAGGGAAGTATTGTAATCGTGATTTTTTGACAGTTCGAGATTTTCGTGAATCTTCACGTTTTAGACCCTACTGAACCCAAAAAACATAGTTTTAAACAAAGTCGGTCTGTGGGTCTGTCTGGATGTTGCATAACTTAAAAACGCGTTGGAATTTTGGACTGAAATTTTATATTTAAGATCTTGAGCCAAATTCTGACTTCAAGTTCGTTAATGAGCTTTATTCAACCAGTGGTACCAACTTTATAAACAAAACTTTTTTTATTTTTATCAAAATACTATCGTGTGTGGTATCAAATTAAAGGTCTTGGGAAAATAATTCTAGTTGAAAACAAAAATAACATTTAAATGATCGTTAATTGTTTTTTTTTTATAAATTATTCAAATTATACCGAGTTTGGTGTCAATTTAAATCGCTCGGGGAGATGTTTTGTAAAAATGTAAAATATGACATTAATGCGATTTTCAATTGTTTCTCAAAAAATTATTCAAATTTTTTTATTCGAACAGTGGTACCAACTTTATAAACATAACTTATTTTATTTTCATTAAAATACTATTGTGTGTGGTATCTAATTAAAGCTCTCGGGAAAAATAATTCTAGTAGAAAAATAAAAATTACATTTAACTGATCTTCAATTTTTTTATTATACGTTATCCAAATTATAGTTTGGTGTCAATTTAAAGATTTCGGGAAGATAAGTTTAGTAAAAATGTAAAAATGACATTTATGCGATAATCAATTATTGTTTCTCAAAAAATTATTCAAATTTGTTCAAGTGTATTATTAAATTAAAGTTTTCTGGAAAAAAAAATAACCGAAGAATCAATAACAATATTTAAACAATGGACAGTTGTTTTTACTTCTCGCATTATATTCTATAAGGGTATAAGGTATTGTGACGGGTTAAAATTTTCGAGTGTGAGTTTTTAATGAATAAGTAGGTATCAGATTTTTTTACATGTTATTTAAATTATGCCGAAGTTGGCATCAACTTAAATAGTTTGGGAAAAAAAAGATAAATTTATTTAAATTTTGCTGAATAAAGCATAAAATTAACGGCATAACGAAACTAAGTTATTAAAACTTATAGTCGGGGAAGTACTGTGGTGGACACAGCAGATTTTTTACTTTATTAATGCATACAATTAAATTTTGTTTGATATAATCGATTTTTAACGTTGTTCTCATGAGTGCCACAAGAAGTTTTTTAATTTATAAAAAGTGTATTGGACTCAAAAGAGTTGTTCTTTTTCTTCCAAATATAACGGTGAAGCACAAAAATATATCTGTAAAGACTATTTCAATCTATATAGGAGTGACGTTATATCAGATAAATTTAATTCACCATTCACAAAATTAGCTATCTCTTTCCTATACATTTTACTCGTATAAATCTATACGCATATCGATTGTCATAAGGGGCGGAGCTTATCAATTTGTATTTTGATACAAATAAATACGAATAAACCATCTATAGTACAAGCACCGAATCGGACGAGGTTGGGATTCAAAAGAAATGACCTACAAATGACTATGACGCTATGATTATGATCTACGAGGGTGGATTGAAAAGTTTCCGGAATGACAAAGAAAACAAAAGAAATCTGGCAAAAATTATGTTTTTCTTCGTAACAATTCATTCCAAGTTCAACACATTTGGCCCAACATTTATCAAGCATTCCGATTTCGTCCCGGAAGTGACTTTCTTCAAGGTCCTCAAAATAACCGTTTACACTACAGCCTCGATCACCTCTTCATACGACAGAAATCTCTTTCCAGCCAGGATTTTTTTAGTGTCAGGAATAGGTGGAAATTTGAAACATAATTCCGATAATTTTCAAATCTTGATTCATACGAATAATTTGCTTGTATTTTATGACGTCACTCCTATATGGGTTGGAATAGTCTTTAGTCTTTTCAAATTTTCTTCACACCCACGTGACTTTTGTACGTTCTAAGGAAACAGAATTTTGACAAATTCTGTCTTTAACTCTTACTGTTCATATACTGAAACAATAAACGTAGCGGTAAGGAGACGTGGCTTTAAACTCCCAATGGCAGGACAAGTTAGCTAGTCAATTGTTTTAAATTCTGTCAAACTGACGTTTACAGTTCGAAATTTCAGATACATTTTTCCGATGAAATATAAATAATAGGCGAAATTTAAAATTATCTAAAATAATAATAGAGAGAGCACAAATGTTAAATAATATTTTCATCAAGTTTAATACTTAAAAAAAAATATTATTTAATTTTGACAGATATTTAAAAACCGGTTGCACTAACAATCGGGTAAAATTGTACCTAAACAAATCTTAAATTTGAATCAAACAATTATTTGTAACATCACGAAGTCACGTGGGTGTTAAAAAAGTTTGAAACGACAATCATACAATCATTATTTGGATACACTTACCAATATGACATTTTATTAAAATGTTCAGTAAATCTAGTAAGATTAGGACTACGTTCTTCATTTTGTTCTTGGGCCCAAATCAATACTTCAGGTATCTCGATTTTCATGAAAAGGTCTGCATCAAGTAATGTCATTTGTTCAGCTATTTGTTCCGACTTAAAGTCAAGCAGTGTGGCACTTGCAGCCACTAAACTTAAACTGGCTTGTGTATTTAGCAGCTTACATTGTAACACCTTTGCGTTGTACTTTTCTATAAGTGTAATTCGTAACAATTTGGCTACTACTAGATTACCACCGCAGATCAATTGACATATGAAATCCATTATTGCTTGCATTAATGTCTCTTCCAAATCGGATACGCTAAAAATCATCAATAAAAAATAATTAATATTAGCTAATAATAGTTATTTATGTCATTACGACAAGGGTTTATAGAAAAGGGATTTAGCTGAAGTAATAATTTATTATGCTTCATATCAGGGACTCGAACCGAACCGCAGCTATTTTAAACCCGGAATCAAACCTGTACCAGCCTGAACTGATTAAAAAATATATGGTTGAACCCATAACCGTAGCCGAATGAATGGTTGTGAACCGGTTCGGAACAGTTTTAAGTATTTATTAAAATTTGTTCTTTTTTGAAGCAATCCTATTGAATTTTTAAAGAAATCGTAGATTTTTCTTTTATTTTCTCCAATATCTTGTTTGATGTTTGATCCCAAACACACACACACACACACACATTTTCCGCTGTATGTAATTTTCAACATTTTTTTTAAATCAATGTTTTATTTACACAAACCTAATACACTTAATTCTAATGGCACTTATGAAAGTAGGCTTTGATAAAAACAACTTAATATGATAACAGTACTAAAAATCACTTTTAACAATATAAAAACTGACAGCAACACGAGAAAAATGTTTCAAACAATATAAATCGATTAAAATTGTTTTTATCAAAGCTTACTTTAATAAGTGCCATTAGAATTAAGTGTATTATGTTTTGTGTAAATAAAACATTAATTTAAAAAAATAAATGATGTAAATTACGTACAGTTGAAAAGAGAGAAAAATACTCCTTTTAATGATGCCATAGCTACCTGTTATTGTCATTTAAAAAAATAGAAGTTTTTGCTATATCTAGTTACCTGTGCATATGTTTGGATAAACAAATACATCACTGGAATGGCCTACTGATAAGGCAACTTTTGTCTAATTTAATCGAAGTCGTATCTGTTCTAGTTTAGGAATTGTCTATAGTGGCCCGAGTTAAATAGACACTCTGTATACAGGTTGGTGGAGGTGAAATGCGAACATAGGGAACATACATGACAATCGAACTTTCATGCCAGGTATCTTGATATATTTTGTAGTAGTGTCACAAAACGAAGTAATGTTAATTTGTGTGGCAAAAAGAGTAATCAATAACAGAAATAATAATAAAATTTAAATGTGCATGTAAACTTTCTCGTTTTGCTCGTACACATACATTATTATGCAAAGAAAATATTTTAATGAAAATAAAAATTTCAATAATATGACAGCTACTTTGACATTGACAGTACTTATTGCACGTATATCAAGATGCCTAGCATGATAACTCCATTATCATATATTTCCCTATGTTCGCATTTCACCTCCACCAACCTGTATATAAAGTTGGTATTTACATCGTCATTATGGTTTCGAAATGACCTACTTTTAGGCACGAGTGCATTAAAGTAGGTAATGTTATTTTATATTTAATAGGAATTCAAACAAATAACGTCAAAATAGTATATTATATATCAAAGGACTAAAATGCATGATTTAATCCTGAGGGTGAAGTTTATTTCACGAGCCGAAGGTGAGGGAAATAATCACCTGAGGGATTAAAAATATTTTAGTACTGTGGTATATACGGGATTTTTTGCACTTTATCTTCAAATGAATGCAAAATCGTTTAAAAGAATATACATTTTGTAATTTTGACAGTAAACTTTATGACAAATATTTATATTGTTACCATAGATACTCTGTAACAAATAGCACGTATTTACTTGACAACAAGATTAATTAAATTCCTTGACAACGGGATTTAATATGAAAAATAATCCCTTGGGATCAAATTAAGAACTTTAGTCCCTAAAAATAAAGACTAAAAAAGAGTTTTAGTCCTGAAAGTGCAAAAATACATAAATTAACACTTTATTGTTTATAAATATTGATTACACAATAATTTGCGAAAAAATTTCATTAAATTCGTCCTTATTAATTTGAAAATTTTATGTAAGTACAGTTATAAAATGGGTTCCTCCCTTCGACAGGGTAAAGAACAATTAAAACTACCCTGAAATATGAATGAAATTAGTAAAGTAGGTAGTAATAAAATATAATTTGACGTTCCATCATACTTAACACCCATCGTCGGTCTTACGGTCTCCGTCTTGAATTTTTCTATTTCCTATCTCAAGAATATTCTGGATTTTTTAGGCCTATAAGGTTTTGACTGTCTCTTCAAAAATAAACTTTAGAATCATGTAATAGATTACAGAAGTAAACGTCATCAGGAGGCGGGGCTTAATCGTTCTACCTTTTTCTATCTAAAGACTACGTATGACGTAGTACACTTCAGCGATCAAACAAATATCATAACGTTAACATAACCTCACTTTTATTATATCACAGACCACATGTATTGTGTTTCACTCTATTTAAAACATATTTTGCCTTTGGCATGAAAATATTGATAATTGCTGATAATAAATTATCGTGATTACCCACTGTTTGCCCATTATCAGTTTTGAAATTGTGAGGTTATCGAGACATGAAGTTCACTACGACATACGTTTCCTTTCAAATTTAAAATACAAATAAAAATGTATACTTATATATTTCAAAGCAACAACCATTTAAATTGGTTACATTAAAACAGTAGTTTAGTGTATCATTGGTTGTTTCCCTTAAAAAATTCAATTTATAATACAAATACGTTAGAAGACAATGGAAATTGCATACACTGTCGACTCGCATTCAAATTTACCGCGCTAACAAGGACCGCTTACTTCTGTAATCTATTTTAATTTCTACAAGCTTCCCGCTGTCGGCAAACAATTTCAGGTGGCGCCCGCAACTTCTGCCGCACACAGCACAGGTAGGAGCGTTACAATGTTTTCATTGTTGTCATGAGTCCGCAAACGTGAATACGTGAAACATTTTAAGAAAAAAGGGACGAGAGAGGGAGACAAAATGGATATGGGTAGAAAGTATGAGACAATTTTTGCATGAAAAATTTATTAACAACACAAATACGTCTAAATATAAGTGAAGACATTTTAAGTATCGTAAATAAACATTTGAATCTCCATGGCGAATTCATTTTGACAACATGTCGTATCGTAGTGGGCGTTCCCACACACTCAGATGTCTGTGAAGCAATGCGGACAGCATCCTTAGCACTTAGCAGGAGCGCGAAGTACTACGTAGAATTCATTGACGACAACACAAGATGGTGCGAGGTTAGGTTAGGTTACGTAGCACTTGTTGCAAATGAAAAAATCTGACGTGGACACCACATGACTTCCTTGTACGCCTTGTGTGCTCATACTTTTCTTAATAACTAAAATGTAAAATAATATTAAAAATTCTTTTAACTTATTATACTAATACTCACAAATATATTTTAGTCATTTGATTTAAACTGCAGAAGAAGATATAAAGCATATTTTACTATTGTCACTGTCATGTCATAATCATTTAAATTTTACGTAGTAACAAATGTTAATCGATCATGGACTACAAGATACCGAAATACTATAAATTATAAATATATACTTTAATTATTTTTAAATGATAGCAGATACAAAAATATTTTTAAAATACCGATTGTAGGTAATAATCACATAATCTTTCATTTAAAATAAAAAAAATTGTCTAAAATTAAATATTTATCGAAATATTTTTAAAAAGTACTACTTCCGGTTTGTAGACTGAAACCAAAAATAGGAGGTGCACAACTAGATGCTATAACAGTCCTAAATACAAAATTTCAACTTTCTACGTCTAACCGTATTTGAGTTATGCGACACACATACGTCCGTACGTACGTACAGACGTCACGTCGAAACTAGTCATAATGGATTCAGAAAAGGTCAAAACGGATATTTCCGTCAAAATCTGAGAACCGAAATTTTTCGCGATTACAATACTTCCTTACTTCGTACAAGGAAGTAAAAAGTACGACCATCAAATGCTTGCAGTCCGACGACGGCCGCGAATATTTGAGCAATGTATTTAACGAGTATTTAAAGAAAAAATGAATTTCAAGACGGCTAACGGTTCCCCCGGTACAAAATGAGATAGAGAAGCGGAAGAACCACACGCTGTTGGAAACTGCCAGGAGTCTTCTGCAGGAATCAAACTTACCCGACTGTTTTTGGGCAGAGGTAATTAACACTGCGAATTATCTGCGAAATCGCCTATCGACGAAAAGCCTAAAAGGTAGTAGTACACCATTTGAAGCATGGACTGGCGAGGCTTCTGACATATCCGGCCTGAGAGTATTCGGAAGTAAGGTGCACTACTTGGACAAAAGTCCGGGGAAAGGAAAATTTGATTCTCCTGGAAAAGAAGGAATTTTCCTAGGATATGCGAATGAATCATAAGCACATCGATTCTGGTCGCAAGAGAAACGTCAGGTGTTAATAACCTGCGACGTGATTTTCAGAAGATGAAGAGAACAACAGAAAAACAAATATCCGAGAAAATTCTGTTATTAACGATGAATGCAAAGATTCAACACAGGCTCAATAATTATGGTATTCGAGCTCCCGTCGGAGCGCTCGAAACCAGGAATGAAATCGAAGAGCAATCCGTGACTTCTGACGACGAAGATTTTCTTGGTTTCGAAAACATGTTTCCAGAAGAACGCCCTATTCGAGAGACTGGATGCAGAGGCCGTGGCCGACCCAAGATAATCAAATCTGGTTCGAGGGGAAGACCGAGGAAAGAATACCACACCGTTCCGGATGCGACCGAGGACCCTGAAGAAACTGAAGAAATATTCCTCTCCGAAATAAAAGAGGCGCTGAATGGTGCAGATGCAAATGAGTGGCGTCAAGCCATAACAGCTGAAATAAAATCTAATCTAAAAAATGATACTTGGTACCTCGTCGATCGTCCAAGAAATCAAAAGGTCGTAGGCAGTCGTATTGTACTGAGGAACAAGTTTTGTTCTGATGGAGCGCTGGAGAAAAAAAACGCACCTGGTCGCCCAGGGTTTCAGCCAGCAGCCAGGAGTTCACTTTACGAAGACATTTGCAGCAATGGCCCGAAGAAGTACTATTCGTCTCATAGTATCGCTGGCCGCCAGACACGAAGTGATGATACGACAGCTCGATGTCGAGACCGCGTATCTAAACGGACTTCTTGAAGAGGAAATCTATATGAAAACAGCAGAAAACCTTTAAGAAATCCTGCGGGACATCGTGAATTTGGAAGATGGAAGCCAGGTTGAAGCAGAGGCAAAAGTAATGCTTCAAGATCTTCGTAAAGGTGATAAAATATGCCGTTTAAATACATTCCTATACGGTTTGCGACAAGCCGGAAGAAGCTGATGTACAAAGCTGGACCAGACCATGAAGAGTTTGGGCGCCATCCCATCAAAGCATGATCCGTGCTTATTTTATATTGGTTCAGGGGAAGATATGACACTCATCGCGCACAAGTCGACGATATTTTAATAGCTGAATGGAAAACTAGTCGCCTGGGACTCTCGAAAGCAACGGACAATTCCTTTGTGTACACTGGAGTCCAAATACATGGCTTTATCAGAGTGTGTCAAGGAAGCTATTTTTCTCAAACGGTTTCTTGCAGAGTTGGGTTCCACGACATGAACGATCTGACCATTTTCTGCGATAACAGTGACGCTTTGATATTAGCCGAAAACGCAACCTGCCACGCTAGAAGTAAACACATTGATGACCGTTACCACTTCGTGCGAGATGTGTTTAAATGAAAGGAGTTTCGACTTCTACATGTACCAAGTGAAAACCAAGCCGCGGATTTCCTGACGAAGGGCCTCATCTGATCCAAACACGAACGCTGTATCGAACTAGCTGGGATGAATATTTCCGAGTAGTCATCTAACGTACAGCCGATTCGAGGTTGTACGCGCGTAAGGGTCATCACGCCATCTACTCAGTTGACGAGCATGCGCCACGTAATCCGTTTACTTTTTGGCAGTTCTGTTTTAATTTATTGTAACAACATGTGCGTGTTTGATTATCTATATTTTCAATATAATTTTAATATTAACTCGTCTGAGACCCAAATCCTCAACTCGCTAACACCTAGTAATTTGACAAAACAAATTGTCTCTGATAAAAATTCGAGTCCGTAGGAGTAGATAATTACACCCGAACTCTGGACGAGTTGAAGGAGACAATTCGTGTGAAAGTCGCGCAAGTTGAGAAAGCGATGTTGGAGAGAGTCTACGCTAACTTCCAAGAACGCCTCGGGCAATGCATCGTCAAAAACGGTCACAACATGATTGATGTGATTTTCCACACTTAATTAGCACAAATGCTATTTCATTGCGAATCCGAATCCGTAAATAAATTTGTTTTTGAGTAAAAATTACCGATTTTATGATTTTTTTAAAAACCGTCCGTCCTTTGTGCCGCAGCCTGTATTTCTGTTTGTATCGAAACCCTGTTGCCTAGCAATTTGAAAAGAAAAATTGTTTAATAAAATCACGACACCGTAGGTGGATTGATTTTATTTTAAAACAATTTTTCGAGTCCAATTGCTGTCAGGTGACAAGATTGAGATGTAAACAGAAATTTATTTAGACAAAATAAAATGCTCGAGTGTAATTCAACGAGATAATTTAACGACTCCTTTAGATCTTCTTCACAAATATTCCCAAAATCTAATCATACACTAGCAAATATTAGAAATATGAAGCAAATGACATTTTAGTGTTTTGTTTATTGTTTGGTTCCTAAGAAAATGGTAGATAAGGTTTTATCACTTGCAAAAAGTTACCTTCCTTCTTATCCGCTGTCAAAGCGATAAAATTGTGTTTTGTTTATGGCTTACTTTATCTCTGTATCTTAGCGAGAGCAAAGTGTCGATACGTGATGACGTCAAGCGACATCAAGACATGCGATTCTGAAACTTATCAATATTAGGGATATTTAGGGAATTTATGATTTTAGGTTGGTTAGGTATCTCTTTTTAATGCATCTTGTTCTCAATCAATTTATTGTCAGATGACATCTCTATAACTCGGCATTGAGCATATAAAAAAGCCATTATCTGAAATATATACGAATTGATTAATTTTACAAGTTTATCTATTTCTTAATTTCAATTAAAAAATATAGGTAGGTAAAATACATTACACCATAATAAATAAATATACTTACTACAAATACACAACTCTAGAACAAACGTCAAAAACCCATAATCTGCAAATATAGCGAGTCGATATGTTCATAGCGACACGAACCACGGTCTTGATTCGGATTAGCGACCTCGCAAAGTAATGACGTCACACAAACTTTTCCGCTAGAGGGCTACAAGTCGCATATCGACACTCGCTACGATATCAAGTCGCTAAAATGAAACAGAATAGACCTCCAGGAGTGGAATTGTCATATATAATACCATTAATGACTATGATTTTGCCGGCACTCGTGTTTATTTTCGACGCAACAAGCAGTCATGACCAGACGGCAAAAATGACCAAAAAATCATAGTCACGCATGGTATTCGGCTTGACAATTTCTCGAATTATTTTATTTATTCCAGAAAAACTAATGTATTTTTAAAACAATCATCAACTGACATAATATCTAAGCAACGCTCCGCGGAAATTTTCACTAGTGAAAATTGTCACTGTAGTTCGTCTGTGATTGGTACAATTCAGCAAAATACTGTGTTTTGATTGGATGAAAAACTGAGTGGAATTGTCAATATTATTTTATACTTAAAAACACTTTGGAGTGTAGGTTTGACGATTATCGTAATAAACAAGATTGAGTAAACAAGTCGACTCAATGTTTAGAGAAACATCCGAATGGCGTCGTTGCAGGCGTTATGGAATAGGCTTATTGCGATCTCACAGTTTTAACTTCAAACGTTGGTTTGTTTTGTTTTTGACGTTAATACACGTTGGTTTGTTTTGATGTTGAATGGCTGATTTTGCTATGTTGGAAATGATTAGATACAAACGAATTTATCTAATTGAAATATAACATAACACCACGGTAAACATGGTTTAATTTTGGAACATACCCTTAGTGCAACTAGAAGATAAGTACATGTTTTATAAAAATAAATATTCCAAACACAAAAACGAAATTTTTAACACTGTAGGTACACATCAAATTTTCAAATTGATATGGATAAATTTACTGATATTTTTCGCAAATTATTGTGCAATCAATATTTATAAACAATAAAGTGTTAATTTATGTATTTTTGACGTTATTTGTATGTATTCCTATAAAATATAAAATGACATTTCTTTAAGGCACTTAGTGCCTTAAAGAATAAATTTAATGAACATTACTTTAAGGCACTCAATACCTAAAAGTATATCATTTTGAAACCATATTGACAATGTAAATATCAACTTTATAGAAAAAAATATTTTTTTACACGGACGGGAGTAAACGTCAACTTTTTCTTATTAAAATTCATGATAGAAGTGATTCATTTAGTCCCTAGGGAAATAATCACTCCCTAGGGAGTTTATATTATTATTATTTATTTGTTTCTGTGGGTTGCTATGTATGATTTACGTTACCAACAACAAATAACATACTTGATAATTTATTACTATATTTTTAAAGTAAATTAATTTGGTCCGTGTAAAAAATAGTATATACCCCTCAGGAGAGACTGCAATTTTTCCCTCGTTGCTTTGTATCCCTCGGGCTACGCTTCGCTTCGCCCTCTGGCTACAAATTGCACCTCATGAAAAAACATGCATTTCTCTCCCTCGATGTATAATATACTATTAATAATTTGATCATTATTTATGCATAATTGGTTACCTGTTCAATTTAAGCAAAAAAAACGAAACAGAACCATTTAGTGCACAGTGCACCGCAAACCGAACCTGAACCGTTATTTTGAGCGGTTCGAGTCCCTGCTGCGTATAAATATAAAAAAATGTAAGGAGTGAAGTCATCTTGCGACATTATGACATAAACAAATCATAACTGCTTTTACACAACAACTGTACGACAGGATGTTAAAATAAGTCAGACTTTTAGCGATGAAGTTAAGTTAAAAGGCAGATAATTGCGTCTTGGAGAGAGGTCACATTATGGTAACGTAAATATATCGCTTATGCAATTGTTTTTAAAATAAACTTAGCAAGAAACTATTAGGAATAAATGCTGCATTTTTATCGTATATTCATGTTTTTGTTAGTTTATGTTAAAAAATTTACAAAACATGGCGTACAAGTTAGAATTACAAAAATGTATTTTTAATTTGGTTGAACAAATAGCAAAATGTGAAGTTGCATAAATGATTGTGCACAAATGGAACACCCCGTATACAAATGAATATGGTACGTTACGTAGATAGTACTGCTGTGAAAAGTATTCGGTTCTGGTTAGTACGGATGTCGGAAAATAAAAAAAACCGGTTAGTCGAATAGTCGGTTATTCGGTTAACTGGTTAGTTGACTAGCCGGTAACCCGATTTGTCGATTAGCCGGTTAGTCGATTAGATGGCTAACCGGTTATTTTCGATCAGTCGGTTAACCAGAATTAGATATGCTGGCCACATAGGATTTTAAAAAAATTGTTGTGAAATTAAGAATCCTGCATTTTTGACAAATGACAGATAAAACGAACAGTCGAAAATATTAGTTATTTATGTATTAAGGGTGTAAAGAAGCTTTTACGGCGTGAGATGTCATTTTGAGCCCGAGCGTCAGCCGAGGGCTAAAAACTAAAATTACTAAATTCTTAGACTGTTGCTAAGATACCAAAAAAATTGTGAAAATAGACAAAAATCAAAATGCCAAAGTTGTTATTGTTAAATTAAACATTTACAAGATAATTTATGTTAAATATAAATAAAAATTATGTTATTTAAATAAAAAATTGTACAACTAAATACTGAAAATGGTGTTATTATTAGTAGTTTATATGAACAAAATTGGAAATCTGAACTTGTTTGCATTATTTTGACGCTATAATGATCCGTGGGCTATAAAGTGACGTTTATGTAAAAGAAATTCGTGTATAACTGTCAAATTATGAAATGACCATGCATAAAAATAAAAATAACATACGTAAGATCTTTGACGACTCGAACTAGAAGAGAAAATGCTTCTCGGGCCCTAGGTTTCCTATCTGGTTGGCAGATGAAATATTGATGGCGTCGAATTAACTTCATTATCAACTCAAATGGTGGTATAAACGTCCGATATGTAGTTAGAAATGCTTCTTGATATGAAAAATCTAAGAACAAGAAAATCTATGTTATAATTTTAATCATACCCATTATAACATAATACAGTGGGCACTCGATTATGTGAATACTTCATTATATGAACCATAGTGAACAGTCAAAATGTAACACATGAGGTTCTAAAGAGTGAACACGGTGAATTTCGATTATGTGAACAGTTCAGAAGTGCTTGGTACAGATCTACTTGGTATCATGGTAGATAAATTGAGACTTTCCCTAAATACGAAGTTTTAAAGTAATATTTTTAATCTTAATTACTAACTTGTATTGCGAAAATGTAGAGATATAACCGATATGGCATTACTAAAATTCTTGAGTGCTAAGACAGTGCAAAAACAAATAACTAATTATCGTAATGTTCGATTAAATGAACAATTAGTTTTTATTAGTTTGTTCATATAACCGAGCGCCTACTGTATACTATAAAGCGATAATCACCTTCATTGTCATCTAAAATTTATACATGCGTGCATGTAAAATAAAGTAAATATTTTAAAAATAGTAATCATTTATTGACCAATTGAAAAAACCGTAATATAAAATTTAAGTAGATACAGAAGTTTTTGGAAGTTACAAATATGTAAGTGCAGAACTTTACGAGTGTTTTTAGCATGCTTCCAGGCATCTGATCGAAAAACTGAAATATACGTTTTGTAGTGCACGATGTCAACTTTTCAAAACTTTTTTGGAAATTATTATCGGACTTACGATAACGCATACAGGCCTGCCGGAAAAAAGCGCACTGCAAACTTTGAATCGCGATTTCGCGAAAACTAATAATCCGACAGCACCTACATTTGGCACATATAAAGATCATTGTATTCCCTACTTTCTCTCAAAATTTTAGCGCTCCAGCTCAAAAAATGACGGAGCTATGAATTTTCGAAAAAACGCCTAATTTTCCGGTTTTTCCTAAATTTTTCAGGACCTAATTATCCGATTGAGATTGAGACGTTCGACCTCTCATTTAGTAGATATTTTAATTCTCTACAAATCATTTCATTGGGGCATTCCGATTGCTCCATTAGTATCAAAGTTACAAGCAAAAATAGACAAAAATCGTGTTTTTTTTGCAATAAATTGTTAATAACTAACAAATGGACCGGAAACTCGAGTGAAGAACACATACCTATACATCTGCTTATTATCTTTTATATCATCGCACACTCGGTTTGCTACTAGTCTTTATGTCAAGCAAAAATGCTATACAGCTTGGCCTATAAGATTATTCGTAGTATTTGTATTTGTTTGGTTTACCTAAGCAACATGACTAGCTTCGTAAGTTTATAAAATCGTAATAAATATTATGTTCATAACACCAGTGAATCTTAAGCTAAGTTTCCATGCATGCGTTTCATCCGTTCCGTTTTATACGTCGCTGCAAACTTGACGACGTACAGTGACCTCTATTAATTATGGACCGGAAAGAAAACATCTGCCCGTGGCTCCAAAAAAATCGTATGCAATCCACAACAATGCAGAGAGGTTGTCGCTTTCTAACCAACGACAGTATTGCAATTGACCTATCCTGTCAGAAGGAGTGAGTGCGATAGATACACAGTAACATTGTGTTGAGTGAGACAGCAAGCTGGTGCGCAGTACGCTGTGCGCATGCTTGTGGCAAAAGGAAGTGACGTCAATAGACCAATCCTGGTGATGCGGGCGTATTTTGACAGATTTGTACAAATGTCAAAATTTAATTTCAATTTTTTTACGATTTTATTAATTTGTTTCATGTCTGTTGCGTACTAAATTGTTCAAATTGTGCAATGTCATTAAATTGAATTAAACTTTTCCCTTACATTTAAAACATTTAAAATAAGAAATGTCAAACTTCAACTAACCGCACTTTCTATTGTCATAGAGTACTGCGCAGCAGTTGCGTCGTCTCACTCAACACATGTTACTTTGTATCTATCGTACTCACTTCCTCTAAACCGGATGCCCAATGCCCAAGCATGCGCGCGCAACCGAAGTTCAACAGGATAGGTCTATTGCGAAATTTTAGAGCATGCACAATGCGTTACATTAGAAAGAGATGACATATTAAAAAAGACTAAGAAGAACTCTCTCCCATGACAGTTCGCAGGAGCCAGCCCCTTATGTGTTGAAAGTATACGGCTTTCCCGTCCATAATTATTAGAGGTCACTGACGACGTATGAAATTTAGACAGTTCACATGTGTCCGTTGCGTTCCATCCGTTTTGATGTTTTGATTGGTACTTCTTTAAAGGTTAGATTCACTGGTGTTATATGACATAATATTTATTACAGTTTTATAAACTTACGAAGCTAGTCATGTTGCTTAGGTAAACCAAGCACTTCAAGCAAATCATCAAACATCTGAGGTGTCATTCTAAGATATTTAAAGAACTTTTCTTGATCATCTATTCTCATTTCTCTTATCACCCTGAAGAATCCGATTTTGTTCGGTAAAAATACTTCGAACCCAACATTTAGGTTTACTAGTAAGATTATTGACCAACTCTGACTCTTCTAATACTAATGCTAGCATATACAGTTTTTTATTTTCTCCTTAATTCCTTGTTGTTGAGATAACGATGTTCTGTGTAGTTGACTAACCAAACTATTTACAATTAATAATAAAGCTTTCGAATCCATCATTCAAAAAATCACTGAAAATAAGGTTAACTACCAGCTGTCAGATTAAAGAATTACGGACAACGTATTGCTTTCATGGGGACGGGCAAATTTTTAACGTACGTAAATCACGTATCACGCATACGTGAAAACGGATACATGGAGATGCAGCCTTAACCTTTAAAGAAGTACCAATCAAAACGGATGGAACGCAACGGACACCATGTGAACAGTCTAAATTTCATACGTCGTCAAGTTTGCAGTGACGTATAAAACGGAACGGATGAAACGTATGCATGGAAACTTAGCTTAAAACGTTAGAAACTAACCTGACATATTTGTTAAATAATATTTTCTCCAAATTAAAAAAAAATGATGTGGACACCACATGATTCATACTTTTCTCAATAACTAAAATGTAGAATAATATAAAAATATAATAACCGTATTTGATTTATGCGGAAAATACCAAAAAAATACCTAGAGTAAAGTGCCCTTCCGGCACAGACGATCGCAACAAAAAATATGAGGTGATCAACTAGATGCAACATGAGTCTCAAATACAAAATTTCAACTTTCTACGACATATCGTTTTTGAATAATGCGAAAAATACCAAATAGTGCCCCTTTGGCACGGACGATCGCAACCAAAAATAGAAGATGCACAACTAGATGCTATAACAGTCCTAAATACAAAATTTCAACTTTCTACATCTAACCGTATTTGAGTTATGCAATGTACGTCCGTACGTACAGACGTCACGACGAAACTAGTCATAATGGATTCAGAAAAGGTCAAACGGATATTTCCGTCGAAATCTGAGAACCGAAATTTTTCGCGATTACAATACTTCCTTTTTACTCCGTACAAGGAAGTAAAAAGTAATGAATTATTAATCGCCCTCATTAACACACTAGATTAGTTGATTATAATGTTTTTTTTCTGGTTAAATTAAAATTTCGCGCTTTTCAACGTTGCCGTGTCTATATTCGCGAAAAATTGTAAATATAGATGGCAGTGTCGGCGAACGCCGTAATAGGGAATATTTTTTGACAGATGGTTTAACCAATCATATTGCGTAATGATGACGTCAAATGACGTAATGCAACCAATAGAATTGATAATGTATCTGAAAACATAACGGGTGTTGTGTTTCACATTTTGTTACGATAGTTACAATAAATAAATAAATTTGTCAAATTGAACGTCAAAAATGTTTTGTAAAATGAGTTGAGTTAGTGGTGTTTTTTAACAAAACAAAATATTCTTCCTAAATACCATTCGTGATAATAATTTTTTGAGAGAATTTTTGTCTATTCCACGGCAACTTATTGTAAATTTTACTCCACAAAACATCATCTGACAATTCCCCTCAACTTCGTTTCGGGAAATTGATAGATGATGTTTTGTGTCGTGAAATTGTTAGAAATAAGTTGCCGTTAATATCTTGAAAAACTTATAATGTAGAAGAAGGTAGGTAGGTAGGTACAGAATAATTTTTTCACGATATGCGGAGAAAACACAATTTTCTTCTCGCGAAATAGTGAGGAAAATAGGTTTTCCCTCTCTAGAGAGGAAAGTAGGCAGTGTTACCACCAGTGTTATTTTACGATGAAATATTTTAAAAATAAAGTAAATTTATTATTTTATTGAAAATTCTGATTTTATAGTGATATACTGTAAACTATGATTTTACAATTATTATGTTTTATACTTTCTTTTTCTACTATTTCACGATTTTACAACTTAAATTTAATTTGGCATATTGGCTGCATTTCGTTGTTTTCAAACGTCATTCTGACAGATGGCAGTTATAACCTAACTTCTAGTTATGTGTTTCTTCTACATTTACAATGTTTTTAAATATGTCGTGAAAAAAATGTTGTGTCTAACACGAGAGGAAAGCTCTTTTTCCACTCTTGCTCGATTGCATCACTCGCTTTGTTCGTGACACAAACTTCGAGCTCGAGTGGGAAAAAGAATGCGCTTTCCTCTCTAGTTGGACCATGGAGGTACCTCCATGAGTTGGACAAATAACTATTGTTTTCCCTATTAGGGGGGGAGGGGGTTTTCATCAATAGGGTCTTCCACGGTTTTTCAAAAACCTCAAAAATAAATTCTATAATAATAAAAATATATATTTACAATAATTTTTCTGTCGAGATAAGTCAATGTGACGAGCAAACGCGATTATAAAATGAACGGAGTTTGAAAAGGTCCCGAAAGACCGCCATGTTGATGCTCAGCCGCAGTATTGTTTGCAATGGAGCCACCGACAGAAATGCTGGTTTTGCCGAAAAAAGCGGCAAATAAGTATTGCATAGTGCCTGGGTGCAACAGCAGCAGTCATCGCGAGCCGACTAAGTTGATTATAAACGTGCCAACTGGAGATATTCGGAAAAAGTGGCTCCAGCAAATCCGACGTGATACCGCGAGTGTCTATTTGACGTCTCACTTATATTGTTGTGAAGACCATTTCAATATAAGTACAAAATTTACTGTTATTTTCAATCATTTATCGACAAAAATCGATCGATATATAATATTGGCTGTCATTGTTGGTAACTACATAACCTCAAAATAGATTTGAGGGGTCCAGTTCACAAAAACACTTTCCATACAGCTAATATTTGTTTAAACTACTCTTAAATTGTGTAAAATATGCTTTTTCCAAAAATCGCCTCATTATAAATAGATCTTTTATGTTTATTGTAAACATAAAAATGAAATTGATGGTAATTTAAATCAAGTTTAAATGTTGAACACTTTGATTCTACACTCGAGGAAAAAATTAGGGGAACATTTTTTTGTTGACGAAAAATGTCCAATTTTCAAACCATGATAACTGGGTTGCATTTGACCCAAAATCAATAATACTTTGAGTTTTAAAAAGATCAAAGTCTCCTCTTTCGAATGATGTCCCTGAAAGCCACATTCGATACAACTCATGTCCCGTAAACCACCAGAGAAAAAAAAAGTTTTTGACTGAAAAAAATTTTCAACTTTAACAACTTGCACGGATTGCCAAAAAAATTGTAGACCATATTCAAGGCAAGGACATTAAAGTTCACACAATTTCCCTTAAAGTTAAAAAAAGAACAAATTTCTACGATGATTTGATCCAAAGTTATGAGCATTTGAAATTTAACGTATCATAGAATGTCATGTTCAGTATCGCGTGTTTCCTCCGCGTTACCTACGCACTTCTGCCAAACGCTCTCGCATGTTGATGAGACGACATTTTTCCTCGAGTGTAGTTAAACAAAAAACATGTTTAGACAATAGTTTCAACAAACTGTTCATTGTAGAATTTTGTTCAGATGATAAAAATAATTCTAATTTTGAAATTTTGCATAAAAAAATTCGTATGAGATCTAGTACAAATTGCACAAGATTCTACAGTATTTCATTTTTACTTCCTTGTACGGAGTAATAAGGAAGTATTGTAATCGCGAAAAATTTCGGTTTTCAGATTTTGATGGAAATATCCGTTTTGACCTTTTCTGAATCCATTATGACTAGTTTCGTCGTGACGTTTGTACGTATGTACGTACGTACGTACGGGCGTACGTATGTATGTCGCATAACTCAAATTCGGTTAGACGTAGAAAGTTGAAATTTTGTATTTAGGACTGTTATAGCATCTAGTTGTGCACCTCCTATTTTTGGTTTCAATCTACAAACCGGAAGTAGTAAATTTAAAAAAAATTTCGATAAATATTTAATTTAAGACAAATTTTTTTATTTTAAATGAAAGATTATGTGATTATTACCTACAATCGGTATTTTATAAATATTTTTGTATCTGGTATCATTTAAGAATAATTAAAGTATATATTTATAATTTAGTATTTCGGTATCTTGTAGTCCATGATCGATTAACATTTGTTACTACGTAAAATTTAAATGTTTATGACATGACAGTGACAATAGTAAAATATGCTTTATATCTTCTTCTGCAGTTTAAATAAAATGACTAAAATATATTTGTGAGTATATTAGTATAATAAGTTAAAATAATTTTTTATATTATTCTACATTTTAGTTATTAAGAAAAGTATGAACAAATAAGGCGTACAAGGAAGTCATGTGGTGTCCACGTCAGATTTTTTCTTACAGCTTGAAGAGAATTTGGAAAATTTTATGCGGATAAAATTAGATCCTACTGCAAAAGCTGCGTTGAAAAACTCACTTTTTGAGAAAAAGTCGGCAACCATTAACACGGAACCTTTGGCAGATTATCTGACTGCCCCTTTACCAACCCGTCGGTACTTATTTTGGGTTAGATTGGATTGTGAGTCGATTTAATCGACGACTCGTATCTCTCATGCACTGACTGCCGGTCGCTAACATGCGTAATGACGTCACAGCGGCGCTCAGCCAATAACAGCGTTTCGTCGGTCACGTGACAAAGTTTGAAAGATTTACGATATTTAATGCTGTTTTATTGACTTGTTGCAATGAAAAAAAAAAGTTTTTTCTATATGGGATGATGTATTATAGGTTATGAATTTTACGTTAAGACACAAAAAGACTATATTAAATTTTTTCAGGAAGACCCTATTCGTACATATAATCGGATTTTATAGACTCGTCTTATTTAATAGCCTCGTTCACTGCGATTACAACGGCTCTTCAATAAAGTCCTAGATTACGCACTTGTTACATAAATATCTATGATTATTTACTTTTTAAAACAGCTTTACTTTTAGGTTAGATGATACTTATATTCTATTATTTATATACCTACTTATTATTCTGCTACATGACTCATAATTTAATAATAATTACACATAATGATCAGGATACCTACTATTTAATTTAATTTGCTATCACACGGGTAAATAATAATTAGGTTTACCCACCTTTTAGTAGCATGTATTGTCCTTCTGACATTTGATATTTTTTTCCCATTCATTAAGTATTTCGTAATAAATTGCATTATTCTATTAAAATGGACAAATACGACATTAAAAGTGATTTATCCACATAAATTAAAGTAGTATTTTTGTATCATTTAGTATCATGTATTCTATGATCGTGGTAGGTATATTTGTTTTTTGTAAAATTAAAATTATGATAGTGACAGTTCACTTTAAAATATATTCATGAATAAAATGTTTAATATTTATGGCCGTGGGAAAAATAGTGTACATGCCTCGCCCGAAAGTGTCTATCGAATGGTTTTGAGATTACCGAACTCTGCAAGCCTCGTGCGTCAACATTCTCACTCACACAATATCATTCACTTTCCGTTCTCATAATGTACCTAATTTATACTCTTTCGTAACGAGTATCGAAAGTGACAAATATCGTGCGAGTATAAAAAATACAATTTTTTACTTTTTAATACACATACAACTTTCAAATGATATTTCTACTGTCATTAGAACAATCAACGAACAAAAACAACGCGAAACTGCCTGATCATATTGATCACTGAACTATACTCATACTGGAACGCGCGCTGCGTCCGCCAGCCCGAACTGAGAGACAGGGCCGCAAGGGTTATCTCTGTCCTACTCGCGCCAGTGTGCGCATGCGTACATCAGTCTGCTGCCTAAACATATCACTGACGCGCCGCCAAATCACTGACGCGCAACGCATTACGAGAAGGGTAGAAGGACAGGAATGACCCTTGTGGACTATATCTCTCGGAACGCGGCGTTTCTATGGCAGAGACAGCCAATGTGCGTTCCAGTATGAGTATAGTTCAGTGATATTGATTTGGTTTCATAATTGCGATACGATTATAACGTGCTAGCACGATATTGATATGCTAGTTCATAATATTTTCAACAAGTAGGCTTCTATCACGATATCTATTATTTTCTGTAGTGGTTATAGGAACAATTTATTGAAATATTGAAACAAACATGTAAATATACAGCTTCGAGTTTTGGAAAGAGAAATGTTATCGTTCTATAAAGATTGAATTGAAATTCAAGGTCAAATGCCTTATAATTTTAAAACGTTTTTCTGCAAAATTTAAATTTTGAGTTGTGCCGGTATCATCGCAAACGAAAGATATCTTGTTGTAACTTATAAGTTATAGAATTAATAAAATAATTGTCATACCTTTTTTATTAGTTTTGGTTGCCTGAACGATAAGTGCATCAATATATCCTCCTCTAATGTCTGGGCCATCTTCATCTGATTTCTTAAATACTATGTATTTGCCAACATCTATTTCATCCAATAAATCTATATCAGTTTCCATTGCTCCTCCAGAATTGTCTGAATTCTTGTTACTAAGTTCGTTAGAAGACAGTTTGTGATGTGCAACAGGTGTAGGTGTGGACGTTGAAAGCGGCGAAGTGTGTTCTGAACTATCTCGATACACTTTTGGTGATAGTTTACCTCCGATAACTTCAGAATGATTTACCTCTAAGCCTGAACCTTGTTCGGTATGCAGTGGAAATGTAGGTGAAATAGGTGGTGGCGGAGATCCATTAGATTTGTTAGAATTGGCGCGAGACCGCTTAGGGGGAAGTGCCGGCGGTAAACTGCTGCTACTGTTTGGCGATATTGAATTTGGAGAACGAGACGGTGACGTTTGATTTAATTTATGATCAAGACTGACAGAAGCCGGGGGTGTCAGTGTATGATGTGTAACGTGGCTTGTATGCATAAAAGAACAGGATTGAGTACTAGTTAAACTACTGTCCATTGACTGTTGCTGGTGATTTTGCCATTGGGTCTGTACCATATGCATGGAATGTCTCATGAACTCGTCATTTGAATGAGAACAGTTCCCAAACATTTCCATGTATGCCATAACTGAAAAAGTATACAAAATATATATTATTATTGTATTTAAGAAAGGAAGTATATATGTAAGGTTTAGTGTTTTTTGATCCGTGATTATTTTTCTGAAGAAGAAAATAGTGTTTTTTCATCCGATGATTATTAGGTAATCCTAATCCTTTGTCTTCTAGGAATTCATAGCACCTGACGCCCAACAGGGAGGCAAACAACTGCATAGCATTTGGTGACTTACATTATGGATCTTATAAGATTTGAGGAATGGAGTAAAAATTACTGGGATGCAGTCAACAATAAAATTTATAAGATTTGTTTTTTTGCCCTGTTTTTCATGAACAAATTAACTTTTCTCCATTATAAAGCATGTAAAATAAATTTTGTTCATAAATTATTTTTTTCGCCAACCGGACGTATTTGATGCAATTTTGTCATTGTTTTTTGTAAAAAAGGAGGCCATTTGGGGATTGTTTATGATCACCATAGCAATTGTAGGTACCGAAAAGTAATCTGTTCTTCCTAATACAAAAACATTGTTGTTGTCATGGTTATACATTTTAATTTTAATTGTTGCGTAATATGAGGATATGTCAATTTAAATGAAATTACATCTACAAGCGGCTAGCGAAAAAATTTTGTTTCATTCATACAAAAAATGCTTGTTTGAGACTCATAAGATCGCCGAATTCCGCTGCGCGTCGTCCGGCAACCGTCTTATGCCTCGTTTTCATGTATCCGAAATCCGCAGATTTCTTGCGGAATAAAATGGCCGCCATGAATTCCGCCAGTAGTTAAATTATTTTTAACTTTCTGCGGAACTCCGCAAGCTCCGCAAGTTTTGACGTTTAAACTGTCAGTTGTTATAACTTCAAATATATGTTTATTTATGTTGAATATGGAGATGGAATTCGTGGCGGCCATTTTATTCCGCAAGAAATCTGCGGATTCCGGATACATGAAAACGAGGCATTACTCGTCCCAAAATCATGCATTTTTTGTATTAATGAAACAAATAACTAATTTATGTACCTACTCGAATTATGTGTAAAAAAAATTAAATATGATGCCAAGCACATTTTTTAACAACATTTGCCTACAAATATAAATGACAATACAAAAATAATGTGTCACCAGAAGCCATGCGCAAGTAGCTATGGATTCCTAGAAGACAAGGTATTGGGAAAACTTAAAAATCTTCGGACGAATAAACACGGATCAAAAAGCTCGACACCTAATAGAATATCCCAGTTGTTTAACATGGGAAATTTCAAGAACCGTAAAAAATAATGCAGGATTTAATTCACACTTAATTAAGTGCAATTTTAAATTTTACTTAGACCACAAGACGAAAAGGAGGAGATGGTGGATACGTCCTATAAAATTAACGACTTATATCAAAATGTTGTAAGATACATCTCAAGAACCGTACGAAATAATGCAAAATTTAATCCACATTTAATTAAGTGCAATTTTAAATTTTACTTAAACCACAAGACGAAAAGAAGGAGGAGATGGTGGATATGTTCTATAAAATTAACGACTTATATCAAAATGTTGTAAGAAACATTACTTGTAGTAGATGACATTATACTATGTCCATCGAACACATAGAGTAATAAAACTAGTGGGCAGACCCAAAACTGCGCAGTACAATGTGCGCAGAAGTAGGCTTTACAAGCAACAAATTTTAAAAAGCAGAAAAATTAAATAGTTTTATTTGAAATAAATATGGAAGAATTATATATTTTATCATTTATGTATAACATAATTTTAAAAGAAATATGAAGTACAATTTTTATTTACGAACGATTTTTTTGATGACCGATCTCAGCAGTTGAGTTTGCCTAGCAGTGTAAAACTGGCTTACCAATAGCAATACCGTATTTCAATTTCGCGCACATTTGTGGGAGGAGCATCTACTCTATCTGTTCGGTGGACATAGTATAGCAGTAGTAATATAATTATTTATTAAATTAATTATTCGTGCATTTCGAGTGCTTTATGAACTAAATTTTGGTTACAACAGTATTAGGCCAAGCTGTATAGCATTTTTGCTTGACATAAAGCCTAGTAGCAAACCGAGTGTGCGATGATATAAAAGATAATAAGCAGATGTATAGGTATGTGTTCTTCACTCGAGTTTCCGGTCCATTTGTTAGTTATTAACAATTTATTGCAAAAAAACGCGATTTTTGTCTATTTTTGCTTGTAACTTTGAAACTAATGGAGCAATCGGAATGCCCCAATGAAAAGATTTGTAGAGAATTAAAATATCTACAAAATGAGAGGTGGAACGTCTCAATCGGATAATTAGGTCCTGAAAAATTTAGGAAAAACCGGAAAATTAGGCGTTTTTCCGAAAATTCATAGCTCCGTCATTTTTTGAGCTGGAGCGCTGTTACCATAGATACGCCGCTGCTCCTTCCCCACCACTCGACTGCGAGCGCGCGCGCGGCGTTTTTCGCGAACTTTACGAGTGTTTTTAGCATGCTTCCAGGCATCTGATCGAAAAACTGAAATATACGTTTTGTAGTGCACGATGTCAACTTTTCAAAACTTTTTGAAAATTATTATCGGACTTACGGTAACGCATACAGGCCTGCCGGAAAAAAGCGCACTGCAAACTTTGAATCGCGATTTCGCGAAAACTAATAATCCGACAGCACCTACATTTGGCACATATAAATAACATTATAATCCCTACTTTCTCTCAAAATTTTAGCGCTCCAGCTCAAAAAATGACGGAGCTATGAATTTTCGAAAAAACGCCTAATTTTCCGGTTTTTCCTAAATTTTTCAGGACCTAATTATCCGATTGAGTCGTCCGACCTCTCATTTTGTAGATATTTTAATTCTCTACAAATCAATTCATTGGGGCCATTAGTTTCAAAGGTACAAGCAAAAATAGACAAAAATCGCGTTTTTTTGCAATAAATTGTTCATAACTAACAAATGGACCGGAAACTCGAGTGAAGAACACATACCTATACATCTGCTTATTATCTTTTATATCATCGCACACTCGGTTTGCTACTAGTATTTCTGTCACGAGAACGCTGCTTTAAATCCCTATAGCTTGGCCTATATATATACTATCTACAGGTTGGTGGAGGTGAAATATTTGACAATGGAGTTATCATGCTATACTTGATTTCTAAACTAAAAGGAGCAATCTGAAGTTGTCTCACTGAGCCGTATTTACACTGTGTAAATACGAGAAGAATATCACTAGATTTTTTTGGCGGCAAAATTAAATTTAACCTATCAGCGGGCAAACTCGGTATAGTCACTGACAACAGCTGACGAGGCAAGATGGAGAACATTCGTTTGTTTACATTACAAAGTTTATTATTATTTCTGTTATTGATTACTCTTTTTGCCACACAAATTCACATTACTTCGTTTTGTGACACTACTACAAAATGTATCAAGATACCTGGCATGTATGTTTCCTATGTTCGCATTTCACCTCCACCAACCTGTATAATATGTAGGTACTTATCAACTTTCTGATTTTCCTCACTTGTTTTGAATCATGAAAATTCTAGAAAACCATCAAAAGTCATAGTATACCAATAACATTTTTGTCAATTGGAATATTTTTTCAAAAAAATACGCATCTACTGTACTATCGAATTGTCAATATTTTTCAAAAAACATCTCACATTTTAAATTAAAAAATAATAAAATTTTAAATTTTCCCTTTTTTTTTCAAAAATGCCGATTTGCGACTTAACTTTACGAAAGCGGACCATAGGCGTTTAACATGGGAAATATGTTTTTCCTTGCTCAAAAGTGACCAGTTAATTTTAGACAAAAATACTTCAAATAAAAGATTTGGGAAATTACATTCTGCATCAGTAATCACATTTTATTTTACACGGTTATTAACCGAAATAGACGTATTTAAATTTTTTATAAATATTGCTCATTTGAAGTGATAGCCATGGAATTGAAACAAAATTACAAAGAAATGAATCCTGTTTTAACTGTCAGAAATATTAATAGGTATGTTAATAGGTATGTTAAATACAAAAGTTGTTTAATACAACCTGATCTATAATTTAGCACAAATTTTTTTTTTCAAGGCATACTAATTTTCCAGAAAAATATTTAACTTTTATTTTTTAAATGGAACAGCCTGTATATTTTTACGAAATAAAATTCTAAATACATTTCTCTTTACAATGATGTGTAACAAATAAGGGTTTACCTTTAAATTATTGGGTCTATTCTGTACGCTTCTATAAGCACTATAAGCTCTATAACTGTCGTTAGTTACAGAATGTAAGAAAATTGCGATTCTGTATGTTTCTATAGCCACTATGGAGTTATAGAATTTCTATAAGTTTTATGGACAGGATTTTCTGGCCATAAGTCGTTACAGCGCTCTATAACCTATATGAACATGGATAATTTCAATCCAGAGCCTGTTTTTATATTTTTTTTAATGAATGAAGACTACAGAGTATGTTTTAAAATGATTTTGAATTACAACGTATGTTATTATAAAAATATTAATACAAAAATTACATGCCATCAAAAAAAAGATTTTTAAGAGATTGACAATACCCCTTTGATATTTTGGATGATATTACCATAAAGTATTACCGTTTAAATAAACTGTTAGTAGTTAATTTAATTAATAATTTACAAGTTCATGTTTTACCACTATCGCGAAGTACTGCTATAAATACTATTTCACTTGAATGTATTAGCAACTTTAAAATTTTGGGTATCAGACATCAGTTGAAAATTCTTGTCTAAGTCAATTTTTTATTAGTCTACTAAATTTAATAGAAGAATGGACAGAATTTTCAACCACAATAATTTCGAAAAATAATGGTAAACTACGTAAAACATAATCATTTTACATATTATTTATTTAAATATTGTTCATACTGTTCTTCCGCAGTATTAGCCGAACGTTTTCCTTTACTTTTCAGTCTAAAAATAAACAATTTTATTATAGATTCATGAAAAATGATAAATCAGTATATTATAAATTATAAAAACTTAACTTACGATGCCATGTTTTTAAATATCACTTCATATTTATTTATTTAACAAATAAGTATGTTATCATGAACTGTCAACTGTCATAATATATATTATATGAAGCAACATGAAGTTAGTAATTCTATAAATTTGGCACTGTAAGAAAATAGGTTATAGAACGAGATACAGAATACGAAAATCGGTACTCTATAGGAGTCGGTGTTATAGAGCTCTATAGCTTACATTGACTATAGAGTTATAGCGTTATAGAGGTAAAATACAGAATAGACCTATATGTCTAATAAAGCAAATAGGAATACGATAAAACTAGGCTATGATATTCTATTGTTTATACCAGTAATATCTGTAACAATTGACCTATCCTGTCAGAAGGAGTGAATGCGATAGATACAAAGTAACATTGTGTTGAGTGAGACAGCAAGCTGGTGCGCAGTACGCTGCGCGCATGCTTGTGGCAAAAGGAAGTGACGTCAATAGAGCAATCGTGGTGATGAGGGCGTATTTTGACAGATTTGTACAAATGTCAAAATTTAATTTCAATTTTTTTACGATTTTATTAATTTGTTACTTTGTATCTATCGTACTCACTTCCACTAAACCGGATGGCCAATGCCCAAGCATGCGCGCGCAACCGAAGTTCAACAGGATAGGTCAATTTGCACAGTCGTTATAAGCCACTATCAAGTATGACAACTTGGTTTTGTTAAATTATTAGACATAATTTAAAGGTAAATCCTTACTTGTTACACATCATTGTAAAGAGAAATGTATTTAGAATTTTATTTCGTAAAAATATGCAGGTGTTTCATTAAAAAAATCAAAGTTAAATATTTTTCTGGAAAATTAGTTGGGGAGTGTGTCTGTTTCAGGAAACGCCCGGTATATACCTTTTTTTTAAATTTTAACAATTCTTTTTCTGTTGTCTGAATTGATAAAATTTTATAATTTACGTAAAATGAAACGCAGTTCATTTTACAAATAACATAATTAAACAAAAATTTACAAGTGTCAGATCAAATATTACATGTGTGACAAAGATAGATATACCTACTAACCGCCAGCTTACACAGATACAGAGCTACATCAGTTGTGTATATCTTTTACCAATAAAGAATAGTTATTTATTATATAAGGGATAGAAAAAACAGATTTTAGCGCAAGGCGTAATGTTTGTCTCCCGACGCGCAGCGGAGGGTTACAATCACACCGAGCGCTAAAATCTGTTATCTACCCGATCTACCCCATTTAAAAAATTAAGCATAATGAGCAAACCATGACGTATTTTTCAAATAAATTTTAGAATAGTAGGTCGTTACTTGCTCTAATGTTACAGTATTTGCCAAGCGTTGATTGGTGACCAAAGTGACAAACCGTGGACAAAACAATAACTGCTAATTTCTCAGGGGTAGAATAATTTCTATCCCAGGGATACGTTCTAAAAGGTAGGGGAACGATGTAAGGATACACTCTAGCCGTTCTAAATTGCAGTGTGAAATTTACTGGGTAACAAAACGGTGAGTTTATGAACGCTCTAGGGTACACTCAGCGTGTACTTTTCTTCCCCTACTCGGTCAGTGCGTTAAGATTTACCCGTCATGCGCAATAGAAATGTTTATCCGTGTATTTCAACATATTTGATTTATTAACAATTAAAATAACCAAATTCTATCTCAACGGGTTCAAATGTTACAGTAAGATAAAAATTAAATTTTAAGAATTTCATTTTTACCTATTTTCTCTAATTTCAACATTTTTTAAATGTTTCTTACAGGGCTACAAAGCATTTTTAGATAAATTTTATGGCCTAAAAAACATGAAAATATCTTAACGTGTTGATAAGCAGATAGCTACCGATATTATGCACTTTTTCGTACTATCCAAATCCATGTTGTTAACTTGTTTGACGTATGACAGTTCGTGATGACAAATACGTACCCTAGTACGTTCAGAATGTAATGTCACGTGACATTACACTTCCTCTCCCTTCACTCTACCACTTCACTGCGTTTAAGAACGTACCCCTGGAGATGAAACATGACGATTCAGCAACTGACAGCAGGTATTAAATGTCATCATTTTATATAAATGTTATTAAAAAAATCTGATGTGGCCAACACATGACCTCTCGCCATACTCTACTATTTTTATTTTTCCAATATAAGTATATTATTATGTAGTACTTTTGCTCACAAATATACCATTGTAGAAGGGAATTCTTGAATTGTAGTTTTTAGATTATTATTAATGTTTATCATAACCATATAAATAATAAATGACATTTCATATTTTCAATTTGTCAAAATGTCAAAAATTTATTTGACAATAACGCTCAAATATTTTATTTTTTGTTTTTTGGTAGGCAGATAAATCAAAATTATAACAAATTTGTACAATTTTAACTTCTTGTAATTGGAAAATGGTGCTAGATAGAAACTACGTTTTGAATACAAATTGTAGATAGTATACATTGTTATTAAAAAAATTATTATTAATCCATAAATTTTGAGGATATTCCAGAAAAATTCTTCAGATCTTCAAGAAACTACCACTTCCGGTTGCACGATCAACACCAAAATCTAATCAGATCTAATCTAGAGTGTCAGAATATTATGTACAAGATGTAGAACGGTGTAGAGTTTTGAAATGTTAGTGTCACTATTTTAGAGAAATAAATTTTTTTCACGACATGCGGAGAAAATAGTGAGGAAAGTAAGTCTTCCCTCTCTAGAGAGGAAAGTAAGCAGTGTTATCACCAATGTAATTTTATTGAAAATCATATTTTATAGTGATATAGGTACTGTAAACTATTATTTTACAATTATTATGTTTTATACTTCCTTTTTCTACAATTTCACGATTTTACAACTTAAATTTAATTTGGCATATTGGTTACAGTGAGACATTTCATTGTTTTTAAACGTTATTCTGACAGGTGGCAGTTATAACCTAACTTTTAGGTATGTGTTTATGCGTTTCTGCTACATTTACAATTTTTTTTAAATATGTCGTGAAAAAAATTTAGTGTCTAACACGAGAGGAAAGCTCTTTTCCACTCTCACTCGATTGCCTCACTCGCTTTGCTCGTGACACAAACTTCAAGCTCGAGTCTGAAAAAGAAGCGCTTTCCTCTCTAGTTGGACAAATAACTATTTAACTAGACTACTAGACATATGTAATATTAATAAAATAAAATTTCGATTCTATAAAGAGCTGATTAGATATTTATAAAATTCAGCGAATCATGAGTAGTAGTGGTACTTTACTTGAAGAACTATTAACATTTTTGTAAAACGCTTCTAAAATATGAAATTTATTACCTATATTATTATAATTTAAGACTGTTAAACAACCTTATGCCCATGTCACACCGGCGTGGCACGAAGCACGGTGCTCGATGGAAAAAAATGAATAAAGCAAAAATTTATCGCCGCTATTCCGTCGAGCATTTTGACATATGGATATTTGTTGCTGATTTCACAGTGAGTCGTCAATATAATTTTTGACATTTGGTGAATAATTGATGTCAAAATAGTAACAGTAAGTAATTAGATAATAAGAATATAATACTTTAAGCTTTTGTAAATATATGAACTAATTTTTGATTTAATTAAAACAAAAACTTGATGAATTTTAATTCTCAGCTGTCAAAAATAATTTTCAAAAACCTTCAAAGTACGAAGTGAAGATAGCAATATACAAATTTTCGTATGGCATTTTGCTATACCGGTGTGACACCCTTTTGACAGCTTTGAACGAAGCAAAATGCCACATCGAGCACCGTGCTTCGTGCCACGCCGGTGTGACATGGGCATTATATATTAAATATTGAAATGTCAAAGCGGAAAGTTATGTGCTGGCCACATTTTTTATTTTGAAATAAACAATTCAAAATTTATATTTATTTTGTGTCAGATGCATACTTTATATAACCAATAATATCTAAAAAGTGTTCAACGTTATATGGTTTTACGGTGCATCAAAGTTTTTTAAATTGTATTTTATTACCTTAAATTTTTGTACATACTATGAGCACAATAAAATAGTAATTTTCGGTTTGTTTATATTCCGATTAAGTGGTAAATGTTTTTCATTTATATATTTTTATTAGATATTTAAATCTTCTCATTAATGATGGCTACCCGATAATTTTTTACGGGAAATATTTTCGTTCTCTGTGAAAATTCCCGGAAATTTCTACAAACACAATTCTTAGAAAATTTATCAGAAACTCTGTTTTGGAAAATCTCAGAAATATGGGCAATTTTCCGGGAATAACCTGAAATTTCTAATTTTCTTAAAACCAAATGATTTTGTAATTTTTCCTATAAAATTCCTCGGAATATTAACTGAAAAATTTCACAAAGAAATCCGAAATTTTTTTTTCGAATTATTCGTTTCCGAGAATTTACTCATCACTTCTTATATCCAATAAATGAAATCTAGATTAATATTGAAGATTTATTTTATACAGGTTGGTGGAGGTGAAATGCGAACATAGGGAAAATAACATGACAATCGAACTTTCATGCCAGGTATCTTGATATATTTTGTAGTAGTGTCACAAAACGAAGTAATGTGAATTTGTGTGGCAAAAAGAGTAATCAATAACAGAAATAATAATAAAATCTAAAAGTGCATGTAAACTTTCTCGTTCTGGTTGTACACATACATTATTATGCAAATAAAATATTTTAATGAAAATAAAAATTTCAATAATATGACAGCTACTTTGACATTGACAGTACTTATTCCACGTATATCAAGATGCCTAGCATGATAACTCCATTGTCATATATTTCCCTATGTTCGCATTTCACCTCCACCAACCTGTATATGTTGAATGTTTAACAGTTTTAAGCTTGCAGTACACAAAATAAACACACATAAAAATACTAATTTGAATTTTATATGTAACTGGGCTCACTTACCCGAGTAAGCCACAGATTGGAACACTAGGAACAGACAGTAACATAAAAATTAGTTACTTTGAATGCAATATAAATGGACTTTAATTATTGTTATGTAAATTATTATACGATATGATACATACAGATTGTTGTAAAAATATAAAAGTCATATTTAATTATACCTATCCCTTTTGATAACTTAAGTAATAAAGGTTTCATATTTTTACAATATACTGCATGTCATACGAGTTATAAATAAATATAAACTTACTATGTCTTTTTTTGGCTGGTAAAGGTGGTGGTTTTGTATCTTCTATGTCAGTTAAACCATTCCCGGTATTAGACTGAGACTGATGCATTAAGCAAGGAATTAATTCACCAGCTATGGAAAGTAAATATTGTTTAGAGAATAAAATTAGTTATAAATGAAATAAAATACTTACTCATATTATCAAGTGGAACATTATCATACGGTGATGGTTGCCGCTCGTACCGGCCACGTCTGGATCGTGTTTTTTGTGGAATTGCAGGTGGAATATTATTTTCACTTGTTAACTGATCTACAACATCACTGTTATCTCTCACCGTTGGTTGTACATGTGATATATCAATAATTTGATTGCTAGATAGACTAGAATGTTGGCTAAATGTAGCTGTTGTACTGGATACAGATTTCTCCATATGCGAAAAACTCTCTACGTCACTTTGAGATGATGAAACTTTATTCTCTGAAGATAGATTTTGTACAGATGTTTCAGTGTGATGCGAGTATACTGAGTTAGTAGATAACTGTTTAAATGAATTCTGCTGAGAACTCCATTGAGAACTAGAACTTTGCTGCGAGCTACGTTTAGATGTGCTGTAGCTCTGCATTGAATTTCTGTGAGAATGGATTGATGCAAAACCAGAGTCAGTATTTGATAATCGATTAATATCAAAAGCTGGTTGTAAATCTGGTATATGGTTCAATCCAGTAATAGCTCCACTAGTACAAAATGTATCTTCATAGTTGCAATTTCCATTGGACCCTACATTGAAACAATTATTAATAATTATAAATTCTTAATGATTTGTTAAACAAATATTTGTCAACAACAAATTGTATTAAAACTTATCACGAAAGAATCCTCAAAGAATCTTTGAAGAATACTTGTGTGAACAGGGCATAACTTAAGGGGAATGTAAAGTCAACCAATATTTACGAATCACAGCCGGACCTGTCTTCGAATCTATCCTACTATCACCTATTTCAATTTATATAATGTCAGATGTTTTTTTATACATATTTTCTCTCTGTCATATAATCCAGATAGATGACAAGTTATGCTTATCAATAACTGTAAGCCTGAAGTTAATATTTTAACCCATTCGAAAACTACAGCTAATTAAACTCAAAATATGAATAAATATATCTAAATTCTTTAAATTTCGGCTGAACAAAGGCACTCATAAATTTTTGAAATAATGCAAATAAAAGAAAAAAGTTCGACAAATTGAATGCCGAAAACCGGAAGTAGATTTTTTTAGAAATGACAGATGAATAAACACAAAAATGATTAATATTGATTTTGTTTTCCCAAAAAATATAATTAAATTGTGGCTACACCAGAGCCTTCAAAATTTTAAAAATTATGTTTTTTTATAGAAAAATGTTTCAGAAATCGAATGTTTAAAACCATTTATCCAATAAAATAAGCCATTTTCCCGTGATGTGGCAAAAACGACTTTATAGTTTGAAAATGTGCGATTTTCTAGCAAACAGTGCCATTTACAAAAAATTCTATATAAGTCTATCTTGTATAGAATTTTGTGCTCTACATTTCAGTTTAACAGTTTTCTTCGTAATGTATACCATTTGCAAGATAAACGCAAAAAACTAAAAATGGTGACCATTTTTTCAAAATGGCGGCTGACGTATACACTACCGGTGTACTTGAACAGATTACAAGAACTCTGCAAATTGTATCGGCACAGTTTCGAAGAAGTGTAGTATTATATTATTTTTCAAGTACATCGCCTGATTCCTGAAACACTTCACACCCCTAGCCCCTCCAACGAATACGTAGCGGGGGACTTCAGGAACTATAGCTGCTACCGGCGAACCTATGTTACTGTGGTTTTCTTAGTAAATGTGAAGCGAAAACTATTTTTGATGTTTTCTAATGTCACATTTTCTCAAAAACTAAGAACAATTTTGACTATTTCTTTTAAAATAGTAATAAATAAAGGTTCATAGTAAATGGGACCGTTAGCGCAAAGCTTAGCATAGGTGGCAGCAGGGAGCTAGTTTCCGAAGTACGTATTACACGATACATACTTAAGTAAAAATAAGAAGACGTACGTATAATGTTACTGCGTGTAATTATGTCTTCTCTGTTGAAGTTTATACAACAATACCTGTGACAATACTACAATTATTATAACCATGTCATAATTATTAAAGTCGGAAAGTCGAAGAGTTAAAAAATGTTTGTTTCAAAGAGGTGCCAAAACATCTTGACGAAAAACAGAATTAATAGAAAGGTTACTTGAAATTTAATTTGTATAATAGTTATTTTAATACATAATTCAATTGTAGACTGCATCTTTTTTAAATATTAAGTTATTTTTTTAAATATTAAGTTATTTTCTTTAACTCCAAATTTGTCTCTATGGTCGTTTAGGATTTTAAATCGCGAATTACTTTTGCCATTGCAGTGTACAATGCAGCATTCGCGCATTTTTACTTTCATTGATTCGTTTCATACACAGCATGTAGACAGGTTTGACGTTTCTAAGTCATTTGAAGGTTAAAAGGAATTAGCTCCCTAGCGAACCTATCGGGAGAAATATTGCGCTAACGGTCCCATTGAGATCAGAAATTGTTATATTTAAACTTAAAAATTTATTATAAATAATAACTTTTTTCATAATATTTTAACCTTATTACAAATTTTTGTATTATCTCATACAGATTCTGAGATATTGTGACAGCAGGATAGGTCATTTCGCAACTTTTCTCAGATCACTTTATATCCCCCTTAATGTATAATTCAACTAACCATGATTCATGATATATGGGATGTCTGAAATATCATTTTCTCGCTGCGAATCATCCGTATGTGCATGTTCCATTAATGCGCGAATTTCATCTTCTTCTCGTGAGTGATTTAAAACAGAATCAAGACTCCCTGCGCTTGCAGATAACAGTGAACTTGAATCTTCTGGTGAACGAGACCGGAAGGACATCCTTTAATAAAAATATTTTGTGTATAAAATATAAAGACAATTTTGTATTAATTTTTTTTTTAAATTGAGCTGACTTCAGAAATATCCTCTAATAATAATTTAAATTTAAACGATTTGAAGTGCGTTCCTGTGTTCATGTGCGACAGCATCAACTAATATTCGTGCACAAGTCCCACAACTAAACTTTACAAAATGTACGATATTTAACGTATATATAAATAAATAAAAATAGAATTTAAAAATAATCATGTATAATTCAATCATGTGTATAATAATACTGTAAATAAATTTCATGATTATAATTTTTTTTTAAATTATAGTTTGGAAGTAGAAAAAATCCGATGTGGCCAATACATGACCTCTCGCCATATTCTACTATTTTACTGAGTGTTTATGAAGGTACTTACTCACAAATAATACCATTGTAGAAGGGAATTCGGAAATTGTAGTTTTTATCATTATAAACTCATTGCATAATATACTATTTTGAAATTCCAGTATCTTTTTGTACATGATATGAAATTTGTTTTTACACAAAATTTGAACTATTATGACAGTGACAGTACAGTTGACATATTTTGCTTGAATCTTGGTTTACATCATCGTTTAAATACATATTACATGGACATAAAACTATTAAAATGTAAATAAAACTATTTATTTGATTAGTAGAATAAGAAGAATTAGGCGAGAGGTCGTGTGCTGGCCACATCAGATTTTTAAAAGTTACTTTAATATTTGTATTTGTACACAGTTGAAAAAAGGGCACTGTAGCATGCTTTTGCTTAATGGTATTATTTTTGCCTTTTGAAAAGTAATTGACGGTACTCTTCCGAGGGTAAACAATTTTTAGGGGCTTTGCCATTCCAAGGCAAAGATGTCGATTTTTTACCAGGACCATGTATGATCGGCCACCATACCGGTACCGATCATACATGACCCTGGTGAAAAATCGACCTCTTTGCCGTGGTATGGCGGGCACTTAGCGACGCGCCAGCGGTATAGCGTTTGTATATCCTTGTTCTATATTTTATTCCGAACAAATATCGTCAAAGAACAGCGTGTGGCTAATGATACATGTCCACTGTAAAAAATGACACGTTTCTGCTAGTATGGCGGCCATTAGGCGACGCCATATTGGTATGGCATATTGCGTTTCCGTACTTTGGCACCCTCCTGAACAACATAAAACAACAATCATCGTGTGGCCTATTCCCCATGGGCATGTCAATTTTTGACACGTTTGGTAATTCGCCCCGTGTAAAAGCTACACTTTAGGGGCGCCATACTTGCGTTTTGGTGGTGGGGGTATTACTCGCTATCAACCCCCAAAACCTTGAAATGTGGCAAATCATACACCCACCTGACCTGCCGGCTCCCGGTCTAACTGTAATATGTGAATTTGGTTTTAGTTAGGCTACTTTTTGCAAAAAAAATTATAGTTCTTCAAGCAAAATACCGATTCCGGTTGGCATTAAAATCAAATTAGATCTTTGTAGATAAATTTTTTACTTGAATATTACATACCTTATAACATTATGTTTTAAACTTTAAAAAGTTACAAACGTAAAATAGAAACAACGAATGGAAATGTTTTAATAATTCCATAATACGGAGGATGTAGCTAAGCGACGAGGTGAAACCGAGTCTCTTTGAACATCCAAGGGGGCTTAAATCGCATATATTCGCGTTATATTCAAAGATTAATCGTATCATCAAAGACAGCTATGTTAGTTAAAACAAATCAACAATTTTATCTGTCAATTAGTTGACAATTCGCGTATTATGGAAGGTTTTAATGTTATTATGGTTGTATCTAACGTATTAAGTCCGTAACTAATGAATTATAAGTATCTAACGTATTATAAGTAACTACCTAACGTATTATGTTGTTTATAATTATCAATAAATGTTGCATATTAAAAGGTAATAACAGTTAAATTGATTCCCTATGTTCGATTTTAAAAAGAACGCTCTAATACATTGCTGTCAAATTCGTAACCATGGATATGAAAGTCCTATGTTTCATGTTAAAATAAATTCACGGTATATACCGGGTGTAGAATTGAAATGTGGCGTATAGGGATTTCAATGTTATTTTTTAAATATTGCTGTATCTCTTTACCTATTCACTTTAGAGCAAAAGCGTAAATACAAAAGATGTTCAGAATAAAAAACTGCATCGAATAAGCTTAATTTTTTTGTTCAAATAGATTTCTTTCACGAAATAAACATGAAATAAAAATGAACAATTTAGGCTAGTTTCAAACTGCCATGTAAAATTAAACAAAACAAAAATATTTATTCACTCTGATAGTTGACAGATTTGAAATAGTTGTTCTAATTGATTTATTGGACCATAAGAAGGATTCACTAATCAAAAAATAAATTAAAAATTGTTTTATTTTCCTTATTTTCTTGCTAAGGTACATTTTATCGTAATTAATTGAAGTGTTTATTTTTTTGATCTGACTAATTCATTTTATTTTTCATGGCACTCTGTAAACAGCTCAAATTTATCAAATTTAATTCACATTTATCTCGTGACAGGAACGTTTTATATCAATAAATAAGGGCTCGTTGGATGCAGTTTTTATTCTGAACATCTTTGGTATTTACAGTTTGGCTCTAAAAGCAATAGGTAAAAACTTAGAGCAAAATTAAAATTTTAACATTGTATTTCCTATAGGTCAGAAAAAAATTCTACAGCCTGTATATACCGGTGTAACACCATACATAGGCGATTAACATTGCATTTCACATTTACGCAGATTCCTGCTCCAAATTTAAACGTAGGAAAATGGTAAAGACGTCAATCGAAAGGTAAAATTATTTCTCACCAGATGCAATTTGTAATTTCGTTCTAAATTTCTTTTATGGCCATTTGCACCACTTCGGTTTAGCGCTAACCTGTAGTTAAAGTGTTGGTTATATAGTAAACTTCGTTGCACAGGTTCTTAACCAGAGGTTAAACAGTCTAATGGGGGTTTTCAAGCCTACGGCTTTTAAAGAAATACTTATTGGATATCAATTTTCAGCATGTATAAGTTATAGCAAAGTGATAATAATTGTTAATTTTGATAGAATTATTACCTTTTTATCGAAATGAAAATGTAAGTCTTTTGAATCGTTTATTGAAATGCGCCATGTGTGACGTAGCCAACATCGCTAGCAAACCAGGAGTTGGTTCGTGCAAGTTCGTTTTTTGTCGTTTGGACGACGGACCACCAGTTGATTTTTCGATTTTTGACACGTTCACCAACGTTCACGGGTTCACGTTGTCGAGTTTGGTTAGGTTCAAACACGATTATTTACAGTTTATTGAAGAATTTTTGTGTTGGTTTTAATCGAAATGAAACGGCATGAAACAGTTTGGTTATGTTTTTCTGTTCAAGTTGACAAGATGTTGACTGTGTAAGGTAAGACCTACGTATCGGTCCTTGTCAGCGCGTTGAACGTATGTTCTAGATGTTGGTGACGTCACACTGTTACACGCGGCATCGATTTTCGCGGCACTTATTTTTTTAAACTTTATGAATTTTTTTCTGGCTTATTAGCAACTTTTAAGCGAAAAGAAAAAATACGGGTCTTATATTTTAATGTATAGATTAACATATAAAAAAACCAAAAAATCGTGAAAACCCCCATCTTTAGTTAATTTTAACTAGTGGATTCTGTAGGGTTTAAGAGAATAACTAGAAGTTAACCAACAAATTTCGAGGATAATGTCGAGATTTTTGAAATTTTTACTTATATTGCGCAGATTACCAGGACAGGACGAATAGATATAATGAGTTAATCATATTTATGATTTTATTTACTAGATTACGTTTAACAAATTAGTTTTAGACTGAACTGAAAATACTTATACATTGGTACACACAATAATGATAACAAAATAATGTTATACACATTAAATATGTTCAAATTATATGTCCATCGCTATTATTGTTTGTCCTTTTTGCTCGTCGATGAAATAAAATGTCACATTATACGAATTTTATGCCAACTTTTACACTATTTCTTTATAACTTTTTTTTCTCTAAAGTAGCGCCATAATCAATTATAGAATATTTCTATAACATTGAAGATAAATTATTGCAATTATATAAACTCACAAACTCACTTGGTTATTGAAATGTCATTTTCACCTGTCAATAATTATTATGTCAAACCAAACTGATTTATATTTAAAATTGATAACATTTTGTATTTGTATACTTAATTCCGACAGAATAAAACGATTCTAACAGCTACACATAAAAATCATTGCAAAATTCACTAGATTTCTTTAAAACATCACTAGAATATCATTCATTTTTTGATCTAAAATTAATAGTTCTAATATTTATGGATTAACTTAACTATGACCTAAAATTATGCTGTGCAAAGTGCAATGCAAATAAAATTTAACCAGTAGTTAAGGTTAACCTATTGTCAGCTAACTATCAGTTTTAACCCGAACTCGTGCAAATGGCCATTAAAGAACAATATTAGGAATTTTTTAATTCGATATTTTCAAATCGAATCTTACATTTCTATGGTTACTTGGTACAACATATTTTCAAATTTTGACAGTGGTGTCAGATTTGTTTTGTGTTTAATCAAAAAATTTATTCAAACGATGAAAGAGTTTTTATCATAAAAACGTTTTATAATGGAAATAGTTTACGCAGAGTTCGCGATTTATTCGCTGTGCAATTTCCTAATAAGCCAATTTCGAGCGTCAAAACAGTACAAACGTATATTCGGCGATTTGAATCTACGGCAAGTGTTGCGGTGCAAAATAGTACTGGTAAATTTACTTTTGAATAATTGTAAAGGTGAATCTACATGCTAATCATATCTTTACTAGGAAATAGAACTAAACACAAAACAAATCTGACACCTCCGTCAAAATTTGAAAATATGTTGTATCAAGTAACCATAGCAATGTAAGATTCGATTTGAAAATATCGAATTTAAAATTCCTAATATTGTTCTTTAAAAGAAATTTAGAACGAAATTACAAATTGCATCTGGTGTGAAATAATTTTACCTTTCGACTGACACCTTTACCATTTTCCTACGTGGAAATGGGGAGCAGGAATCTGCGTAAATATGAAATGCAATGCTAATCGCCTATGTATACAAATTATGTTATGCACTTAGTGGTGTACTTCGCGATTTGCGCATGATTACCCCTTCCACTAGAATAAGAATTAGAAGATAAGAAATATTATAAAAATGGATGTAGAAGGACTGAGGAGCGACTCTCAAGTAATATCTGACTTGTATTAACTAAAATAAAGTTCTTGTTAAAAATATATAAATTGTATTTTTTTAAAGTCCAAAAGACTTTAAAATATAATTGGCGCAGTCTTAGTAGGATATCAGAGAAACACAAAAAGTAATTGTGTGGTGAATATCAATTCTTCGCTCTGATAAACCAATTAATCACAAAGCAAGAAAATTATTTCTAAAAGAAATAAATAATAATAACTACAAGAACATCAAACGGCTTCAACCTAAGCCCATCAGGGTCTAACCACGACCCATCTCTAAAGACCAGGATCGACAACCTGCTGCTCCGCGTTACCTGATCACGCCTTCTTCAGAGAAGAAGACTTGCTGTTGAGGACCCAGAGCACGTCGTCGAAGAGGTCAACCCACAATTCAACAAGACAGAAACTGAGAACCCGGTGATGCCCGTCAGCCATCAAACTATTTTTACCCTAAATATAATAATAGTGTAAGTTAAAATTTAAAATTAAATTTATTACACAGAAGGGACAACTCTAGTAAATACTAGTAAAAAAGTTGTCGAGGGACCGGCACAGTCCCACACACACAAACTTACTTTCATAACAATTAACAATTAATGTCAGATAACTCTGACGCCGAATCAGAAAAAACAATAGAACAAAATTCTGATACCGAAAATATCGAAAATTTGACTCCTATTCAAATAACATTAAAACCGAGTAGACTACACGAAGTTATTATGGCAAATATTAGCTTAAATGAACTTAGAACATTCTCAGATGTAATTCCACAATATGATGGAAACATCAAAATTCTAAACAATTTTATAAAAGCAGTAGACGAAGTATACGCTACTACAAATACCCTAGCCCTATCACAGCTTCAAAGCACATATCTATTTGGTATTGTAAAAACAAAACTAACTCATGCAGCAGCTGAACTTCTCAGCGAAAATAATTTTAAAGATTGGGAAGACTTAAAAATATATCTAACGTCAAATTTCACCGATAAACTCACACCAGAAACTATTCTACAAGATATCATGTATTGTAAATATAAATCAAATTCCGAAAACACATTAAAATTCATTTTAGAGAAATTTACTCACTATAAATCAAAAATTATGCTAACGGAATATGATTCTAATCAAAAAAATGCGATAACGACAGAAGTACAGAAACTCGTTGTGCGACATTTCATAAGTTTATTACCTACATTTATAAGAGGATCATTTGTAGTAAAAAACCCCAGTACATTAGAACAATGCGAGCAGTTATTGAAAAATGAATTCAATTTCGCGAATCAAAGTCAACACCCCTCACCACTCGTTAAACAACCGACTAACAATAGACCACCACCACAAAAATTCCCAACTAATAATTTCCCGTCACAACCAATAAAATTTAAACAAAATTTTTATAAGAATAATAGTTTACCATTTGCATCTAAGCAAAATGAAAAAAACGGAATACAGACCAGACAAAAATTCAACCCTCAACCCATGTCAACTCAAACAAGGCAAACGCAGCCTATGTCAGTTCAAACTACCAGACAAAATTATAATATAGAACCCGAGGAACAAACTAACGAAGACGAAGAGACAGAAATTGAAGACCAAGAAATTGAAAATGAACATGACTCTTTTTTAGACGTAAACCCGAATCACGACAACACTATATAATGTCATCATTAACCACTGACTTGCCCTCGTTACAACAAAATGACTTCAATATACTCTTCGATACCGGATCTTCAATAAATCTGATACATCCAAATCTAGTAGAAAAATTAAAATTAAAAAAATTAGATACAAAATTGACATTCAAAACAGTAAACGGTAAATCAAATTGTAACGAATATGTAGAGATTAAAATAAACAACAAATTAATAAAATGTTATATATTCAAATTTCACAAAATGTATAATTTATTACTTGGAATAGAAGCATTTCGTATATTAGATATAAAATTAGATTTCAAAAAAAATAATGTAGTAATAAATGAAAAATGCTATAAATTAAAAGAAAATAAAAACACTGAAGAAATAAACTCGATAGAAATTCGTAATTCGCATCTAAACACAACAGAAAAACAAAAATTAAACCAATTACTCAAAAATTATGATGATCTGTTCCCTAAAGAAAACGAACCACTATCTCACACAAACATTCTTACACATAAAATTATAATGACTGATGAAACACCAATTTACACGAGAAATTACCGATTACCACAAATTTATGAACAGAAAATCGAATTAGGCGAATACAACTTTGAAATAGAATACTTAAACGGAAAACAAAACGTAATCGCGGACTTATTATCAAGACAACGGCCGGAATCAAAAATCACAGAATTTGTTGGAAATGTGTTAGATAAAAACATCATAGCACACGGTGTATCTCGCGATTTCGAAATGTCGAAAGGGATAGCGGCAGATATATCAAATAAATTCGATAGTAAAAATTATTGCAAAAATTACGATTCTCTGAATAAATACTTAGTCATACAAAAATTAGGCGATAAAACAATAATTCATTTAATAACGAAACAAAAATATAACGACAGGCCTTCTATCAAAGACTTAGACAAACCACTAAAAGAACTGAGAGATTATATGATAATGAACGAATTACAAGAAATAAATATCCCCAAAATTGGTTGCGGATTAGATAAATTATCATGGACAGACGTAAAACAGAAATTATACAAAATTTTTGAAGATACCAACATTCAAATTAATGTCTTTAGTTTACCAGAAAATTATCATTTAACAAATGCTAGCGAAAGACCAAACAGCGAACAAGATGACCTAAATACAATACATTCCGATAATGAAAATATCATAGCGGGAATTAAATATATAAATAATCGTCTAAATATAGGAGATAATCAAATTATATTCGACTCGCATAATCAAGAAACGAATATTAGAATTATAAAGCTATTTAATCACAAAAAACAGAGAATGTACGTAACAATAAATGAAAACAACTTTGAACAGGAAACATTAGAATTTTTGAAAGATTACATTATTCCAAAAATTAGATACCTAGCCATATTTAATAAAGCCCTTGATAAGAAACTAACAAAAATTATATCTGAAAATTTTACTCCAGATTCAATAAATATAATAGGAGTAGATCAATTAGTCTCGGATATCGAAAATGAAGAGGAACAATTAGATATTATTCACGAATATCATAACGGTTTCACAAACCACAGAGGAATAAATGCTACGATCCAAGCATTGAAAGAAAAATATTATTGGCCAAAAATGAATAAAGACATAATAGAATATATCAATAAATGCGAATTATGTAAATTAAACAAATATGATAGAAAACCAATACCTACAACAGATAATCTCACGCCAACTCCCGAAAAACCCTTTAATATAATTAATTTAGATTTGTTAACACTAGAAGGTAAATACTTTTTAACCATTATGGATCAATTTTCGAAACACGCACAAGCATATTCCCTCATCAATAAAACAGCCAAAACTATATGTGACGTACTAATAAAATATTTTCAAACGTATATGATACCGGACAAGATAATAACAGATAGTGGAGGAGAATTTAAAAACACGTTAGTTCAAGATCTATTGAAAAGATATGGAATCAATATTCATTTTATTTGTGTAAATAATCCAAAAAGTAATGTAATAGAGAGATTTCATTCTACACTAATAGAATCATTACGAATGATTAATCAAAAAGAAAGAATAAAAGATCAAAATTTAATCCAAAAAGTAGATCTAGCATTAATAGCATATAATAACACAAAACATAACACAACCAAATTTACACCGAATGAAATACTATACGGAACTGATCAAAATAAATATTTTAAACCAGAAGTCACATTAGACAAAACCTTAAATGAATATCAAAATAACATCAAGGTAGTTAACGAATTAGTAAAACTTAGAATCACAAAAGAAAAATTAAGTAGATTTAAAGAAAATGATAATCCGTTACAGTTAAAGAAACAAATATATGTTAAACAAAACCCGAGATTATTGGGAAAAATCCGGAAACCTCTATACAAAAAACATACCCTAAAAGCTTACAACCCCTTATTAGGAAAAATAAAAATTAGCGATTTACACGGTGACAAAAATATACGAATAAATAAAATCAAACAATGACAATGACTATTATTACAGACTATGCCATGGACAACTGACGGACATTTCTAAAAACAATGGATTTCACCTAATTGAATTAGGCGAATGTAAACTAAAAGAATCCGAACAACTAATATATTACAATTACAACATATCGCAAATAGAAATAGAATTTGTTAAAATTACAAACACATTCATTGAAGTACAAAAACAACTAGAAAACAACGGATACTTCTTCCAAAATCTTATAAATATATTAAAATATAGTTACACGGATTTAAAAGATCAAGTTACAAAATTATTTATAAACACCAATAAAAGAACTAAACGAGGTCTAATCAACGGACTTGGATCCATAATAAAAGCAATTACTGGCAATTTAGACTCAAATGATGAAGAAAAATATAATAAACTTTTCGAACAAATACAAAATAATGAAATTACGTTACAAAAACAAAATGAGCTAAATTTAAAACTTACAACGAATATTTCTAAACAATTTAATCAACAGTTAGAAAATATAAAACATAACGAAGAAAGTATTCAAGAAAAATTAAAAATGGTAATATCACAATTAAACAAAAATCAAAATTGGCAGAATATAATTAATATTAACAATCAAATATTAGAATTGATACTAATAATCAAAAATCTTAACGAATTTTGTAAACAAATAGAACTAAGTCTAACTTTTTGCTCATTGCACAAACTACACCCCAGTATTATTACATACGATAACCTGATAAAAATTACCCAAAATAGAAATATATGGAATTTCAATGAACTCATAGAAACACATTGTAAATTCGAAAACAAGCAAATTCAATTTTTAATTACGATACCAAACTTCTCAAAACAAACATATCCACTGTTCCAATTTAGTCCTATTCCCACTTATAATGAAGAGAAAAAATTAATCACAATAAATGAAAATCAAAAATTGTTCTTTAAAACTGGAGTTGAAAATTATATAATTAATGACTGTATTTTAGTTGATAATAAATATATGTGTGTTACTAAATATTTTGAGTTAAGTAATTGTATAATAAGTTTAATATATAAACAAAGGAATGATAATTGTTTGTACCATTATGTGAACATGGAAAACGACATTGAACAAATTCAAAATTCAAATGATATAATAATCATTAGTCCAAATAAACAACAAATTCAAATTAACTGTTTGAATAAAAATTTATATAAAGAAATCCAAGGAATTTATAAAATGAAAACTAACGAAAAATGTCAGATAAATAAAAATGTTTTCGAAATCGTTAATCAACAATATAAAGAAATACAAATCCAAAATTTAGAATTAAATCATGAAAATAAAATAAATGGAACACTAAATTTGCAGAAATTAGAAAAAGTAAAAGAACCCATAACTAATTTACCAAAAATAAAGAATCTCGAAATAAACAACAATTATCACTCTTATTTAATACATATAATATTAGTTATAATAATTATAGGATGTATTGTCAAAATAATATTTAAATATAAGCAAAACTTATGTAAAAAGAAAGAAAACAAAGAAAAAGAAATAGAATTAAATCCTTTAGCCTAATCATGCGAATATCGCAAAGTCTTGCGAGGGAGGAATTATGTTATGCACTTAGTGGTGTACTTCGCGATTTGCGCATGATTACCCCTTCCACTAGAATAAGAATTAGAAGATAAGAAATATTATAAAAATGGATGTAGAAGGACTGAGGAGCGACTCTCAAGTAATATCTGACTTGTATTAACTAAAATAAAGTTCTTGTTAAAAATATATAAATTGTATTTTTTTAAAGTCCAAAAGACTTTAAAATATAATTTACATGTATGGTGTTACACCCGGTAGATGATGGGCGATTTTGTGTGAAATTATCAATTCAAGAATTCAAGTAATGCTACGTGATACTAGACCTAAAAATATGAAGTTATTGTCTGTAAATCTGTCTAAAAGAGGATGTGGCGACTGAAATGCATTAAATACTTTATGTTTGAATGTAATAATGTGTCCCAGTTGTCAAATCTCCCGTAGGTATATGGACCTCTAAATATTGTTCGATTTGGTTGGAATTTGGGGAACCCGAATGAATTTCAACAGTGACTCGACTGGATCCTGAAAAACAACTGAGAACTAAAACGGTATAGTTTTCTATCAAATTTAGTCATTTCGACTATCCCTGAGCAAATAATTATTGGCGCGCCACTGGAATATCTTTGACAGCCTGATTTATTAATCTCAGTCATTCTTAAATACGGTCTAGGTGAATATTATAAAGTTATAACCTTCCATCTTTTTGAAAGTCGGTTAAAAAATTACAAATTACCTGTCAAAGCTGCAACCTAACAGTGAACTATCCGATGTACAACATTCGCCTATGAGTTGTGCTCGTTGAGACCGTTTTTTTGGAGGCAGTGGTGGAGGAGTACCCAAGCTTGTGGAGTCTGTCTCCGGCAGGCATACACTAAACAAGAGATCATATTAATATGAGTCACAATACCACGTACCACATCAATGTATTGTATTCCTAATATCTACTTGTACTCGCGGTTTATATAATATTTGAAATATGTATAGTCTTTTCAAATTTTCAAGACACACACGTCACTTTTGTACGTTCTAAGAAAACATCTTGTATATATTCTTTGTTTAACACACACTTTTCATACAGTGAATTTATTTTAACGTGAAACATGGGCTTTTTCACATCCATGATTACGAATTTGAATTTAACAGTAATGTATTAGAGCGTTCTTTAAAAAAAAAAAACATAAGGAATCAATTTAACTGAATAATTCTTGAACAACATAAGATATTTGACCGTCTGAAATTGTTCCAAGGGACGTTTTCAACCTAAACTTTTAATTGTTCCAAGTACACATCGTATTTCCGGGTAGCAACAGTGTAATAATAATAATAATAATAAATTTATTGCATAAGTAAGTAATAAATGTTACATCGCAAACGTCTACAAAATAAAAAATTTAATTAATTTCGAAATTAATGATTTTAGGCATAGGACATCCTTTATAACATAAGAAGATGCAAAAATACACACAACAGAATAATAAAATATAGGGTGTTCCATTTGAAAATGACGAGTTATAGCCATTTGAAACTGAGTAAATTTGATTCTCTGTATTGAACACCCTGTATAATAACATTTAAAAAAAGTTATGTCAGAACAAAGAGTATAGTTACAGCTGTACAGAAAAAAAAATTCATAATTTTTACTATTAAAATAACTTCAGTACGCCTTTATAAAACAATACGTGTATTCGGCTTTTTTTAGAGAAAAAATTGAATAACTTGGCAACGCCGCGTCAAACTAAAATGAAACTTATATTTTCGTATAGGTAAATAAAATACAATTCAAAATATATAAAAATATATAGGGTGTTTCATTTAAAAAAAGACGAACAATTATTGCCAAGTCGTTATGCAACACCCTGTATATGTGAAAATAATTTTAAGTTATGCTCCTTGAGTAGACGAAAAATTCTGTTAATAAATTTATGCTGTATTTTTAACGACAAGGGAGATATCGACGACGGGCATTTCGATGACTCACCCTGTATATATATATATATATATATATATATATATCAGATTACTATTCTTAAATATAGTGAAACAAGTTTTCGATTTATTCAGGTACAGCAAATTCGACTTGCACCACTCATTTAATTTTTCAAGTTTCTCATTACATCTTTGAACTAGTGTTTGAGAATCTTTATGTGATATTAATATTGAAACATACCAATTAACAAATTCAAGTTGATTCCCTATTTTTCTTTTAAAAAGGACACTCTAATACATTGCTGTCAAATTTGTAACCTCTATTAATTATGGACCGGAAAGAAAGCAACTGTCCGTGGCTCCAAAAAAATCGTATGCAATCCGCAACAATGCAGAGAGGTTGTCTCTTTCTAACCAACGACAGTATTGCTATTGCCAAATTTCAGAGCATGCGCAGTTGTTACATAAAGCTGGGCGTCCATTGGGCCGGTGGAGCGGCGCGGCGCGACGCGGCGCGGTGCGGTTCCGACCTCCAACAAAATGTATAGAATACAATGGAGCCTCGTCCATTAGGTCGGTGGAGCGGCGCGGCGCGGCGCGGAAATTCTCTCCGGACTTGTTGAAGTCGGCGCCGCGCCGCGCTACTCCACCGACTCAATGGACGGCGGGTCGGAATTTGTCGTGTTCAGACATCATCGACGGTTTTCGGCAGTGGACGAACCTACTTTTTTTAAACCGCGCCGCGTCGCGTCGCGCCGCGCCGCTCCACCGACTCAATGGACGCCCAGCTTTAGAAGGAAGAACTCTCTCCCATGACAGTTCGCAGGAGCCAGCCCCTTATGTGTTGAAAGTATACGGCTTTCCCGTCCATAATTAATAGGGGTCAATGCATGGATATGATAAACCCATGTTTCACGTTATGTTCACTGAATACAGTAAACGCAGTGGTAGAGGGCGTGTCTTAAACTTCCAACTCAAGCCAAATTATCAACTCAATAGACCATTTCATAAATTACCGCGGTCCCTACATTTAGTTCTTGAACAAAGGAACTAGGTGCCTTTAAATGGCGGAAATGGAGATGTGGCAGATTAAATTTAAATAATACTATAATAATAATATTGATTTTATAAATAAAAACTTATTATTTAATATAGTAAAGAAACATGCAGAACCCATATTTTATTGCGATTGACATTAAAAATGATGTTTTTTCAAAATCGGCATGAAAATCGTCATTTCCAGACTAATTTGCGGCATGAAAGTAAGGTTTTCATGACTAGGCATGAAAATTTTATTTTCATGCCTAGTCATTTTTACTTTCAACTTTGTTTACTTTTCATGACAACTTTTTCTAAAATTTGTGACAGCTCTGATGATTTGTCACAGCTCTGATGATTTATGCAAACCTATTTTTTATAATTTTAGCTTAATTGCCGATTTAAAAAAAATAGAATACATCACGCGTCATAAAAATGTCTTTGCTTGACTCGGAGGCTTTGAAGAAATGCTCGGACGCTGCGCATCCTCGCATTCTTCAAACGCCTCCTCGTCTGCAATGAAACATTTTCATGACTTGTAATGTAATATACTATTTTTTGACAGTAGTGAAAAATTCCTAGGCAGCAAAAGTAATTGTTACTATGGTGAATCAACAAATTTGACATTTATAAAATTCATCAACATACCTAACCTATTTTGACTTAGGTTAAAGCTTTGTTTGTAATATTATTTTATTTTGTTAATCATTACCATAAGCAAATAAAGCAACAGCTTCAATGTTTCGAAGCAGTATTTTATATAAAGCAATATTGGCGCCAAAATAGATGCATACCAGAGGGCGCTTGCGCATTGCACGTACGAGAAGTATAGTACGAAACTGTATGTGTGAAAAATGGTTGACATAATAATAATTGATGTAAAAGTAAATCCTTTATATGAGACTCGATCGATATTTATTTAAATTTTTGTTTTTGAATCAGATCGGTGCAGTACATTTTGAGATAGCTAGCTGCCATTTTGTTTCAAGATGGTGGACTAACATTTTAATATACCTATGTTTCAAGGCAGATTTTTAGCTATTACTGTACCAAATTTGAACGCAATAGTTACAGTACATTTTGAGATATCTGTCTGCCATTTTGCTTCAAGATAGCGGACTGACATTTTAATATATCTATATCATAAGTTAGATCCTTGGCTATTACTGTACGAAATTTGACCGTAATCGGTGCAGTACATTTTGAGATACCTAGCCGCCATTTTGTTTCAAGATGGCGATTAAACTGAAATTTTGCCACAATGCATTGTTAGGTGACAAACGTCTATTTACAAAATTTCAGCTCGATAGGATCCCGGAAAGTGGGTCATTTTTTATTGTTGTTTTTTTGACGTACTTACGTACGTAAACAGAGATGACGACAAGACGATGAAATTAATATAAAGGATTTAAAAAACTGACTGAATTCTAGTAAGTTTTCATACTTCCATTAAACGTATCCAGTCAAGAAGCATCATCGATTCATTAACTGAATATAATGTAATAAGATAATAATAAAATAAAAATTGTATCTGCAAAGAGCTAATTTGATTTCAATGCCAATCGGAATCGGTACATTGCTTGAAGAACTATTAAAAAAATTACAATAAGTAGCCAAATGCCTAGTGCACACGGAGAAACATTTTGACATGTTTCCTGAAAAAAGTTTCCGGAAACTTCAAAGTTTTAACGGCGCCTATAAAAATGAGGTGTTTTCAGGAAACGTTGTGAAGTGCAACTAACTTATTATTTGTCAAATCGTCCAATGTGACATGTGATCAGAAACATATTTATTAATTTTTAAAAAATCTCCATTTTCTGGAAACTTGTCAAAATGTTTCTCCATGTGCACTGGGCATAACAAAAACAAAATTCACATATTACAGTGTCAAGGCGGGAGGTTATGTGCTGGCCACATCAGATTTTTATAGTTCTATTCGTTACAAAAAAAACATTGTACAAACCTCTTGCGGGAAGAAAAAATCCCAGCATTCGCGTAAATGAAACCCTCGCTTCGCTCGTGTTTCAATTAACCGCTGATGTGGGATAAAAATCTTCCCGCATTTGTAATAGTTATTTACGAACCAAATGCGGAAAGATTTTGATCCCACATGAGCGAATGCTGGGATGGTGTCTTCCCGCAAGAGGTTTGTACAATGTTTTTTTGTAACGAATAAAACTATAATCAAATACATTCAAGTTGTAGTTGTAGTCTGAACATTAAATTTGAGGTTACGATGTTTTTTCTACTCACTACTGCTCACGACTACCGGCAGATGGTGCGCTGCACAGAAGTTTTATTTTCAAATATTGGCAGTATTCAGTGGTCTTCACTAATTATAATTCCAGGAAGTAACACTTTATAAACTAAATTTTATTATTTTTAAGATGATTTTACTCGGAAATGTCTAGAAAAGCCAGTGTTCTTTGCATTTTTCCTGATTCACTACACTGGGAAATTGACATTTCCGATTGTCAATTGCGTGTTTAATATGTCATTTCCTAGGTGATGAGTACAAAAATAACTATTTTCTACGCACTTGGGCACTTTGCAACACTGTTTTGCTGTATTCGGTTAGAGAAAGCGAATACGATAGATATAAAGTAACATGTGTTGAATGAAACAGAAAACTGGTGCGAAGTACGCTGTATGTTACTGGAAAGTGCGGTTAATTTAAATTTGACATTTCTTATTTTTAATTTTTTAAGTGTAGAGGAAAACAGGAAAAGTTTTATTCAATTTAAAGACATTGCGCAATTTGAACAATTTATGCTTGATTTTTTTCTAAACTAAAAGGAGCAATCTGAAGTTGTCTCGCTGAGCCGTATTTACACTGTGTAAATACGAGAAAAATATCACTAGATTTTTTTGGCGGCAAAGTTAAATTTAACCTATCAGCGGGCAAACTCGGCACAGTCACTGACAACAGATGACGAGACAAGATGGCGAACATTCGTTTGTTTACATTACAAAGTTTGTGTGGTGTAAAACTGATGTTACATTTGCCAATCAAAAACGATCAGTTTTAGCATTCCAACTTCAGATTGTTTCGTTTAGTTTAGAAATCAAGTATAGTAACAGGCATGAAACAAATTAACAAAATCGTAAAGAAAAATTGAAATTCAATTTTGACGTTTGTACAAATCTGTCAAAATACGCGCGCATCACACTTCACGTGTTAAATCGCCAGACTTTCGTGGCGAATATGTCAGAAGTTCATAAAAATTTTACTGTGCGTGTATTAGATCATTCATAACACGTAGTAAAAATTTAATGAACATATCCAGAAACTTGATTTACTGGTGAACCTCCTTAAGAATTAACCCTTTAATTAAATGTTGAACCGTAGTGGTAAATTCTATATTCGTTTCTTATGCTCACGCTACACCTATATGAAAAAACTGATGCCACATTATGTTAAGTTTACATATTTACATAGTCAATTAAATATCTTTATAAATAAAAAAAGTTAATATGGGTGCCTCGCTTTCTGCTGACACCAGATAAACCATGTACGTCACAATTTATTGGCGCTGTCGGATTTGAAAAGACAAGAATGGAGTGGTAAATATAGAAATTTAATAACATTCCAAAGATTTCAAATTTCTTTTAAACGTGATGCGCACGTAACATATCGCATTGCGTTTCACATACAGTACGCGAAATGAGAGATGGCCGGGAAAATGTCATATTGGTATACAATATTAATCGAATGGACAAAGATTATCATGAACTTTTTTGGCAGAAACTGCTTCGCTACCTTTATACAGAAGCCGTCCAGCTCGATTTTTCTCTTGGCTCAGATGTGTAGAACATAGCCACATTCTTTCTCTCCCTTACCGCTCCGGCCAACTCTGACTGCATGAACTGTAAATGTTGCGCGACGAAGTAACGTTACTCAGTATTGTTACGATACGTGATTACGTAATAGGAAACGCTATCAGTAAGATAAAATACATGATAATTAAGTATATACCCGGCTGGCAGAGGTGGTTTTGGAGGTGGCGTTGGACTGTCCGGTCGCAGAACAGATTCAGTGCTGTGGCTACTCCGTACAGTGGGAATATTTCCAGTTCCTGGACCACCACCTGATGATTTCTGTTCTAAGGTCTGACGTTCGCGTGGTGTTAGTGGAATATCTGGCAACGAACTGCGTTGGGCGGGTAGTTCCAGACAAGTATTTCGAGATGTATTCGATAAAGGTGCTGCCTGCTTGTGACTTAACTTATCTCGTGCAACCTTGTAAAATTATAATTATCATTAAGTACAGAATAACATGTAAAGTTGAGATAAGGTAAGATGAAGTAAGTGCATTAAATGCTAATAAATTTACTTTCTTATCTAGCAACCACCATGTATGAATTTGGTGTCGAACTATCGTGTACTGTCTCACTGATCTGTAGCCAGTATAGTTGATGAAACAAGGAACATGTGAAATTTTATACGTGTTTGCGTTTAATAATAAAGTTGGTGTCTATTTTCTAATCTTTCAACAGCCATTAGCGTCTTTCGGTTAGATTTTTGGTAACAGGCTATATTTTTACAATATATTTATTAAAAATACAATATTTTTGTCCAGATAAATTTGTTTATACAGTTTTTGGTGGATAAGCACGTTTTAATGTCAAAAAAGTTAGTACCTCCACTTTGCCCAAAAAGAATTTTTAGGCCGATAATTTTGTACTAATTTTGGACATTTTGAACCTTCAAAATCAAAGTTTGACCCAACGTCAATTCAGAGATTGGACAAACTCGATATTCGAGCAATAAATCTGGTACCCTCACCTTTATGAAATATAGAACAAACATGCCTGTAATTTTGCTTAAGGGTTATCACACCCATCATATTGAATATATAAAATTTTAAAAAAGGCAAACAGACTGGATTATATTTTTTGACTAATTTTGCACTATCCATTGCGCATAGTACCGATTTTCAAAATCTACCTCTTGAGGGTTGGTGGTAACCCTCAAGGGATAGTTTTTAGAAATCGGGACTATAGTGCAAAATTAGTCCAAAAATATGTTTGCCTTTTTTTTAAAATTTTATATATTCGATATTATGATGGGGGTGGCGATAACCATCAAGGGATAGTTTTTGAAAATTGGCAGTATGCACAATGAATAGTGCAAAATTTCAGGCATGTTTGTTCTATATTTCATAAAGGTGGGGGTACCAGCTTTACTGCTCGGATATCGAGTTTGTAAAATCTCTGAACTGACGTTGGGTCAAAATTTGATTTTGATGGTTCAAAAATGTCCAAAATTAGTACAAAATTATCGGCCTCAAAATTTTTTTTGGGCAATGTGGGGATACCAACTTTTTTGACATCACGTTTTAGGGTCCCTAGAGTAAGAATTTAAGATTTTCGAGATAATGTCTGTGTGTGCGTGTGTGTGTGTGTGCGCGCGTTTGGTCGAATATTACATTTGTTTCGTTCACTATAACTCCAAAAATATCAAACATTTAAATTTCAAATTTTGTATTTAAGGTTTTAATACGAATTTTTAAGTAGTACTTTTTTAAAAAAATTCGATAAATAATTAATTTAAGACAAATTTTTAAATTTTAAATGAAAGATTATGTGATTATTACTAACAATAATTGGTATTTTATTATTTTTTCTGTATCTGGTATCATTTAAGAATAATAATTAAAGTATATAATACTTATAATTTAGTATTTCGGTATCTTGTAGTCCATGATCGTTTAACATTTGTTACTACGTAAAATTTAAATTATTTTAAATAAAATGACTAAAATACAAGATTTTTTTAAGTGGCGCACCATTGCTAACTCGAGATGTATAAAAGCTACGAAGTTGGTTAAATTAGCAAACAATTTCAATTTTATATGAAACAAATTTTTTTTTAGACCAGTGGTTCTCTAACTACGGGGTGCAACTTTCTTATTTCAAATGCGGACCTTTAATGAATGAAACAAGAATTTTTTAGACCAATGGTTTTTTAAAATTTGCTTATTCGTTTCAGTATTTTTTTCTGAATTCAACAAGATATTAGTTTCATACCCTTGCATAACAAAAACATAAGAAAAACGCTATTGAGAATTATGATAATTTAATTTAAATTTTATTGTTACAAGAGTGCTATGGAAGAAAACAATTGAATATTTTGTTTCATATTAATTGTTAGTGAAACAGATTCTAGTATAACCGTTGTTATACTGCACTGATCAGACCAAATAAGGTGTCCGTAGTTACCGCCACCCTACTGAGTACTTAGTAGTTCGAACCCTGAACTCATACACTCAGTAGCGGTTCTGATCTCCTGATTAAAATCAAAGAACCTTTTCCTTTAACAAATAACAATTAATATGAAACAAATATCCAATTGTTTTCTTCCATAGCACTCTTGTAGCAATCAGATTTAAATTAAATTATCATAATTTTCAATAGCGTTTTTTTCAAGTTTTTGTTATGCCAGGGTAAGAAATGAAATTAATATCTCGTTGAATTCAGAAAAAAATACTGAATCGAATAAGTGAATAAAAAAATGGAACACCCTGTAGAAAAACTTTAAAATGCCCACATAATCTACACTATATGTTTTTCTACAGGTGGTTCCATTTTCGCGTAATCATACGCAACTTTATAATATTTCATGGCATGGCATACTTTCTGAGTGATTATTTATTAATAAAAACATGAATAATTTATGTACTGATCATTTTAGGATTATAATGAATAAGAACTTATAAATAAAAATTAAAGATCTTTAAAATTTTGTAAAAATATATTGAGTGTTCCATTAAATAATATAAAGTTGCATATGATTGCGCGAAAAATGGAACATCCTGTAGAAAAACTTATAGCGTAGGTATGTGGGCATTTTAATGTAAAATAAACTTTGAAAAAATTTCGGTAATATTTAAAATAAATGAGTTAAAAAAATACACACCGATGGACCACTTTGTATATTAATATATTTGTATAATAAGTAAAACGAATAATGTAAGTACGGCGTGAGGTGTTGTGCTGGCCACATTAGATTTTTGATAATGTAACAAGTGCGGCTCACTTCAATAAAAACGTATAAAAAGGTCATATTATTACTATTTATTTTTAATTTATCACAGTGTATTTGTACTTCTATAATATAAACACATTTCGATAATATTCTTTAAGGGTTGCGGAAATACAGAAAACACCATTTCATTACTAAAAAACAATACACCGATAATAGCGTCAATGAAGTCTTTTCCTCGGAAGTCCTCATGAAAAGCTTCGATTTTGATGATGTTTTAAAAAAGGAAGTGTCTATTCGCAGACAACCCGTGTACCCGTGTCGGGTATCTTCGGTTTTACCCGTGTGGATCACCCGTGACGGGTCGGTTTACCCGTGTGACCCGTGTGGGTCACCTATGACGGGTCGGTTTACCCGTGTGGGTAACCTAAACTAACCTAACCTAACCTAAGCTATTATTGACGAGTGTGGATTTGGACAAAAATAATAGTTATTTTCTCTTACAAGTAAACGACTCAGTATATATTAATGTTTTTTTCAGAAGTACTCAATTGCTGTTGAAGTTATGTACATTTTTTAAATTTTGAATGTGTTGAATTAGATGGGATAAGTACCATGCCGCACGGCACAGGCACAACTCCGAAGAATAGCTCCCCGCATAGCTCTGGGAAATCGACCCGTCACAGGTGATCCACAAGGGTCACACGAGTAATTCGTATCCTTACGGTTGACCCATACGGGTCACACGGGTAAATCGACGCGTCACGGGTCACACGGGTAAGTGGACCCGTCACGGGTGACCCACACGGGTCATACGGGTAAACCGACCCGTCACGGGTGACACATTCAAAATTTAAAAAATCTGACGTGGACACCACATGACTTCCTTGTACCTCCTTGTACGCCTTGTGTGTTCATACTTTTCTTAATAACTAAAATGTAGAATAATATAAAAAATTCTTTTAACTTATTATACTAGTATACTCACAAATATATTTTAGTCATTTTATTTAAACTGCAGAAGAAGATATAAAGCATATTTTACTATTGTCACTGTCATGTCATAATCATTTAAATTTTACGTAGTAACAAATGTTAAACGATCATGGAGTGCAAGATACCGAAATACTAAATTATAAGTATATACTTTAATTATTCTTAAATGATAGAAGATACAGAAAAATTTATAAAATACCGATTGTAGATAATAATCACATAATCTTTCATTTAAAATAAAAAAATTGTCTAAAATTAATTATTTATCAAAATATTTTTAAAAAGTACTACTTCCGGTTTATAGATTGAAACCAAAAATAGGAGGTGCACAACTAGATGCTATAACAGTCCTATTTACAAAATTTCAGCTTTCTACGTCTAACCGTATTTGAGTTATGCGACACACATACGTCCGTACATACATACGTACATACGTACAGACGTCACGACGAAACTAGTCATAATGGATTCAGAAAAGGTCAAAACGGATATTTCCATCAAAATCTGAAAACCGAAATTTTTCGGGATTACAATACTTCCTTATTACTCCGTACAAGGAAGTAAAAATGTACATAACTTCAACAGCAATTGAGTACTTCTGAAAAAAAACATTAATATATACTGAGTCGTTTACTTGTAAGAGAAAATAACTATTATTTTTGTCCAAATCAACGCTCGTCAATAATAGCTAAGGTTAGGTTAGGTTAGTTTAGGTTACCCACACGGGTCACACGGGTAAACCGACCCGTCACGGGTGACCCACACGGGTCACACTGGTAAACCGACCCGTCACGGGTGTCCCACACGGGTCACCCATTACGGGTGACCCACACGGGTAAAACCGAAGATACCCGACACGGGCACACGGGTTGTCTGCGAATAGACACTCCCTAAAAATTAACTAGGTACTTTTTGGGGGTGAGCCAGTTTTTTGGGACACCCAGTATAGAATATGAGGCGAGAGGTAAAAATCATCAAAATCGTAGCTTTTCTTGAGGACTTCTGCCTGTCCGTATTCATTGACGCAACTTCTGTCAGCTTAGAACGTAGCGTTGAGTAAGATAGGACGATGATATGCTTGAATCTGATTGGTCGAGACGAGAGGTGGATTTACACCAGCGAACATTGGAGAGATTCGCGATTTCATTTCCGTTTGACATTTCAAGTTTATATAACCTGAAAATAGTAAAACAACGTGTTTCACGACGAAAATGCAACAATTTCGTGTGTTTCTTTTTTACTTCCTTGTTATTTTGACAATTTTTATTTATCTATAGGTAATTTCGCGCCAAAGTTTAAACTAATAGAATGTTTGGGTGTAGAACGGACTGCATTCACAGTGCCACCTACTATGTTCTAAGCTGAAACAGAGTATAGTTTATCTTATAGCCCAAGTCAATCGGGGCAAGTGCGGTTTATGTTGGTTTAAAATAATTTTTCTTTATGAAATTAATCTACGGTAATCAAATGTTAAACACTGCAATAAGAATAGTAAATCTCATACTACAGCACTGCCAAATTGTATGCTTCTACTGCTACTATTTCAATTACTTCCAGATATTCAATGGTTAAAAATCCAACAATTGCATTTTTGGGTATCACTTACCCCACCTTACCTTATAGGTATGTCTTATAAAGGTTATTTGATAAATTAATGAGTATTTCAGAATACTCTGTATTTTCTATACGACTATAATTGCAGTTGAACTCGAGATTAACATTGATAAAACATTTAATAGAGGTGTAATATTTCAATATACTAGCAAAAAAAATATTATAAGCCTTTGAATACTGGCTAATATTTTTGTTCTTTATTTTCATACATGAAATAAATCAGAATAAAACACCAACGTTTCGACTACAAATCAGTCTTCATCAGGATGATATTTGGTTTAAAACTGTATAAAGCTAAAGAATATGATGTTAATTATTTTATAGAAATCTTTCGTCAAAACTAAATAAAACTCACACACATACAGTTATTAGTCATCACTCATCAACCAACTTACTAGGTGACTTTAATGATCGTTAAAAAAAATTGTTAAAGCAAAAATAGTAAATTTTTTAAATAAATGAATCGTAAATTTAAATTATGTAGAATTGATAAGTTATACATCCAACAGTTGACCAAAATAATCTCGCAAATAATATATGGTTGGTCACAAATACTTATTTAGTGCTACTTAAAATTAAATATTTAAAAATTAAATCTAGACTAAATACCGTGATTCGAGACCAGGGTATTTATTTTGTAACTAGAAAGCGAGAACGAATACGAATTCAATATGGCGGAATATAGATCACTGATAATTTTACGATACACGTCAAGCATAATATTCAATATTATCAATAATATTTGTTACAAAGATATTTTTAATTATAGAAAAACTATTAATATTTCAAGATCCATGTTAAAAAAGATACATTATGGTACTAAATTTTGAGGGAAAACAATTTAAAATTGCTCCTATTTTACATTGAGTCTTATGGAAAATGACACTAATTTTAAAATTGTGATGTTAAAATCCAATATCTAACAAGAAAAAACATAATAATTTAATAATATTGCTCAAAATAAAAATCTGAAATTTACCATATTAAGTAAGTACGAAGCATTATTTGATCGAAAAATTCATACAATACATTGTTGCGAATAATTAGATAAAATAAGAGTTAATTTTAATATTACAAATTATGGCCTTATTATTGCATATTTATTAATTTTGTTTTAAATAGTCGATTCCTTGCATTGCTCGTGAGACTGCCTATTTACTATTTTACTTTTATATTATTTAAAAGGTAAAATAATGATTAAAACCAAACCAACCCTGATTGTAATAGTTTTTATCTATATTTTGAAATAAAAATTACCTGTACAAAGTCTTGCACGGCATTTTCCAATAACGAAACGACCTCGGCGACGTTGTCATGTGCAAGTGCCGAACTTTGGTGACCATTAAGTAGCACGTCGTCGCACAGCTTGATAAGGCGAGCCAAGCTTTGATGCACGTGATGTGTAGCAGAACCCAAAGCAGCACTGTTTTCACTTCCTCCTACCAAGGGCTTCAAAGCTGACAAAATGGATAACACTGTATCCAATACTATCGTGCCATTTCCTGGTAACATTTCCAGTTTATCCTTAGCTACCACATCGCGAAAATGTTTCAGAGCCACTTGAACCTGTACAAACAAATCATAATCTTTAATATTTATGAAATGTAATGGGCTATTTGCATGGTATTGAAAATGAGATTTCTACAGCTTTCTATTACTATGTACCTAATGTTAGGTCAAAACATTATGTAAAAATATAAATTTTATTATATAAAACTATATGTTTTAGTAAATATAGAAAGAAAATTTTATGTGACGTCATTATCATGAACAGAAGGAGGAAAGTATAGGTATTAAGAATGAAATATTTAATCACAACTTACTAATCATGAAACGAAAATAAAAAATAAAACATTTTTAAATCACTGGATTGTTAATGGATATCTGATAAACTATGAATGGAATAAAATTAAATGTAATTATATTTGTAAAATGGCAAGAATAGTATTTCTATGAAATTCTAGTTGAAAACAGCGACTCAAAACTGTTTGATTAAAAAACCATGAAATTTAAATTGCAAATTTTGAAACAATTCTTTCAGTTCCGTAATAAGTGAGTATAGCACAATATACAATTTAAGTATATGCAGAAAGTTGAGAAGCATCCTGTATTATGAAAGCAAAGTTTCTGTGTCTAAAAACAGCATCATCCCGGAGGGCCATCATCATGGCTAACACAGGGGTTATTGAATATATTATAAGAATGGGAAAAATGCAATTTATTTTAATTATGAAGTAAAATAAATACAACACATAAATAAATAAATAAATAATATATATATATATATATATATATATATATATATATATATATATATATATATATATATATATATATATATATATATATATATATATATATATATATATATACAGGTGAGTCATCGAAATGCCCGTCTTCGATATCTCCCTTGTCGTTAAAAATACAGCATAAATTTATTAACAGAATTTTTCGTCTACTCAAGGAGCATAACTTAAAATTATTTTCACATATACAGGGTGTCGCATAACGACTTGGCAATAATTGTTCGTCTTTTTTTAAATGAAACACCCTATATATTTTTATATATTTTCAATTGTATTTTATTTACCTATACGAAAATATAAGTTTCATTTTAGTTTTCCGCGGCGTTGCCAAATTATTCAATTTTTACTCTAAAAAAAAGCCGAATACACGTATTGTTTTATAAAGGCGTACTGAAGTTATTTTAATAGTAAAAATTAGGAATTTTTTTTTCTGTACAGCTGTAACTATACTCTTTGTTCTGACATAACTTTTTTTTAATGTTATTATACAGGGTGTTCAATACAGAGAATCAAATTTACTCAATTTCAAATGGCTATAACTCGTCATTTTCAAATGGAACATCCTATATTTTATTATTCTGTTGTGTGTATTTTTGCATCTTCTTATGTTATAAAGGGTGTCGTATGCCTAAAAACATTAATTTCGAAATTAATTAAATTAATGTTTTTAGGCATAGGACATCCTTTATAACATAAAAAGATGCAAATATACACACAACAGAATAATAAAATATAGGGTGTTCCATTTGAAAATGACGAGTTATAGCCATTTGAAATTGAGTAAATTTGATTCTCTGTATTGAACACCCTGTATAATTACATTTAAAAAAAGTTATGTCACAACAAAGAGTATAGTTACAGCTATACAGAAAAAATTATTCTTAATTTTTACTATTAAAATAACTTCAGTACGCCTTTATAAAGCAATACGTGTATTCGGCTTTTTTTAGAGAAAAAATTGAATAACTTGGCAACGCCGCGGAAAACTAAAATGAAACTTATATTTTCGTATAGGTAAATAAAATACAATTCAAAATATATAAAAATATATAGGGTGTTTCATTTAAAAAAAGACGAACAATTATTGCCAAGTCTTTATGCGACATCCTGTATATGTGAAAATAATTTTAAGTTATGCTCCTTGAGTAGACGAAAAATTCTGTTAATAAATTTATGCTGTATTTTTAACGACAAGGGAGATATTGACGACGGGCATTTCGATGACTCATCCTGTATATATATATATATATATATATATATATATATACAAAAACAACACCGCTGTCAACCTGTACACCGACTAACCACGTGACCCACGCTCACACTGCCTTATCTCTTGACTGCGAGCTGCGAGCAGTGTGAGCATAATTGTTATTTTATTTTTAAAGCACTAATGAATACCTAACCTACTTAGATATATTCCGATAATCACATCAAAAAGCGTCAGAAAATTTAGTACTTACCTATATTAGAGTGAAAATGATTATACATATTTGCATTTTCCGGTTTTATAGTTTCACCGGAATTTATTAAAAATCCATTGAGTTTGTTATTAAATTAAAGGGCTAGACACTACTTTATAAAATTGTTAAAAATTATAATGGCCATATCAAGTTTGATACCTCAAATTAAATGGCTAGATAAGGGCTAATAGAGTACTTGCAGGAGGCGTGGCCAATGTTTCGGATTTGGCGGGATTCTGTTTGTGGACAACTGCTGTTCAGGTTAACATTGTGTCTTATGGCGATTTTGGTTCTTATGAGTTATTTTTGTGTTTTTCCAGCAATAATTGCATGTTTCATTTATATTCTATACTTTTCAAGAAAGGTAAGTGTATGTATAATATATTTGTATTAAATAAATACATATAAAACAAGCATATTTTAAATGAAACTTGTATTACTAACACATTAAATGTATAGGTTAAGTTGGTTTTGTATCATCAAGTGCATGGATTTTCACTAATTGTTAAATTAATACACTTAAAACATTTCTTAAAGTGTAAGAAAATATACAAAATATAACGGGTACCTATATTACAGTTTTATAAACTGTTTTTATTATGACAACAGTTCAATACCACACTTTTAACATACGATATTTTAAAAGTGCTTTATATTTAGGATAATTTTAAATAACCAGTATAATATATGAACTTACCTTAATCAACTTTATACGTTTTCTTTTTTTAAAACAACGTAGAATGCGAATAAAATATATTTTTACAAAAGTAAACATGAATACTCCATAAGGCTCCATGTTAAAATTTTGTTGGGTTGTCCACAAACAGGTTCGCGCGCTTAGTTTTTAACTGTCACGTGACTGTTTGTGACCTTGTTGCAAGTACTCTATTAATAAAACAATTTAAATTGGTGGCAGACAATTTGCATTTGTTTTCATCGAATTAGAAATACATGGTTCGCTAGTGAAATGGAAAGATTTGATGTGGGGCTTAGAGCTCGTAGGGGGGTGGTGGGGAGGAAGATCGCCGACTTAACATTATCAGCGTTGTCTACCATTTAGTTTACAATTCATAATTGGACGGGTGAACAGCGGGTTGCCAGTCAAATGGAAAGATTTCAAAATGTAATTAATTTAAAAAGAAATATTTTTTTATTAATGTGAAGTACAAAAGTAGCAATTAAAATTATTTTCCAAATACTACGTTCAGCAAATGTTCTCCATTGAAATTGATGCATTCATGAAGTCGGGTTCTGGAAGTTCAGCATGACCTCTCGCAGGATATTGATAGGTATTGCTGCAGTCTCGTGTTGAATACGTTGTTTGAGGACTGGTATTGTTCGGGGTGGATCTGTTTCAAACACTTTTGACAATACCAGCCCTTAAACAACGTATTCAACACGAGACTGCAGCAATACCTATCAATATGCTGCGAGAGGTCATGCTGAACTTCCAGGCCCGACTTCATGAATGTATCAATTTCAATGGAGAACATTTGCTGAACGTATTATTCGGAAAATAATTTAAATTGCTACTTTTGTACTTCACATTAATAAAAAAATATTTCTTTTTAAATTAATTACATTTTGAAATCTTTCCATTTGACTGGCAACCCGCTAACTAAATGGTAGACCACGTTGATAATGTTGAGTCGGCGATCTTCCTCCCCACCACCTCCCTACGAGCTCTAAGCCCCACATCAAATCTTTCCATTTCACTGGCGAACAATTGCAAATGGTCTGCCACCAATTTAAATTGTTTTATTAATTAGCCCTTATCTAGCCATTTAATTTGAGGTATCAAACTTGATATGGCCATTATAATTTTTAACAATTTTATAAAGTAGTTCTCATCTAGCCCTTTAATTTAATAACAAACTCGATGGATTTTTAATAAATTTCGGTGAAACTATAAAACCGGAAAATGCAAATATGTATAATCATTTTCACTCTAATATAGGTAAGTACTAAATTTTCTGAGAGAATCATGAGATACAGGGACTTTTAAATGATTGATAATTTTTGTATACATTAAAAGTAAGAAATTGTACAAAAACACAACTTTTTTTTTCAAAAATCGGTATCTGACATAAAAAATTAATCAATGGAAAGTTAGGTTTTTTTAACCATGTTTGACAGTACGTATTTTATTATTTTGTTTTTAATTATTATGTGTTTTAATAAATATAAATTTACATGAATGAATAGTTTTTTTTCGTTGATCGTTTATTAATGAGTATCATTAATGCATAAAAATCATACATTAATGACCCTTAGCCTTATTAATGCATGATTTTTATTAATCAACGATATTTTTGAATGTGTCCAACACACGTAATAGAATTAAACGAAATGATTTTGACAGTAAGCTAAAACAATATTTACGTAACATTGATGCGCAGCAGTATTATTTATTCATAATCGGATTATGCAACAATATTAAATAAACAATAATTTAATTGAAAATAATATTAAATTAAAAATAATTTTCCGTTGATCGTTTATTAATGAGTATCATTAATGTAAAAAAATCATGCATTTATGACCCCTATAAATGCATGATTTTTTATTAATCAACGATTTATTGGATGCGTTCAATACATGTAATATTGTATTATATTGACCAGCTCTAAGTTTTACCAAAATACAAAACAGAATTAAAAGAAATGATTTTCATACTTCTAGGTAAATAATATTTACGTAGAATTGCTTTAAAATGAATATAAAAGTAATAACATCATTCTAAAAACGAAAAAACCTAAAGATTTAGTACTGCTAGTGCTAATCAATATTAAGTGAACTGACTGCACCCGCTTCTCCCTGAAAACAGTTGATTTTTATTGTTGAGTTGTCCATTGTTGTCGATCGAATTGTGGTGAACATTTGAAGTTGTCCTAATTTGTTATGGAATAAAATTGAAATTTTTTCAAATTAAAAAGGTATGACCAACGGAAAAATATTGTAACTAACTCATGTGTTAATAGGCGATTAATAATCTCAACAGTTAAAAAGTCTCAATTATTAATCGCCCTCATTAACACACTAGTTTGTTAAATAACTATTAATTGCGCATATGTCAAAGTGACAGTTGTCACTGTCAAAGTGACAGCTGTCATTTAGTTACATTTAAAATTCAAGATTTTTAATCTAAATGTGAAATTTTATTCATTTGAGATCCGCGAATCCACCCAGGGTCTGCGGAGCTTGAGCCCGCGTAGCGGGCGATTCCCCCTTGTCACGCGGTGGCGCGACCTAGTGAAAGATACCCGCGTAGCGGGTCAAACGCTAGTGTATGATTATTTCACGAATAAAAAATCTAATGTAGCCAGCACATAACCTCCCGCCTTGACACTGTAATAGGTATATGAATTTGGATTTTTGTTAGGCTACTTTTTGTAAATTTTTACCTCTCGCCTTATATTCTATAAGAGAGGTATTGTAATGGGTCAAAATTTTCGAGTATGAGTTTTTGGTGGATAAGCACGTTTTAGGGTCTCTAGAATACGAATTTAATATTTTCACGATGATGTCTGTGTGTGTGTGTGCGTATGTATGTATGGACGTATGTGACGATTTTTCGTCCACGATAACTTAAAAAGTATCAAACCTTTAATAACAAAATTTCATATTTAAGGTTTTAATAAGGATCTTAACACCGGATAAGATTTTGGTAGAAATCCGCAAACCGGAAGTAGTACTTTTTGGAACTTGATATAGTTTTTCTTAAATAAATTGGTACATTATTTATTTATGACAATTTTTGCAATTAAAAATAAAAGATAATATAATTATCTATGGGTACAGTTAATTTTAAATACAATTTGCTGAATCTGGTAGTATTTAGCAATAAAATAAAGTGCAACTAAGTACCAATATCTTGTTGTCCATGATATGAAATTTGTTTTTACTCAAAATTTGAATTATAATGACAGTGACATTACAGTTGACATATTTTGCTTGCATCTTGGTTTACATTATCGTTTACATATTACATGAACATGAAACTATTAAAATGTAAGTAAAACTATTTATTAGATTAGTAGAATAAGCAGAATTAGGCGAGAGGTCGTGTACTGGCCACAGCAGATTTTTTTATAGTTCTTCAAGCAAAGTACCGATTCCGATTGGCATTGAAATCAAATTAGCTCTTTGTAGATATAATTTTTACTTTATTATTACCTTATTACAATATATCCATTTAATAATAAATCGATGATGCTTCTTAACTGGCTACGTTTAATGGAAGGATAAAAACTTACTGGAATTCAGTCAGTTTTTAATTTATTAAATTTCGGCTCCTATGTACTAGTTTAACATCCAGTTAATAATACATACATATTTATTTTAAAAGTGTTGTGGGTAGGTTTATTTGATCCAAAATACTTCATTATAATTTAATTTATTTAACAATAATGGGACGTTTCGAGCGAAATAAGTTGCTCATCTTCAGCCTACAACTACAATCGTATCAAACATTAATAACGTCATTCTACATTACAATCATCCAAAAATCATTACCTTTAAATAAATGAAACGTTGTACATAAAATGGAAATTAACATACAATAATTTAAGTTAGAAATAGTCAAAAACTTTTGTCAAAAATATAAAACGAGGTCGTGTAGCCATCTATGAAGGTTTTCACAATGTAATGGCGGATCTGACAGATGCAAAACTTCACGCAGCACAGTTGGGGGAATTATATTTTGTTTAAAAAATATTTCCCCAATTTGGCATTATGTTTGAAATCGGTTTGATTGTTTACACATCTGTTTGCATTTTTGTTTATATGCAAAGTTTCTTTCAGTAGCCTATTGTCACGATATTTGGCAGTGTCAATGATCTTAACCTCTTCGAACTTGAAGCCGTGGCCAGATTCGAATGTATGTTGGGTAAGTGCACTGTGTTCAAAATTGTGTGTTTTTATGTTGTATTTGTGCTGATACATTCTTTTTTTCAGTGGCTGTAAGGTTTCTCCGATGTATATTTTGTCACATCCTCCGCATTCAACCTGGTAGACCACATCAGCTCGTTCTTCAGCTTTAATTGGATCTTTTAATTTCGAGAACAATGCTTTCGTACTCTGTGATTTAGAATTCGCAATTTTAATGTTGTTGTCTTTTAATATGTTCTTGATGCCTGTGTTAAGCATGTGATGAAAAGGAATAGAGCAATAAATAACTTTGTTCTGGATTTCGTAATTGTTATTTATCTCTGTGTTCGTTCTCACATTTAGCATGTGCAGTGCAGATCATTGACACTGCCAAATATCGTGACAATAGGCTACTGAAAGAAACTTTGCATATAAACAAAAATGCAAACAGATGTGTAAACAATCAAACCGATTTCAAACATAATGCCAAATTGGGGAAATATTTTTTAAACAAAATATAATTCCCCCAACTGTGCTGCGTGAAGTTTTGCATCTGTCAGATCCGCCATTACATTGTGAAAACCTTCATAGATGGCTACACGACCTCGTTTTATATTTTTGACAAAAGTTTTTGACTATTTCTAACTTAAATTATTGTATGTTAATTTCCATTTTATGTACAACGTTTCATTTATTTAAAGGTAATGATTTTTGGATGATTGTAATGTAGAATGACGTTATTAATGTTTGATACGATTGTAGTTGTAGGCTGAAGATGAGCAACTTATTTCGCTCGAAACGTCCCATTATTGTTAAATAAATTAAATTATAATGAAGTATTTTGGATCAAATAAACCTACCCACAACACTTTTAAACTAATATTGATGATCCTACACATCTTACTAATACATACATATCTTTAAAAATAGTGTCATCAAAATTTCAGAAACTGTGTTAGGCCAAGCTGTATAGCATTTTTGCTTGACATAAAGACTAGTAGCAAACCGAACGGCCGAGCGCGCCTGCTCCTTCCCCACCACTCGACTGCGAGCGCGCGCGCGGCGTTTTTCGCGAACTTTACGAGTGTTTTTAGCAGGCTTCCAGGCATCTGATCGAAAAACTGAAATATACGTTTTGTAGTGCACGATGTCAACTTTTCAAAACTTTTTTGAAAATTATTATCGGACTTACGGTAACGCATACAGGCCTGCCGGAAAAAAGCGCACTGCAAACTTTGAATCGCGATTTCGCGAAAACTTATAAACGACAGCACCTACATTTGGCACATATAAAGAACATTATAATCCCTACTTTCTCTCAAAATTTTACCGCTCCAGCTCAAAAAATGACGGAGCTATGAATTTTCGAAAAAACGCCTAATTTTCCGGTTTTTCCTAAATTTTTCAGGACCTAATTATCCGATTGAGACGTTCGACCTCTCATTTTGTAGATATTTTAATTCTCTACAAATCATTTCATTGGGGCATTCCGATTGCTCCATTAGTTTCAAAGTTACAAGCAAAAATAGACAAAAATCGCGTTTTTTTTGCAATAAATTGTTAATAACTAACAAATGGACCGGAAACTCGAGTAAAGAACACATACCTATACATCTGCTTATTATCTTTAATATCATCGCACACTTGGTTTGCTACTAGTATTTTTGTCACGAGAACGCTGCTTTAAATCCCTATAGCTTGGCCTATGTAGGTATACCGGTATACGTCTGTTCATCTGTCACATTGACATTGTAAAGTAAAAAAAACTCGATCAAAGCATTTTTTAAATTTTGCCTAGATAAATGTTCATATCTAAATACACTCCATGTATCTAATATAGATACCGAATCTTATACAATGTATATTATTTATTACTACTAAATTAATATTACTACTATTCACTTTATATTGATATTTCATAACATCAACTATAATGTCACAACGATTAGTAACGTAGGATACCGTCCCGAAGATCCATGTTCAAATCCAGCAAAATCCAGATAAAATAATTTGTGAAGTTCTAAAGATTCTACTTCTAATACAATCGAAGAAATTAAAAATCGATTAAAGATAACAAATAAATCAGTATTTTATATTTTCTACTTAAATAGCAAAAATCGTCATATCGTCGTTGTTCGGAAAAAACCTCCTATGTGAAACATTAAGTTTGGGCAGTAGACAAAAAAACAAAGTATTTTTTCAAAGCTTTGTACTGTTTAAAAACACATAGAAGATTTTAAAATATATATTTTGAAATCTTACGATTCAGAAAAGTACATAGGAGTTTTTACCAAGCGAAAGAGCATACTATCCTTAATATTATTATACATGAAGGCGATTTTGGCATAAAATGTTTTTTTCGAACAACGACGATATTTTTATTAGATCAAGACGTCATCTTCATATATCAATTTAACGTCGATTAAAGACGTTAAACAGCTACTCGCTGACGCCGATACAACATTGTTTTCTGGTATTTGATGTTACTTGGGTAATTAATTTATCTATACGTTTGACCACAAATACCGTACCTACCTACTATCTTAAATATATCCTAAATTATATTATTATTTAATATGAATGTTAATCACGTGCTCATATATAAGGTATAGGTAATTGAAAATATAAGATGATAATTATTGTACTATATTCAGTAACAGACCTGTCGCACCATAAGTTCTAGATCTCTTGTTGGACTTTTGTTATCCAGAGGCTGTGTAGTGGCGCTAGTATTAAGGTTTCTGGAGGCAGTGCGTGGGCTGTGTGGCCGGCCATGAGATGCAACATTTCCCACGCCGTTACTACCAGGTGGACTCCGCATTTGCGAGATTTTCTCCAAAAAATCTTCTTTGAAAGAGCGCGCACGACGCGCTAGTTTTGTACTACGAAATGATGCCTTGTGGCCACCAGGTCCTGATCCGGATAAAGGAGACGGACTTGGACTGTCTCCTCCAACACTGTCTCCGCTAGTACAGACACCACCTAAACACACAACCACACATTTGTCTTTATTTTTACATTCGTTTATACACTCTATTATTCCTACTTCAACATTCTTATTGTAATAAGTGATTAACTTATAATGTTTACCTATTTGTTAATTAATTAATAATAATAAGTATAATATCACTTCAATAAATTAAATGAAAATATACAAAATATAACAATTGCAGTTCAAAACAACTGTTAATCCGGCGCTACGATGCGTCCAACATTGGATTCAAATTGTTTCAAAATCGGCATGCGAACAGTTGACAAACGCTTCTGCTATACATTCCGAACATTGGATCCAATAATTGATAAAAATATGTTGGATGAAACATCCGTAGACTGTAAACAACTGGAATTGCAGCGTCCAACATTGGATCCAACGCTGTTTTAAAATTGGCTCGCGAACAGTTGCCAAATGTTTCTACTACACACCGCGAATATTGGATCCAATATTTATGTAAATAATATAGACTGCTGGAGATTTCCAGATTATAAAAGAATAAAAGAAAATGGTGGATATTGCATCTTATGTGATCATAGTATCTTGTGCAAAATTAATATTGAATCAAGAAAGACAGAAACGGGCAAAAAATTCTACTCGTGTAGCCGGATATCGAATAAAAACAGTTTCGCGCCAACGTTTGAAGCATTCTTTGACGCGGGTCAAAAATACCGGCAGAAGTCCGAACGTTGGTCTTGGAAAGTTCATCACTTATCGTTTGGAAAACAGTTTTGCCACACGGTTAAAGAATAATTTGGTTTGCCAACATGATCTTTTCTAGCGGTCAGAATGTGTAATGTGATCTAGCATGATCAAAATATCTCTGGCTGTATCAGGGATAGTATATTGACATTGATTTATATGTGAAAATACACTTTAATACTATAAATACTAAATAGTAACTAAAATTGAAATTTAGATGGTGGCTATGTTCCATAATTTACCTTTAGATCGAAAATATTATGACAAAACGCGTTTGAAAATCCTTCATTTTCTACGAGGGAAATCGTCATTATAAATAAATAATTCATCTTCATTATTCAGTTTATAAAACATGTCGATTTTAAAATTAAATTCTTTAAAAAAGTCTCTGTAAGATACTTTATACCGGGTGTAACACCATACATGTATACATAGGCGATTAGCATTGCATTTCACATTTACACAGATTCCTGCTCCCCATTTCCACGTAGAAAAATGGTAAAGGTATCAATCGAAAGGTAAAATTATTTCACACCAGATGCAATTTGTAATTTCGTTCTAAATTTCTTTTAAAGAACAATATTAGGAATTTTAAATTCGATATTTTCAAATCGAATCTTATTACTTGGTACAACACATGGTACAAGAAGACAAGGTATGTTCTTGCGCATATGGGGGTATGGTGGGGGCATTCTCTTACTCTCTCATGCTTGGGTAATCTCTCTCGTACCATGGGCCAGCCGCTTCAAAGAACATGAGTTTTATAATCTTCGATACGTAATATGCTATAATATCCGTGGTCATAATCAAGAAGAAATTGTAGTTAGAAAACGTTTTGTTTGTTAATGTACACAAGAATCGCTGAAAATCTTCATTAAAATGTTTTACAACATTTGAATTGGAGGCGGGATAAAACTAAGATGGCGTCGGCAGGCCCATATGCGCGAACTGAACGAAAACGCGTCCACCTGAAGAAGATACCCTGTCTTCTTGTACCATGGTACAAGATGCTGAAAACATATTTTCAAATTTTGACGGAGGTGTCAGATTTGTTTTGTGTTTAAAAAATGTATTCAAACGATGAAAGAGTTTTTATCATAAAAATGTTTTATAATGGAAATAGTTTACGCAGAGTTCGCGATTTATTCGCTGTGCAATTTCCTAATAGGCCAATTCCGAGCGTCAAAACAGTACAAACGTATGTTCGGCGATATAAATCTACGGCAAGTGTTGCGGTGCAAAATAGTACTGACATCTTTTGTTGGGACTGTACTAGAAATGACTGTCAAAATAAAATAAAATTTAAAGAAATACTAATATTGATAAAAATACAAAATAATGGTTCTTTCGATTATTACTTAATATAATTTACAAATTTCTTCTATTACTAATATATCTTAAGATACATGCATCTGAAATATCGAATTTGTAAACTGTAAACGTCAGTTTGACAGAACATAGCATTGTTTTTTTTCAAATGTGTTAACAATTTTTACCCTGAATGTACTAAAACTTCTGACGTCTTTTTCTGCGACTGTACTTTGACTTTGTAATGACTGTCAAAATAAAATAATTTTTCTTTAAAATATTATTAAAATTGATGCAAATATTAAAAATTATTACGCTCCTACTATTATAACTCAATATAATTAACAAATTGCTTCTATTAATTATATTACTTTAGATAAATGCATTTTAAATGTCGAATTGTAAACGTCAGTTTGACAAATGTAGCGTTATTCAAACGTCAATAGTCATTTGTTGAACTTTTGTTTATACAGTCTCTGATCCACTGTTGAAGTATAGTTTTTAATTAATAAGTCAAAAACTATACTATGTAGAACATTGAGACCTGGTCGCATGAACTCCTTATTAATTGCTTACTATACATACCAATTTTTAAATCGATAGATTAAACCATACATTTGTTTTAACGCAAAAACAAAAAGTCAGTTTTTCACATTTTTCTCAAACAAAAAAAAATCAAAAACAATTGAATGATACATAAAAATGTGCGTCTCGATGACCTCTATCGTCTAGTGAAAAAATCATTCAAATCGAATAATCCGTTCATAACGTTGGGCGGACGCAAACCCGTTGTTAGGCAGACGAAAATATTAATTAAGCCTTTTAGTATACAGAGAGTTTTTTTATAAGTAAACATAGGGCATGTCCTTACTATAGTTACAGTGTTACAGAATGACAGCAATGCATTAGAGCGTTTTTTTTTATCATTAAGGTTAAATATTACGTTTTTTATCTCAAGAACTAGTGCTTTTATTTTTTTCATTTTTTAGTATGATATTACTAGGTACATGTCTAGTACCATGCCGAAGTTTCATTCCATATAATTACAATTTCGCGTTGTTACAGTAAAAAAACGAAAAATAGTAAAAGTTAATTAATACCTTATTTAAGCTAAAAATCATTAATAACTATGCACGAATTTATTTTAAATATATTCCTTTTAACACTAATCAATGTATTTTTGCATTATAATGAATTGTTTATAACGTTATACGCAAAAATTTAAATAAACAGTAAAAATCATTATAAAATTATTATCACAAAAACTGTTGCTTTTATAAGACTGAATTTTATTATGCGCATATAATATAGTCATATTTATTTCCCAAAAAAATCGCGTTAAAAGTAAATATTAAACAAAAGAGATATTAAATAAACAATTAATACCAATGCTTGGAATTCTATAAAAGCATCATATCAGCAAAGACAAAGATCTTCTAGTTCAACACATAGCAGTTTATTATGTTTGAAAGTAAAATAAACGTTTTATTAACATTTTTTGCAAATATAATTTACCGGCCCGACTAGTAGTGACATGAGTAGCGGTAGCGCGTGAGAGATAATGGTACTACACTCCCCTACTCTAACTGCACAACAATACAATGGAAGCCAACAGCTACAGTAGAATCGGGGAGACAGCCGAGGTACGTCATCAAAAAATGTAACTAAATTATGTGACGTCAGCTGTGAACATGTTTACATTAGTTCGTAATGTAATATGATGTGCATGTTGAAACAATGTTGCAACAATCACGAAATGTTGTTTTGAAAAAGACAGATTTAAGAAAAAAGATATAAACCAAACTGGTAAAAAAGAAGCCAAAAGAAAATCAGAAACTCACATAGTAAATCAAGCATATGAACGTACTATAATTCAGTGTTACCACTCGAAGAAAAAAATTAAAATTGATGGATTCATATACGGTAATTTAAATACATATATAAACTAATTTATATTGATTTAATGATAATATAACACGTAGGCATATTTATAAAACTCATTATTAATTTTTGTGTATATTTGGTACAATTTTTGTTTTCGGTTCAGTTACTTTAATATTATAAAGTTTTTCACCAAATGATGACGTACCTCGGCTGTCTCCCCGATTCTACTGTAACACACTAGTCCAGGCAATCTAGAGAAAAAAACCCTCTAACCTGGGCAAAATTGCTTCAGAAGCTTTCTTAACGGTTTTCGGCTCAGAAAATGTCACAGAATAACATATCCAAAATCTGCTAAAATCGGATCACGGGAACACCCCCAAAAATGGGTTCAAAAATTAAAAATGGCCGACATTTTTAGTTTTTTAGCTTTATCTTGTATGTGGATAATACTACGAGAAAACTGTTACCTACTACATTGTAGAGCATAAAATTCTCTACAAAAAGATGCCAACAATTTTTTTTTAACTATTACAGTTTATGAGAAAATCGTGAAAATTAATTTGGTTAATTTCTAATGATTTTAAATCAAGTCGTAATTTTGTCTTATCACACAAATATTGCTCTAATTTTTTAACGGATAATAATATCGATTTGCGGTTTCCAGCATTCGATTTCTAAAGCTTTTTTCTATAAGAGACATAATTTTTAAAAATTTTGGGACAACACTTAAGGCACAGGTGCGATTTATTTGCCGAGGTGAGAAAAACAAATGCCTGTATTTTTTGTGTTTAATTAACTGTCGTTTCTAAACGGGTTAAGATATTGACTTGCGGTTTGCGGCATGCGATTCCTTGGAAAATTCTCTATTTGATGCATTATTTGATAAAAATTCTGGACCTTTATTTAAACTGTAATTTAATTTTTTATTCAGAGAGAAAATTGAGAAATTTAAGTTTTATTAATATAACTAGTGTTTAGTTAACTGTCGTTTCTAAACGGATTAAGATATCGACTTGCGGATTGCGGCATTCGATTTTTCGGTCATTTCTGTATCAGAAATGTTATATTAATTTTTGTTTTGAGCATGAGTTAAACTGAAATGTAATGATTTTCTTAAATACAAAATACAGAAATTTGGTTAATATTTTTCTTGCTTGTGTTTCATTTTTGGTCATTTGTGAACGGAATACAATATTGACTTCTAGTTTCCAGCATTCGATTCTCTGATCCTTTTTGTACTAGATGCCGAAAACCGCAAATCGAAATTTTATTCCGTTAAGAAATTACAGTGCGAATAAGCGGAATTGAAAATTAATTTCAAAATGACAGAATTGATAGTTTACAAAAAATTAAAAAATACGCTTTATAAATAGATATAATACTTTCTCTTAGCAAATAAATTACTTTTATTAAAATCTGATTTACAACAAATATCCAATATGACCAGAGGCGCCCTTAAATTTTTTTCAAGAGGTACACAGTACAAAACCATTTTATTAATTCCTATAACAAATTAATTACTTAGAAAAAAAATTTAAGGGCGCCTCTGGTCATATCTATATTTATATTATATTTATTTGCTAAGAGAAAGTATTATATCTATTTATAAAGCGTGTTTTTTAATTTTTTGTAAACTATCAATTCTGTCATTTTGAAATTAATTTTCAATTCCGCTTATTCGCACTGTAATTTCTCAACGGAATAAAATTTCGATTTGCGGTTTTCGGCATCTAGTACAAAAAGGATCAGGGAATCGAATGCTGGAAACTAGAAGTCAATATTGTATTCCGTTCACAAATGACCAAAAATGAAACACAAGCAAGAAAAATATTAACCAAATTTCTGTATTTTGTATTTAAGAAAATCATTACATTTCAGTTTAACTCATGCTCAAAACAAAAATTAATATAACATTTTTGATACAGAAATGACCGAAAAATCGAATGCCGCAATCCGCAAGTCGATATCTTAATCCGTTTAGAAACGACAGTTAACTAAACACTAGTTATATTAATAAAACTTAAATTTCTCAATTTTCTCTCTGAATAAAAAATTAAATTACAGTTTAAATAAAGGTCCAGAATTTTTATCAAATAATGCATCAAATAGAGAATTTTCCAAGGAATCGCATGCCGCAAACCGCAAGTCAATATCTTAACCCGTTTAGAAACGACAGTTAATTAAACACAAAAAATACAGGCATTTGTTTTTCTCACCTCGGCAAATAAATCGCACCTGTGCCTTAAGTGTTGTCCCAAAATGTTTAGAAATTATGTGTCTTATAGAAAAAAGCTTTAGGAATCGAATGCTGGAAAGCGCGAATCGATATTATTATCCGTTAAAAAATTAGAGCAATATTTGTGTGATAAGACAAAATTACGACTTGATTTAAAATCATTAGAAATTAACCAAATTAATTTTCACGATTTTCTCATAAACCGTAATAGTTACAAAAAAAATTGTTGGCATCTTTTTGTAGAGAATTTTATGCTCTACAATTTAGTAGGTAACAGTTTTCTCGTAGTATTATCCACATACAAGATAAAGCTAAAAAACTAAAAATGGCAGCCATTTTTAATTTTCGAACCCATTTTTGGGGGTGTTCCCGTGATCCGATTTTAGCAGATTTTGGATATGTTATTCTGTGACATTTTCTGAGTCGAAAACCGTTTAGAAAGCTTCTGAAGCAATTTTGCCCAGGTCAAAACGTAAATTGCCTGGACTACACAGGCAGCCACAGTATATTTCTAAATATTTCAGAATCCGTTTCGCCGCCGTCCGTATATCAAGATATTTTGATATTATGCTTATAAAATACGTTTGCAACTATTCGAAGAAAAAAAATACAATTTTTAGGATATTAACCTTCGCCGTCCTAAAATAATTTACAATCTTTGATTCCTAAAACTGGGTCACTGGTGACCCAAATTAAATTATTTATTTTACCTTATTTAGTCAAAATAATAACAAATGTAAAGTAAATTAATTTTATTTCATGTTTTTTCAACATGACTTTATACAAAATTAAGAGTCCGATAAACAAATAAACGAGAATTTATTTATTTTACAATAATTGAAAAAAATAAGTAAAAGTACTTATAACATATTATTATATAATATATTATTATAACAGTATACATGCAGTTCTAAAATTATAAAAAAATAGTTAGAGTAAGGTTTTTTTTTTAAAATGTTAATTATTTATAACTTTAACTTGTGTCCCCACCCTTCATCACGTGAACAATACCATTGGTCTGTACATAAGAATAGTTCATAACTTTTAAAAATAAGTTGATATTTATAATTTTTTTATGTAATATGTCCATTAACATGTTTTAGGAGAATTCACGAGAAGAAATTAAATTTAAAAAATTATTATCAGAGTTATTTAGCAAAAACATGATCTTGGGTCACCGGTGACCCAATTTTAGGACGGCAAAGGCTTGCAATAACCGTAGTGATTATAAGCTTCCATTTTAATTTTTAAATATTATAGGAAAATTATTTGTTGATATTATGTTTATAGAATGCAATTGATTCAACTCGACATAAATAAAAAATCTGACGTGGACACCACATGACTTCCTTGTACGCCTATTAAACTGTTTATACTTTTCTTAATAACTAAAATGTGGAATAATATAAAAAATCTGACGTGGCCACCACAAGACCTCCCGCCATACCTACTTTGTTCTTTTAACTTATTATACAAATATATTAATATATAAGTAGGTACTACTACTACTGCTACTATACTCACAAATATATTTTAGTCATTTTATTTAAACTGCAGAAGAAGATATAAAGCATATTTTACTATTGTCACTGTCATGTCATAATCATTTAAATTTTATGTAGTAACAAATGTTGATCGATCGGACTACAAGATACCGCGAAATACTAAATTATAAATACTATATACTTTAATTATTCTTAAATGATACCAGATACAAAAATATTTATAAAATACCGATTGTAGGTAACAATCACATAATCTTTCATTTAAAATAAAAAAATTTGTCTTAAATTAAATATTTATCGAAATATTTGAAAAAAGTACTACTTCCGGTTTGTAGATTGAAACCAAAAATAGGAGGTGCACAACTAGATGCTAAACAGTCCTAAATACAAAATTTCAACTTTCTACGTGTAACCGTATTTGAGTTATGCGACATAGGTACATACGTACGTACGTACAGACGTCACGACGAAACTAGTCATAATTCCCTTGTAGTCATAATGGATTCAGAAAAGGTCAAAACGGATATTTCCATAAAAATCTGAAAACCGAAATTTTTCGCGATTACAATACTTCCTTTTTACTCTATGTACAAGAAAGTAAAAACTGTGAGGATAAATCTTCAAAATATCGTAGCGTTAGTATAGTTTCATTTATAAAGTTGAAAATTACTAAAATAGGTACTAAGTTCAATTCTTACCACTTTAAAGAAATAACAAAATATAATTATTTAAAAAAAAAAAGTTTATATATTTATATGCTTCCTTTTATTTACTTGAAATTTACGGAAATTATTTGCTGATATTATGTACCTACATAGACTGTAATTGTTTCCACTCGAAATAACAAAATATACCTGAGGATAATTTTTTTTTTAAATTTTGGTTAAATTCTTCCATTTATTTAATTGAAATTTAGGGAGATGATTTTTTGTTGATGTTATGTTTATAGAAAGTAATTGTTTCTACTCGAAATAAATAATAAAAAAGTTGAAAATTATAATTCAGTTCTATATTTACAAAGTGCATTTTCTAACGACGTGAAATAATAACGACATATTAGGATAAATTTTAAAAAATGTAGTGTTCACATGCTTCAATTTATTACCTCTCGCCTCATATTCTATAAGAGAGGTATTGTAATGGGTCAAAATTTTCGAGTATGAGTTTTTGGTGGATAAGCACGTTTCAGGGTCTCTAGAATACGAATTTACTATTTTCACGATGATGTCTGTGTGTGTGTGTGTTTGTGTGTTTGTGTGTTTGTGTGTTCGTGTGTTTGTGTGTTTGTATGAACCGAGGATTTTTCGTCCACGATAACTTAAAAAGTATCAAACCGTTTATAACCAAATTTCTTATTTAAGGTTTTGATAAGTATCTTAACACCGGATAACATTTTGGTAGAAATCTGCAAACCGGAAGTAGTACTTTTAGAAGTTTGGAAAAGTTTTCCTTAAATATATTGGTACATTATTTATTTATGACAATTTTTGCAATTAAAAATAAAAGAAATTGTGATTATCTATGTGTACAGTTAATTATAAATACAAATTGCTGAATCTGGAAGTATTTAACAATAAAATAAAGTACAATTAATATTCTATCTTGTTGTCCATGATATGAAATTTGTTTCTACATAAAATTTGAATTATTATGACAGTGACAGTACAGTTGACATCTTTTGCTTGCATATTGGTTTACATTATCGTTTACATATTACATGAAGATGAAACTATTAAAATGTAAGTAAAACTATTTATTATATTAGTAGAATAAGCAGAATTAGGCGAGAGGTCGTGTGGTGGCCACAGCAGATTTTTTATTTTAAATTTTGGGAAATTATTTGTTGATTATAATGTTTAGAATGAAATTGTGTTCTCTCGAAATAAATAACAAACTGAGAGTATAAACAATAAAAAATATAACGATAATAAACTTAAATTCAAGTTCAAAATTAGTCAAATTAAAATTCAATTCTATATTTACAAAATGCATTTTCTCACGACTTGAAATAATAACGAAATATTAATAAAGTGAAAAAAATTGTAGTGTTTATATGCTTACATTTATTGATTTCAAATTTAGGGAAATTATTTGTTGATATTATGTTTATAGAACGAAATTGTTTTCACTCAAAATAAGTAACAAACTGAGAGGATAAACAATTAAAAAATCGTAGCGGTAATAAACTTCTATTTAAAAAGTTCAAAATTAGTGAAATTATACCTACTCCTAATTCAGTTCTATATGTACAAAGTGCATTTTCTAACGACTTGAAATGATAACTAAGTATTAGGATAAAAAAAACATTGTATAGTGTTTATATGCTTACAGTTATTTATTTGAAATTTAGGAAAATTATTTGTTGATATTATGTTTATAGAATGAAATTGATTTCACTCGAAATAAATAACAAACAGAGAGAATAAACAATTTAAAAACATAGCGGTAATAAACTTCCATTTAGTAAGTTCTAAATTTGTGAAATTATAATTCAGTTTTATATTTACAAAGTGCATTTTCTAAGGATTTGAAATAATAACGAAATATTAGGATAAATTTAAAAAATCTGATGTGGCCAACATAATAACCTCTCGTCACACTCTACTATTTTACTAATATAAGTGTGTATTACTTACTCACAAATATACTATTGTAAGGGAATTCGGGAATTTAGGCAGATTATTTTTTGTTGATGTTATGTTTATAGAAAGTAATTGTTTCCACTCGAAATAAATAACAAACCGAGAGCATCGTAGCGGTAATATGCTTCCAATAAGAAAGTTGAAAATTAGTAAAATTATAATAATTCAGTTCTATATTTACAAAGTGCATTTTCTAAGGACTTGAAATAATAACGAAATATTATAATAAATTTAAAAAATTGTAGTGTCATATGCTTCCATTTATTTATTTGAAATTTAGGGAAATTATTTGTTGATATTATGTTTATAGAATGAATTGATTTCACTCGAAATAAATATCAAACTGAGAGGATAAACAATTTAAAAACATAAATTTATGTTCAATAACGTTCAATAACGTTCAATAAGCGCATTTTTCGAAAATGAGATTTCTGACCATAACAAAGTTAGTCCAGATCGTCTTCGAGTATGTACAGAAAAATGTTAGGCAAGAATATTTTCTAGTTTTAAATAATTTAAAATATCTTGTTAAAAATAATAATAAAATTCAAAAAATATTGTAGAAAAACTGTCGTACAATCCCTAAAAATGTTCCCTTCTGCACTTATATAACTTCAATTTCTGCGTTTTTCAAATGTTATTTTATGCGCTTTTCGTACGTCGATAAGCAAGAACTGATAAAGGCCAAATGCTCTTATATAACGCACCCGAATTTCCTTCATAGGTACATATACACATTTCTATATAATACCAGCCGTCGAGCCCCGAGCCGTCAACTCACTCACGAGTACTCATGGTTGTTTGTATGGACTACTGGGAATGTTTTGTTAATAACAATTAGCTACAACTTATATTTGAAACTTATTTTTTACCTAACACAATTAAGCAACTTATTATATGAAGTTGAAAATTCTACAAATTCTAATAAAATCTCGGTTTATTTGGACTTTATTATATTATAATAAAATTATGAAAATATTATTATTATTATATTTAGTTTAAGAATATTATTGAAATTATTATTTTATATTATTAAATATTATTTAGTAAATTAAAAATAATAGAGTATGGCGAGGTGTTATGTATTGGCCCGATCAAATTTTTATTTTACGTTTACGTTTACCTTACCTTACCTAGTAAGAATTTATATTAAATATATTTATTTATTTTAAATATATCCCTTTTAACACTAATAAATGTATTTTTGCATTATAATGAATTGTTTATAACGTAATACTCAAAAATTTAAATAAACAGTAAAAATCATTATAAAATTATTATCACAAAAACTGTTGCTTTTATAAGACTTAATTTTATTATGTGCATATAACATAGTCATATTTATTTCCCAAAAAAATCGCGTTAAAAGTACATGTTAAACAAAAGAGATATTAAATAAACAATCAATACTAATGCTTGGAATTCTATAAAAGCATCATATCAGCAAAGAAAGGTCTTCTAGTTCAACACATAGCAGTTTATTAAGTTTGAAAGTAAAATAAACGTTTTATTAACATTTTTTGCAAATATAAAGTCACCGGCCGCCTCTGTACCTTACCTAGTAATAAGTATCTACCATATAATTTGTTCATTTCATTGTTTAATACCAAAAGTAAGTATTTTGTCTCTAAGTACTTATAATAAATAATTATAATTTAAATATCCCTATTATTGTTTATTTGTTTCATTACAAATAAATTTATAATATTATTTAACATTACCTATATTTCTTATTATGAAAGTTTCATCTTCCAATTTTTAGAAGCCTGTATACCAAGAAATCCTACAATGTAATGTATTTAACTGGAAATCACATATTTTTGTCCGCTCATGCGCACTTCATGCGAAGACAAAATCCCCACCGCCAGTATTAGTTGCTGGTTTGAATCTTAAATAAAAGGGAGCCATCTATGAACTTTTATTATGACTATTATGAGTAGATCACCGAGTCCACCTATTAGATTTTCTTCTAAATAAAAACGATTGTAGCGCTAACTATTGAGCTAGAAACACACCACACTATAGGTACTTGTCAACGGAGCATCCCGCACCGTCGAAACTCCGCACCGTCGAAACTCCACCCCGTCGAAACTCCACCCCGTCGAATCACCACTGTGTCGAATACGTAGTGCATTAAATGTCCACTGCGTCGAATTTACCCCCTCTCTTTAACAGAACACTAAATACCCGCTCCGTCGAATCACCACTGTGTCGAATGCTGAGTACATGACACGTCCACTGTGTCGAATTTACCCCCTCTCTTTTACAGTACACTAGAAACCCGCACCGTCGAATCACCACTGTGTCGAATGCACAACATGAAATGTCCACTGTGTCGAATTTACCTCCTCTCTTTCGAAGTGTTCCACACCACCGAAAACCACTGCGTATAAAAACCATACCACCTAATAACCACACGTCCGAAAAACCACAGCGTATATAAGTTCCCCCACCACAATGTCCACAGCGTATAATTTATGGGTTTTGTTAGTATTGATTAGTTTATGTCAAAAAAACGGAGTTCTGTTGGACTCAATTAGGGTTTTGTTAGTATTGATTAGTTTATTTTAAAAAAACGGAGTTCTGTTGGACTCAATTAGGGTTTTGTTAGTATTGATTAGTTTATTTTTAAAAAACGGAGTTCTGTTGGACTCAATTAGGGTTTTGTTAGTATTGATTAGTTTATTTTAAAAAACGGAGTTCTGTTGGACTCAATTAGGATTTTGTTAGTATTGATTAGTTTATATCAAAAAAACGGAGTTCTGTTGGACTCAATTAGGGTTTTGTTAGTATTTATTAGTTTATTTTAAAAAAAAAAAGAGATCTGTTGGACTCAATTAGGGTTTTGTTAGTATTGATTAGTTTATTTTTAAAAAACGGAGTTCTGTTGGACTCAATTAGGGTTTTGTTAGTATTGATTAGTTTATTTAAAAAAACGGAGTTCTGTTGGACTCAATTAGGGTTTTGTTAGTATTGATTAGTTTATTTTAAAAAAACGGAGTTCTGTTGGACTCAATTAGGGTTTTGTTAGTATTGATTGGTTTATTTTAAAAAAACGGAGTTCTGTTGGACTCAATTAGGGTTTTGTTAGTATTGATTAGTTTATTTAAAAAAGCGGAGTTCTGTTGGACTCAATTAGGGTTTTGTTAGTATTGATTAGTTTATTTTAAAAAAACGGAGTTCTGTTGGACTCAATTATGGTTTTGTTAGTATTGATTAGTTTATTAAAAAAAAACGGAGATCTGTTGGAGTCAATTAGGGTTTTGTTAGTATTGATTAGTTTGGGTACAAATGTGCAAATCGAAGTGTGAAAATTGATATATGGGTAGCTGGACATTGTGGTGGGGGAACTTTTATACGCTGTGGTTTTTCGGACGTGTGGTTATTAGGTGGTATGGTTTTTATACGCTGTGGTTTTCGGTGGTGTGGAACACTTCGAAAGAGAGGAGGTAAATTCGACACAGTGGACATTTCATGTTGTGCATTCGACACAGTGGTGATTCGACGGTGCGGGTTTCTAGTGTACTGTAAAAGAGAGGGGGTAAATTCGACACAGTGGACATGTCATGTACTCAGCATTCGACACAGTGGTGATTCGACGGAGCGGGTATTTAGTGTTCTGTTAAGAGAGGGGGTAAATTCGACGCAGTGGACATTTAATGCACTACGTATTCGACACAGTGGTGATTCGACGGTGTGGAGTTTCGACGATGCGGTACGCACTCCTTGTCAACGTTAAACATAGGGATAATAGTACGGGAGCCGGGCGCACGTAGTGTCCCTGATATTCCCGCTTGTAAGCCTTTATCACGTTTGGTGAGAATACCCAGCAGAGTGCAAAAGAGGCACGACTTCCAGGTAACCATGTGCCATTCCCCCCCAGGGGAGGAATGAAAAAATCGCAAAATTCGCACATTTTGGGCCGTCTTAAAATTGGTCAAATGATCAATGGAGATGCGAAAACCTCCTAGAGATCAGTTTAAGACGATAATGGTGTGCCGGATCCGAAAAACGGGCCCTCAAAGTTGCAAAAAAATTTCGCAGAATTCGCATATTTTGGGCGTGCTAAAATTTTACATTCTGGTCTATCATGCCGTCAAGAGTAATGAACAAATATTTTAAGACTAGTCAACCGTGCCTGAAAGGCGGAATTTAGGCTCGCGTAGTCCGTAAGCGTGGGGTTGAAATAGATAGTTTGGATTATGTTCACATTATTTTGCATTTGTGTTTATCGAGAAGACGCCATTCCTTAATGAAGAAAAGATTCTGATTCTGCTTGAAACAAAGAGGTCAAAAAAATGGTCGACAAATCTGTCAAATGTCAGAGTGACGGAATAAATATTTTTGTTTTGTTTAATTTTACATGGCAGTCTGAAACTAGCCTAAATTGTTAACTTTTATTTCATGTTTATTTCGTGAAAGAAATTCAAGCTTATTCGATGCAGTTTTTTATTCTGAATATCTTTTGTATTTACACTTACACTGCCTTAATTACAGGACTAAGTTTAAGACCACTTCAGATGGGTCGGTTGTGCCAAATTTTTTACATTTTGAGGCTGTCTTAACGGGCCTAGGTCATTCTAAACCGTCTTAAACAAATTTCAGAGTGGTTTTCGCATCCCCCTTGATAATTCGACCAAATTTAAGACGGCCCAAAATATGCGAATTCTGCGAATTTTTTTTGCAACTTTGAGGGCCCGTTTTTTGGATCCGGCACACCATTATCGTCTTAAACTGATCTCTAGGAGGTTTTCGCATCTCCATTGATCATTTGACCAAGTTTAAGACGGTCCAAAATGTGCGAATTTTGCGAATTTTTTTTTGCAACTTTGAGGGCCCGTTATCCGGGCCCGGCACATCATAATCGTCTTAAACTGATGTCGAGAGGGTCTTTGCATAGCCATTGATCATTTGGCCAAGTTTAAGACGGCCCAAAATATGCGAATTTTGCGATTTTTTCATTCCCCCCTCGGGGGGGAATGGCACATGGTTACCTGGAAGTCGTGCCTCTTTTGCACTCTGCTGAGTATTCTCACCAAACGTGACAAAGGCTTACAAGCGGGAATATCAGGGAGACTACGTGCGCCCGGCTCCCGTACTATAATTAACATACGAAAATAAATATGAAATATAAATTAAAGAAATGATAAATTATTTATTTATGTTTTCTACACTTAAGAACTAGGTAGATACATTAAACTAATGAGAATTTAAGAACTAGGTAGACACTTAAAAAATAATGTGTACAATGGTGACAGAATGAATGTTGAACAATTAAAAAATCGAATTAGTGCTGTTTCCAAAAATATTACTCCCCAGCAAATGCTATAAATTATTTTTATAATCGTTTAGGTGTTTAGGATATTGTTTAGAAGTTAATGGTTCCAATTTTGAGCATTTAATTCGTTTAAAAAAATTCTCAATAGTTTAATGTAGGTATGTACCTATTATAGTTCTTAAAAATATAAATAAATAATTTATCATTTCTTTAATTTATATTTCATATTTATTTTAGTATGTATAATTATCCCTATGTTTACTGATAAAAAAGACGCTCCAATACATTGCTGTCATTCTGTAACACTGTAACTATGGTAAATGACATGCCCTATGTTTACTAATAAAAAAAACTCCCGGTATAAGATGCTTTATATCTTCTTCTGCAGTTTAAATAAAATGACTAAAATATATTTGTGAGTATACTAGTATAATAAGTTAAAAGAATTTTTTATATTATTCTACATTTTAGTTATTAAGAAAAGTATGAACAAACAAGGCGTACAAGGAAGTCATGTGGTGTCCACGTCAGATTTTTCTACATGGAAATGGGAAGCAGGAATCTGCGTAAATGTGAAATGCAATGCTAATCGCCTATATATAATACATGTATGGTGTTACACCCGGTATAGAAAACGTTTTTAATGCCTAGTTAAACCGATACTTAATGAGTTTTTCCTGCAGAAAATATGAAAATTTTAATATTATTTTTTGTGATTGATCTGCTGTCAGAATTTAATGCAGAAAACCGCAAGTCAATATTTTAATTCGTTCATAAATGACAGCTCAAAAACGCAAAAATACTAAAATTTTATTATTGTCTCTAAGATGTTATGTTTGAATTGTGGCCGAACTAGTACTCCTGAAATGTTGAAAATTATGTATGTCACAAAAAAATATCTAAGAAATCGAATGTTTAAGACCAGTAGTCGATATCTTGATTAATTCGAAAATAAAAGCTGTTTTTGCTTGAATAGACAAAATTACGGTTTTGTTAAAAATGACAAGAAATTGTATAATAGTTATTTATATTACAAATGGGATAAGAGCATTATTACTGCAGTACATGAGTGCTGTAAAGCCCGTTTTACATTCAGCAACAAGTTCATGAATTGGTTCATGAACTAGTTCATGAACACATAGTTGCGGAAAAATGTTTCTTCTGTATTACAGTTGGCAACACGTTGAAACAACATTATTATTTATTTTTTACAAGTGTTATCAACATAAACATAAAGCATGTTGGTACTCTGTAATAATTTACATATTGTTGGCTATCTTCATTTATGTTTGTGTCATTTGTTCTGCTTTTATTATAAATTAATTATTTTGTAAGAAAATACAAAATTGAACATATATAAGCTTGATTGACAATTCACATGACACGTAGTCACACTTCATGCCGATGATCATAACCTACTATTTACGACAATTACCAACTCTTTGATTTGCGATTGGCAAAACAAAAAATAACCAGAAATCACCAAATCTGGTGAAATGTTGCGAGGTGCTGAGCAACAAAATTAGAACATGTTCTAATTCACGCAACAAGTTCATGAACTTTCTTGCAACTTCTGTTTTACATTAGGCAATTTATGTTCATGAACCAGTTCATGAATTTGTTGCTGAATGTAAAACGGGCTTTATATGCTTTTTGTAGGTACTCATTACCTAGGAAATGACATATTAAACACGCAATTGACAATCAGAAATTTCAATTTCCCAGTGCAGTCAATCAGGAAGAATGCAAATAACACTGGCTTTTCTAGACATTTCAGAGTAAAATCATCTTAAAAATAATAAAATTTAGTTTACAAAGTGTTACTTCCGGGAATTATAATTAGTGAAGATCACCGAAAACCGCCAATGTTTAAAAATAAAACTTGTGTGCAGCGCGCCATCTGTCGGTAGTAGTGAGTACAAAAAGCATCGTAACCTCAAATTTAATGACAAGACTACAACTACAACTTGAATGTATTTGATTATAGTTTTATTCGTTACAAAAAACATTGTACAAACCTCTTGCGGGAAGACCCATCCCAGCATTCGCGTAAATGAAACCCTCGCTCCGCTCGTGTTTCAAAAAAACCGCTCATGTGGGATGAAAATCTTCCCGCATTTGGTTCGTAAATAACTATTACCCCACTTGTGATTGTTATAGGTATACAAAATTTTATCCACGACTGCTCAAAATGATTAAAAATATAAAAATTGATATTTTTGTTTAAACGTCAGATTTGAAATTTAAAAAATTATACATTTTGACAATTATTGATAGATGTCAGTTTCTATAATTTTGATTTAAAATCAAAGCAACATGGTACATTCAATTTGTTTGAAAGCAGGACATCTGTAAAGCTTGAATTACATTATACTTTTTTCGGCTAGAAACTTTGACAATTTTCATACTTAATTCTAGAATGCTCACTTGGATAATGTAAATCAAGAAAATTTCGATCCAAGTTTCATACTAGAACTGTCCAATTTTCATATTACCAACCTTCTGTATATAACCTCAAAAATAATAAATTTGAGTGACAGCAGAATCAAAAGTAAAAGTAAAGTCTTGAACCGTAATGAGGTATAAATGAACTCCTAAAATAACAAAAACTCTTGTACAATTGTATGAAATGCAACCAGTACTTTACCAGGGTATTAAAAACTCAACAACTGACAATGACAATTACATTTTTTTTAAATTTCAGTTGGCAGCAAGAACTAATTTTAAAACTAGATTCTAGCCGAATTAAGTATCTAAAAAAAGTTCGTTTTTCTAGCCGAAAAAAGTATAATGTAATTCAAGCTTTAGATTTATATTTTTTTTTAAATATAATTTGTAAGTTTATACGTGATATTTATTTATTATTCGTTTATAAATTATTTATTATGGGACAGTAATTCAAAATTGATTTATTTCAAGAATATAATATATAAATAGGTAGACAAGTATAATTATAACCTCAACACTGCTGTCAAATATTGACAAAAATCTTATTTTTATTAGTAGTATCCATGGCTACGAACGAGTGAAGTGCAGTAAATGCGAGAGGTAATAGACAAAAGCACATCATATTACTTCACTAGTAAGGTAACATAACTGATTACCTCACTGAAATGGTGAAATGATGAAAATAATATGACTATTATATCACTGTCGTGGATAAATATAGTTTCACGATTTTCTCGAGAACTGTTCTACTTACAGAAAAAATGGATACACCAAATATAGGTAGGTATAGCAAATTTTATGCTGTACAATATCCTATGTAACAATTTTTCTTGTAATATTAACCATACGAGATAAATAAAGAAAACTAAAAATGGCGTAAATTTTACAAAATGGCGGCCGTCTCTGGTACTTAACACTTTGATACCACTTCTTATAGAAAAGAAAATAGTTTAATTGACATGTATACCAATTTTCACACTTTAATCACAAAATGCAGTTTTGTTTTATAACCTCCGGACTACAATGCAAAAAACCAAACACAACACTAACTGGGATACAAGACTCGGCACTAATTTCATCACAACGCGTTTCGATCTTTCGATCATCATCACGTGAGTCACCTGATGACGATCGTCATTGTGAATATTTTTTGACAGATGGTTTAACCAATCATATTGCGTAATGATGACGTCAAATGACGTAATGCAACCAATAGAATTGAAAATGTAAAATGATGTATCTGACAACATAATTTTGTAGATTAGGTTTTATTTTGTTAAGTTAGTTACAAAAAATAAATAAATTTGTCATTTGTCACATGAAACGTCAAAAATGTTTAGCAAAATTAGTCGTTTTGGTAGTATTTTTAAGAAGAAAAATATTCTTCCTAAATACCATTCGAGATAATAATTTTTTGAGAGAATTTTTGTCTATTCCACGGCAACTTATTGCAATTTCACTCCACAAAACATCATCTGACAATTCCCCTCAACTTCGTTTCGGGAAATTGATAGATGATGTTTTGTGTAGTGAAATTGTTAGAAATAAGTTGCCGTGGAAACGACAAAACAATTCTCAAAAAATTATCATCTCTTATGGTATTACCCCTGACAATGAACTTCGGAAATTCAGATATAATTAATATTAGATTTGTCTTCCCTTCAAAATTTTCTTAATCCGCCATTGTATACATATCGGTACATATTACATATTAATCACAGTTTGTGGTCATAACAGGAAAATTATTTATTTATAAATAATGTGTGTGTGTGTATGATAAATAGTCACCATGAAACCAACAAATAGTGACGTAATACATATAATTATATTAACCGGTAATAATCGTAATGTCATAACGCGTTACGAAAGTACTAATACGGTCGTATACCAATTTTTTTTAATTGATTAAACGAATTAAAGGGTCTAAACAATACGTGTGAAACAAAAATTATTGTTTAAAAATTTATAATTTCGTCAAAAATTAATTTTTATTACATGACCTTCAAAAAGTTGCGCATGTCCGCGAAATGTCAAAAGTACAGTTACAGCAAAGTAGTAAAAGATCACATCACACGTGTTTTAGTACTGTTCACAAACAAGATCAGAATCAGTGAAGCTCAGTTATAGGTGGTTACCAGTATTGACTGACAAATATCAACACGATAAAATAGATTAGCAGTAGATAACCTAAGCTGTCACTTGACATTACATGGCGAAAAACATTCTCATTGGCTACACCAACCCTGACGTAGTGCTTTGCCGCTGTTGGGCTGTTTTAAATGTGGGAGAAAAAACCCACGTTTATAAATTAAAATACTTGTAAAATAAGCAACTTGTTTTAAACTTTTATATTTTTTACAGTAATATTATGTAACCTTTTATTGATTTTTATAGGAATTTACTATACTTTTACCAAAAGTAAACGACCTTATAGAAATCTGTTATGCCAATGACCATTATGGCACACTGGCCGAGGAGCGTGGTGACAAATACTTCAAGTTTTTCGTTGATGAAAAAAACTATAGTTTGTAATAATATCCGTACAATATTCCTATACCCTTCGATCTTTAATAGGCTCCTCCACTGTATTTTTTATATTTTTTTTTTACAAAACTACATAAGAAACTAAGACGATTAGTGAAAACGCGATGTAAAAATTTCGCTTATTAAGCGAGATATGATTTATTTAAAGTCTGGTATTTAGTGGTGACGTCGGTGGTACTTCCAGTGGCACTCAATCAGTTTGTTTTACTAACATTTTTCTTAAAACAAATTATTTATTTATTTCATATGAAAAAGTCGTCTTGCTATGCCAAAAAAGGGAACACGCCACTGCGCCAAATTGCCAAATACCCGCTGTGTCCAATTGCCGCAATGCCAAATTGCCACTATGCCAAAACGCATCCCCACCACTTACATATATATATATATATATATATATATATATATATATATATATATATATATATATATATATATATATATATATATATATATATACATAGTGGCTAAACGCCCCACGTGGGGCTGCGCCGCTTCTGTATGAAGCTCTCTTGATCCTTTTGTCAGGGGGATCGGTCCCGTTTTCTTGGGTATCATATCTTTGAGCAAATCTTCCACCACTTACATACTTGTAATAACGTATGTCGAGAGACTACTGCAAATTTATTTCGACACAGAAGCAATTTGGCCCAGTGGCAATTTGACTCAGCGGCAATCCAACACAACAGCAATATTTAGACATACTGGCAATCGGGCACGCACGCACACACACGCGCACGCATACACATACAAACATTTCTTACGTTAAATGAGATATAGGTACAAAACAAACAGACAGACAGACATACAAACATTTAGCTTATACCTATATTAGATTTTTCTTAAAAAGACAAGATATAGACGCACTATGTATCTATCAGTTTTGTGGTAATTTGCTTGTATTTTAAATTAATTTGTATTTACGTTTCATTCACTTAGTGATATTTTTTTTAAACAATCTTACCAAAATTTCAAAATCTTGCGGTTACCATTTATATCTAAAGTTTCACGTTTTATGTAAAACCACATAGACACATTCACAGGAAAGTTTTTCCACACTATTTTTTATCACTGATGAATGTAGCTAATTGAAGTATTTTGTCACATAAATATTTTATGACACAAAAATTGTGTATTATATTTCCAAAATTTATATTACATTAATATTAATATGATGGTAATTAAAAAATCTAAAATTACCTATTTTAAGAAAGCACAACTACAGAAATACACTTTGAATGATATAATCGAGTTTTTAATTGAGCTTGCAAAGCAAACACCTTGTATTAAAATAACTTCGCAAGATGTGCGATACAAGCTATGGCAACACAACATGTGCGACGACGACAGCTGATGTGAGTCAACTAGAGACTTGCTATGGTGTTTCATTCATCAGACTTTACTACGCAAGATCAAATAAACAAGGACTAAAGGCTGGTTCATAATGGATGTAACTGATTACTTTCTTCTGTGTTCTGTTAACATGACCTATAGATACTGGGATTTTTATACAAAGACGATTCCAAAGCTATGACAATTATGTATAACTTATAATCAGTATTAAATAATTCACATACGTTTCTATAATATTCCATCAGGTTTTAATCTGTATCGTTAAAGGCATTGGCAAGTTATAAATTGACTTTACAGAAATCAAAACTACATTGTACGTTGAGAAACATAGTGATTACAAAAATATTATACTGGTCATAGTTACCGAGATATAAGCCCGTTAAAGTTGACAAGATGACGTCATTACAATAGCTCTGCTTACTATTGTAAGCAAAACAAAAAACAACAAACGCGTTGTGCCTAGCCAAACGAACAGTGAACTGACCGACTGCGGTACTCGGCTAAGATGACGTCATTTCTCTAACTTCAAATAGCTGTAACTTTGTAATAAGTAATCTTACAGACTTGAAACAAAAACTAACCAACTTCTAATTTTATAATTTATTTATTAATACTATTTAAAAAATATCGAAAATAACTTGCCAATGCCTTTAAAAATAATGTATTTCGTGTCTTAATTCAAACTTCACTGGCTTGATGCTTTGAATGATTGTGTAGCTGTTAGAATAGTTTTATTCTGTCGGAATTTTGTATACAAATACAAAATGATATAAATTTTAAATATAATTCAGTTTGGTTTGACAAATATATAATTGACAGGTGAAAACGACATTTCTATAAAAAGTGAGTTTATGGGTTTATATAATTGCAATAATTTATCTGGAATGTTATTTGATGTTATGGAAATATTTTATAATTGATTATGGTGCTACTTTAGAGAAAAAAAGTTATAAAGCAATAGTAAAAAATCTGACGTGGCCATCACACAACCTTCCGCCATATCTAGACTTTAAACAGAAATGTATACGTACCTACAATCCGGTGCCCATTTAAAATATACAAATAAAAATATAAAATATTCAAACACAGAAATTAGTATCACCTGAATCAAAAGATTCATTCACACGGAAACTCTTCTGTGTTGAAGCAATCCTCCGTTCAGTTACTACATTTAATAGCTTACTTATGACTTATATAGCGCTAGTATGCCGAGTATGCCAACTTGTCACCCGTCTCATCTGTCAATATTTTTTATGGAGAAACAAAAATCAACCGAACATGGATTACAAGATTTCAACGTTTTATTTGATAAATTTATTTTTTAAATTTTACTGCAGTTCTTTAATGCTACCAGATAAAGACAATATTTTTATAACGTATATTGCAAATAACTTTTTCTCTTATTCTTATTACAAATAAATACTATATTTATCCAAATTTATAGAAATTTTTGACACTTAATCTTTTCAATCTTCAAAAAATATCACTTCCGGTGAAGATATTTGTACCAAAATCTAATGAGCTCTTCCTATTCGTATACAATTGTAAAATACCAAATATCAAAATTTTTGGGTAATTCGTATTTGAGTTATCCGACAGACGGCATCGGCCCGGACCACACACATACACACACACACACGCACACACACACACATACATACATACAGACATCATCGAGAAACTATCAAAAATCAGTTGTAAGGACCCTAATTCGTGCTCATCCACTAAAAACTCACTACCTGATTTTTTGCATGATTCCAATTTACAGGTAAGCGGAAGGTAAAAATTTGGCATAAAATTCGTACAAAGTGACATTTTATTTCATCGACGAGCAAAAACGACAAAAAATAATAGCGATGAGCATTTCATTTGAATATATTTAATGTGTATAATATTATTTTGATATCATTTTTGTGTGTAGGTACCAATATATAAGATTATGTCAGTTCAGTCTAAAACTAAGTTGTTAAACGTAATCTAGTAAATAAAATCATAAATATGATTAGCTCATTATATCTATTCGTCCTGGTCCTGGTAATCTGCGCAATATAAGTAAAAATTTCAAATATCTCGACATTATCGTCGAAATTTGTAGGTTAACTTCTAGTTATTCACTTAGTTAAAATTAACTAAAATTAGTCTGTTTAACCACTAGTTAAGAACCTGTGCAACGAAGTTTTCAACATAACCAACGCTTAACCATTATCTGGTTACTTCTTCTGTGTTCTGTTAACATGATATACTGGGTGTCCCATTTAACATTATATTCTTGAATATCTTAAAAAGAAAGCATTTTAACGAAAAGTATGCCGAATAAAATCTTCATTGTTTTGAGGGGGACATCGAATTTAGAAAAAATTTCTCCCCTAGCCACCAGGGGAGGCCGGGAGGGGGGTCAACTTTAAAATTTTAAATGGAAACCCCTGTTTTTTATGCAGATTCTAAAAGAGCGTTAAAAATATGTAGGGTTTATTCGGATACTTTTTTTAAATTTCCAACAGGTGGCGCTGTAATCGTGAGTTTGATTTTCCTAAAAAATATTCTTAAATCGTTGTGCTACATATTTACCATTCTATTTTTACCACTCTAACTTTTATCACAGCATTTTTACCACCATTCTTTTTTACCGCTATGCTGTTTTACCGTTAACCCATTTTTTACCACTCAATTTTTACCACTCCAACTTTTACCTTTGCATTTGTACCACTATACTTTTTACCGCTATTTCGTTTTAACCACTAATACATTTTTACCATTACAACTTTTACCACCATACTTTTTTACCGCCATTCCGTTTTACCATTACCATTAATAGTTTGTGGGGCTATAGTACGGTTTTGTTAGTGTAGTAAATACCAAAACCGAGTTTGTGGGGCTCTAGTACGGTTTTGTTAGCTCTGTTAGAGTTGCAAATACCAAAACCGAGTTTGTGGGGCTCTAGTACGGTTTTGTTAGCTTTGTTATTGTAGTAAATACCAAAACCGAGTTTGTGGGGCTCTAATACGGTTTTGTTAGCTTTGTTAGTGTAGTAAATACCAAAACCGAGTTTGTGGAGCTTTAGTACGGTTTTGTTAGCTTTGTTAGTGTAGTAAAAACAAAAACCGAGTTTGTGGGGCTCTAGTACGGTTTTGTTAGCTTTGTTAGTGTAGTAAATACCAAAACCGAGTTTGTGGGACTTTAGTACGGTTTTGTTAGCTTTGTTAAAAAAAAGACGGTGGTAAAAATGGATTAGTAAAAAAACACGTTGGTAAATATGTTGGTGGTAAAAAGAATAAGTAGTATAAATAGGGACGGTGGTAAAAATGGATTGGTAAAAGAATACGTTGGTAAATACGTTGGTGGCAAAAAAGAACTAGTGATAAAAACTAAAAAGGGACGGTGGTAAAAAATGGATTAGTAAAAGTATAATGTTGGTAAAAAATGGATTGGTAAAAGAATTACGGTGGTAAAAAAGGGACGGTGGTAAATAGGGATTGGTAAATATGGGGGCAAATCGGTTAAATTAATAGTGTGTCAATAAATATAAAAAAATAATGACATATGGTGTGTTAATTAATACTTTAAACATCAGAAATATCACTGCTTAACACTCAGAGAGAATTTAGAAAATTAAAATGGTGAAAATGTTTTTGGTTGAATTCTCGGATTTTGTCAACGAAAGGATTCTAAGAATTGTCCCAAGATGTTTACAGTTTTAGTTTTTAAATTTGATTCCTAACTTGTTTTAATTTTTTTAAATTTTATTTACTACGTTATTGACACACTATTAATTTAAGAATATTACCTCTCGCCTAGAGAGGTATAGGGATCGTGAAAAAATTCGATGTCGAGATTTTTGTCAATTAGCACGTTTTAGCACCTTTAGAACCTATTTTGACTATTTTCACGATGATGTCTGTGTGTGTGTGTGTGTGTGTATGAAAGTCTGTATGTACGCCTACTATAGCCTTTCGTCCCGGTTCATTATCTCAAATTCTACTGAATAAAAAATTCTAATATTTTGCATTATACAATTATATATGTTAATGAAGAGCTGAAAAGATTTTGGTAAAAATCCACCAACCGGAAATGGTACTTTTCTTGTAGCACTATAACATTTTTTGCAAAAATTGTATAAAATAATGCGATTGTTACAATTTGACATACCACACATGAAAGAAGAAATTACATTGTACAATATTTAATCTTACTTGTTTCTATATCTTTAACCAATAAAGAAATATAATTTTTTACCTTCCGCTTACCTGTAAAGGAAGGTATTGGAATCATGCAAAAAATCGGGTGGTGAATTTTTAGTGGATGAGCACGAATTAGGGTCCTTACAACTCATTTTTGATAGTTTCACGATGATGTCTGTGTGTATGTGTGTGTGTGTGTGTGTGTGTGTGTGTGTGTGTGTGGTCAAGGGTTGTTAGTCGCATAACTCAAATACGAATTACCCGAAAATTTTGATATTTGGTATTTAACATTTGTATATAAATTGGAAGAGCTCCCTAGATTTTGGTACAAATATCTTCATCGGAAGTGATATTTTTTGAAGATTGAAAAGGTTAATTGTCAAAATTGTATATAAATTTGGAAAAATATAGTATTTATTTGTAATGAGAATAAGAGGAAAAGTTATTTGCATCTTACGTTATAAAAAAATTGTCTTTATCTGGTAGCATTAAAGAACTGCAGTAAAATTTAAAAAATAAATTTATCAAATAAAACGTTGATATCTTGTAATCCATGATCGGTTGATTTTTGTTTCTGCGTAAAAAATATTGACAGGTGAGACGGGTGACAAGTTGGCATACTAGCGCTATATAAGTCCTAAGTAAGATATTAAATGTAGTAATTGAACGGAGGATGGCTTCAATACAGCAGAGTTTTCCTGTGAATGAATCTTTTTATTCAGGTGATGCAAATTTCCGTGTTTGAATATTTGAGATTTTTATTTGTATATTTTAAATGGGCACCGGATTGCACGTATACATTTCTGTTTAAAATCTAGATATGGCGGAAGGTTGTGTGATGGCCACGTCAGATTTTTTAAATATATAATTTTACCTACCACGATTTGTGAATCCCGAAATAGAAATAAAATTTAAAACAAAAATAAAATTGTCAATGTGACAGATAAACAGATGTCTGTGGCAAGGAGGTTTCTCTGTGGTGCAGGGCATGTGTAGAGTGTGGTGTAGAATTTTGAAATGTTGGATATAGTATAGATATTAATTGGACATAGTATAGTATTATGTAAATATGGTATTTATAAAATAAAATTATATATTAAACTAAGAGCTGATTAGATTTGTGAAATATATAATTTATTACCTAATTAAAGCTTAATATTTGGTTAAATACGAGGTTAAATAATAATACTTCAATGTCAAGGCGAGAGGTATTGTAACGGCCACGTCAGATTTTTTTTCAGTAAAATCAAACTTGCACGATTACAGCGCCACCTGTTGGAAATTTAAAAAAAGTATCCGAATAAACCCTACATATTTTTTAACGCTCTTTCAGAATCTGCATTAAAAAATAGGGGTGTCCATTTAAAATTTTAAAGTTGACCCCCCTCCCGGCCTCCCCTGGGGGGCTAGGGGAGCCATTTTGTCTAAATTCGATGTCCCCCTCAAAACAATGAAGATTTTATTCGGCATACTTTTCGTTAAAATGCTTTCTTTTTAAGATATTCAAGAATATAATGTTAAATGGGAAACCCAGTATATTTCTAGATCGGCGGGATAGCATAGTGATTAGGATGCTAGGCTCTGGTTACAGAGGTCGTGGGTTCGAATCCCGGTCAGGTCAGGAAATTTTCACGGCCTGATTTGGATCGGTACCTACTCCCGTTACCATTCCAAGTTGGGATCTAATTAACTTGGCAACCTCTAGCTATCGGACACCGGCTAGAGGCTGTAACAAGGGCTTGCGCCGGGTCGACTGGCAACACACATGGTAGTAAAATAAAAAACTCCGTGGCAAAGTATATAAAGTAAAATATTACAGAAATTGCACATTCAACAGCCAGAAGCAATCTTGAGCCAACGGTTGCATGGAATAGAACATGTTATAATTTTTGTAAGGCTTGCAGGCAATTCACAGTTATTTCTAGTTATTTTTAGTTCGTTATGATACTACCAATTGAACATAAACGTCAAAAAGATTAATTTGTGTTTGAAAGTTAGTGCGTTAGTACTAGTAGTTATAATGCCATTCTATCCTTAATTTCCAACAATATACAATACAACAAATCCAATAGGTTAAGTTGACATAATATGTATAGTAACAAAATATTGGTAAATTTATTAATAAATTTATACATTAAATAAGTAATTGCATGTTGCTGATGTTGCTCAGTGTAACATGAAAAAAATGTCTTCTGCAATTTTTTTGTTCAACTCTGACTTGAAGATTGCAGTTGCCCGTTGCGCTTGCTCAATGTAAAATGGGCTTTTGTGGCCATAAGCGCTATATTGCAACCAAGGTTTCATACTGTAACTACGATATTCTAAAATTAATTGAATATTTAACTTTTAAACTCTTTATTTTATTGAAATACAGACACTCTCTGTATAAAGACAGTCCTTACATACCTACTTCATTTTTTCCCAACCAATAGTAAGCAAGTTTTATTTGTTCTTTAGTTCTTTGTGGAACTTTGTTTACAGTTTCATGAATTTTTTATATTTCGCTACAATTATTGTTATAAACATTGAAGATCCAACGATGTCATTTTCATCAAACGGATCAATTTCTGAAAGTTACGTCGTTAGCAGTTAGCAGATTATTCAAATGATTATGAACCACACAGTTCTCATTCACATAATACATCTTACATTATACAGAACAAGTGACCGATTACATCCATTATAAACCAGCCTTTACTTTGCTATCTTTGTATCCGAGGAATTTCCAAGTGACACATACTGTCAGCAGCCGTCATTACTGTATTTGGGTACAATTTAGATTCAACATTAATTATTATTTTCATAATGTGTAGCATTTTCATTTTATTAAGACTTATTTAGTATTTTGCTATTCTTTGTTTCTTTATTTTTCCTTATCATTGTAAAGAAGAATCAGACCTAATTTAAGGCGGCAGTATACCTTCACACAGACAGGCGATCCTAGTTTACTAATAACTTGATTTAGGTACAACTTGAAGAAAAAAATTATTTACAAAAAATTTCTACAATTTCATTCTTAACATCGAACAGATTTTAACTTTTCAAAAGTTTCGAAAAAAGCAAAATTTGGTTATTAAAATTTTTACCTCCGCCTCATATTCTATAAGGGAGGTATTGTGATGGGTCAAAATTTTCGAGTGTGAGTTTTTGGTGGATCTTAAATATAAAATTTCAGTCCAAATTTCCAATGCGTTTTTAAGTTATCCAAAACACAGAGAGACCGACAGACTGACATATTAACAGACCGACTTTTTTAAAATTAGGTTTTTTGGGTTCAGTAGGGTTCTAAAACGTGAAGATTCACCAAAATCTCGAACTGTCAAAAAATCACGATTATGTACAACACTTCCCTCTATTACATAGGTCGGGGAAGTAAAAAGGCAACGATATTTTTATTTACCAGACATTTCAAACGTAAAACTTATTTCCTCACTAATACTATAATACATACATGTGCCTCTGTGGTGCGGTAACGCCAAATGTGTTTACTTTTTTTATCCTCTCCGAAATAAGCCTACAGTCCGATGTCACTAGTTTCGCTAGACAACAATCTTAATAGAAGCGCACAGCTCGTCTACGCCGCTGGACTGCTTCACACATAGTCCAGTAGCAGGGTAATTTCAATTGGCTCCTGTCGGATAAAATGTTTGTTACATAAATGTTGGTTTTATGCCATCAATATTACACTAATTGGTGTTAGTAACATATTCTTAATGTGTACAATTTCTATTATTGGCAATAGGAGAAATTTATAAGTTAAGCAATATTCCCTTAAGTGGTGTACTAATGTAACTGGCGGTAACTGGTATCTTGGGGTCAACTAAAGGTTGGTTTATAATGGATGTAACTGTTGACTTCTTCTGTGTTCTGTTAACATGAGCTATAGGTATTTCTATGTTACGGTTCATAATGACACTGGATTTGACGTTTACCTATACTGTAACAGTAAGGTTCGCCAACTTTTAAGAAAACTTCCTAGAGTATCACTATATGTAAAGAGTATGGCCATAGGCGCTTTATTTCAAACAAGTAGCCATGGTTTAATACTCTAAAAAAATGAGGAATTAATTAATGTTTAACTGTAACAATATGATATCCAAAAATTGGTTCAGTATCTAACTTTTAAACTCTTCATGTATTACCAAACATATTATTTTATTCAAATATAGTTTACTGAAATCAGCCATACCTCACTACCTCAGTATAAAGCTACTCTGTTACATACTTCACTTTTCACTTTTTCCCAACAAAATAGCAAGCAAGTCCTATTTGTTCTTTGTTTACATTATGATGAGTATTATATATTTCGCTACAATATTTATTGTTATATACATTGCAGATCCAACTAACTGTCAACAAACGGATCTATTTCTGACAGTTATAAGAAAGGTTATGTCGTCAAGTTAGCAGATTACTGAAATGATTATGAACCATACACTTCTCATTCACATCACAGATCTTACAGAATACAGAAGAAGTAAACGATTACATCCATTATAAACCAGCCTTAAGATCCCAATTTATATGTGCTCTCCGGTACTCTCGTTCCTATTCTTGTAATCATTTAAAATTTAATAATTTTATATAATTTCTTATATTCTTATTTATATTTTAATAAGACTACAATAATAATACATTATACTTCTACGGTATAATGGATGCTATTATTCCCGAAGATGAAGTTTAAAACACGAGACCATGTAGCCCGTCAACCCGCTGCCAAAAAGTGTAATGATAGTAAAACGTATGCTCTCTAGGGTTTTGGCAGTTATATATATATATATATATATATATATATATATATATATATATATATATATATATATATAATGATCAATGAACAAGCAAAATTAGCCGGTGAGCGTGGAACTTGCACTGAACAAGTTGATTGTTTATTGTTAAAAAAATCACATTTTGCGATGATAGTATAACGTATGCCATTGGTTTTTTAAATGAAATATGCATCTAATTATGCAAGTTTGTCGAACGGCATACGAATCGATTGGAACATAAATGTTTTGATCCGATAAAAAGTTGCGCGAATTTTCTAACAATTGCTATGACAGTATAACATATGCCATTGTGGTTTTAGTTGGATATCATCTATAATTATGTAAATTTTCGAACGGCATACACATCCGGTGGGTCAAACATACTTAATACATAAATAAATAATAAATACATATGGAAATTTGTTGCTGATTTCACAATGAGTCCTCAATATAATTTTTGACATTTGGTGAATAATTGATGTTAAAATAATAACAGTAGGTAAATTAGATAATAAGAATATAACACTTTAATTATTGATTTAAATAACACAAAGAATTGATGAATTTTATTTCTCAGCTGTCAAAAATAATTTTCAAAAACCTTCAAAGTACGAAGTGAACATAGTAACATACAAATGACGTATTTCTTAACACTTTTAGGCACAGAGACTTTTAGGGCGCATGTTGACCCTTAGGACCCACGCTGCACGTATGCCGATCGTATTCTGATGGATGTTTTTTAATGACACATCGTTTGGTATCTTTGGTATGCTCGGCATACGTTATACCTACTATCATCGCAAATTGTGATTTTTACTTCCTTGTACGGAGTAATAAGGAAGTATTGTAATCGCGAAAAATTTCGGTTCTCAGATTTTTACGGAAATATCCGTTTTGACCTTTTCTGAATCCATTATGACTAGTTTCGTCGTGACGTCTGTACGTACGTGTCCAGACAATTCATCGCAGGAAAATTCATCGCGGAAAGTTAATCGCAGGAAAATTCATCGCGGGGAAAATTCATCGCGAGGTAAATTAATCGCAGGAAAGTTCATCGCGGTAAAGTTCATCGCGGGGTAAATTCATCGCGAGGTAAATTCATCGCGGGCAAATTAATCGCGGGAAAGTTCATCGCGGGGAAAATTCATCGCGAGGTAAATTAATCGCGAGAAAGTTCATCGCGGGAATGTTCATCGCGGGGAAAATTCATCGCGGGGAAAATTCATCGCAAGGTAAATTAATCGCGAGAAAGTTCATCGCGGAGAAAATTCATCGCGAATATATTTATTGTAGTAATGTGGAATGGTATGTTGTGTTATGTTAATCCTTATTGATCACGAATTATTTTATAATATGAAATTTAATATTTTCCCTTACAAACTGCACTTGAAGAAAGTTCATAAAATTCTAACGTTTGCAGGTGTTCTTTGGCTTACAATTTCTATAATAGGATTAAAAAGTCATTTACCATTCGTTCCAACATCAATAGCTAAGAAACAAAAGTGTAATACTGCAAATTTCGAAGAAAGATATAGAAACTCAATAACACTTGAATATATTTAATACCTCAGGCCTCAGGTATACCCAACTGGTGTAACAAAGTTCTGTTGGACTCAATTAGGGTTTTGTTAGTATTGATTAGTTTATGTCAAAAAAACGGAGTTCTGTTGGACTCAATTAGGGTTTTGTTAGTATTGATTAGTTTATGTCAAAAAAACGGAGTTCTGTTGGACTCAATTAGGGTTTTGTTAGTATTGATTAGTTTTTTTCTTTTAAAACGGAGTTCTGTTGAACTCAATTAGGGTTTTGTTAGTATTGATTAGTTTATTTTAAAAAAACAGAGTTCTGTTGGACTCAATTAGGGTTTTGTTAGTATTGATTAGTTTATTTTAAAAAAACGGAGATCTGTTGGACTCAATTAGGGTTTTGTTAGTATTGATTAGTTTGGGTACAAATGTGCAAATCGAAGTGTGAAAATTGGTATATGGGTAGCTGGACATTGTGGTGCGGGAACTTTTATACGCTGTGGTTTTTCGGACGTGTGATTATGGTTTTTATACGCTGTGGTTTTTCGGACGTGTGGTTATGGTTTTTATACGCTGTGGTTTTCGGTGGTGTGGCATTTACTCTTCGAGTAAGTTAAGTTCAGAAAAATGTTAGGCAAAAATATTTTCTAGTTTTAAAAAATTCAAAAAATCTTGTTAAAAATACCTACTCTTCGAGTATGTTGGGGTTATGTTCAGAAAAATGTTAGGCAAGAATATTTTCTAGTTTTGAAAAATTCAAAAAACCTTGATAAAAATACTCCTCGAGTATGATGTTAGACAAGAATATTTTCTAGTTTTAAAAAATTCAAAAAATCTTGTTAAAATACTCTTCGAGTATGATGGGGTTAAGTTCAGAAAAATGTGAGGCAAGAATATTTTCTAGTTTAAAAAAATGCAAAAAATATTGTTAAAAATACTCTTAGAGTATAATGGGGTTAAGTTCAGAAAAATGTTAGGCAGAAATATTTTCTAGTTTTAAAAAATTCAAAAAATATTGTAGAAAAACTGTCGTACCTACAATCCCTAAAACCATCGTGCTTTTCAAATGTGCACTTCTGCGCTTATGCAACTGTTGTTAATAACACGCAACATTGTGATTTATTTGTCTGCAAAGAAGAATTTACAGATCATAAATATGTCTGAAATTAATTTTTTGGCGATTAATTATCATCGCGATGAACTTTTACGTAATTAAGTTACTTCGCGATGAATTTATTTCGCGATGATCTTTCCCGCGATTAATTTACCTCGCGATGAATTTTCCCCGCGATGAACTTTCCCCACAGAGAAAAAGGAATTATTTAATCCAAGAAGAGACGTCGTTTTGAAAAATTATTATTTGAATTAAGCATTTTACTTTTGATTTAATTAATATCGTTTTATTTCAAAAGTTTTCAATTACTTGAAATAAAATTGAAAAACGTTTCACACATATTTCTTAAGCTAAATAAACATTTTCTTGAATCAAATAAATTTATCTTAGATTGATAACATGGTCTTTTCGTAAATTAAATAAAATGCTCTAGTTAAATCAAAATAGCTGAATCTTAACTTAAATAATCAAATTATTTATATGAATACACTAAGTTTATTAAATAAAAACTTTTTTGTGTTGTTTGAATGCATTGCCAAACAAAATAGTATAGCATTAATCTAATATATTAAACTAATCATGTCAATACATTAAGTGCATTAAATCAAAACTTTTTGTATTGTCTGAATGCATTGTTTATGTTGGTCATACTGAACTTGTTGAATATCGTGATGATCTTAGTGTGAACGATACAACGCACACAAACCGCTCCAAACAGTATCTATCTGAAGCATGTCGATATATCAAAACAATTTATTGACAAACGTTCGAGAATGTTTACCACAGTTCGACAAGGTTGATCAGAATGTAGATTTATCATAATTATGTGTCTATATTAATTATCAGAAGAAGAAATACCTTTCGAGGTTCTACATACACATAACTGATTTAAGTATCACTCATTTGTTAATTAATATTTATAAAATTGTATTTAAGCATAAAATAGCCTAACATATTTGTTAGTACATGACATAATTTGTTTAACTATTTTCTAAGTAAATTTGTTATAAATAAAGTTTTGATCTAAGCTGGTAATTTTTATAAAATTTCATGATTTTTTTTCTCTTCTTATATACAAGTCATTGAAATAAAAATTATATGTTGCACTAGCTATTAACTTTATTAAAACTACATATTTTTTTCTATGTTGTTATTAGCTCTATACAGAAATGCGCGTTATTTTCCTGTTGTTCCTATACCTTTCCGTGTTAAATTTAGTTCAAGTTTTTCTCACTGCATTGTCGCATAATATTCGAGCTGCCAGTGTTTAGTAAGGCGGTCGTAGGGCGGTCCCAGCTTCCCCACTACTGATTACAGTGAATGTGTCAGACTGTGCGTTTAGTTTACAATATTTTTATTTTGCTTTTCATTATCAGAGCAACAAGAAATTTTTATTTTTTCGAACATGACATAGGGATGATTTATTTTTAAATATGGAATACAAATTAGATAAGTATTCCATTATTAAAATAAAAAGACAGTAAGCAATTCGTGAAATAGATATTGACGATTTGTAATGGGTCAAAATTGTCGAGTGAGGTATAAAAGCACATTTTTAGGTGCGATTACACCAAACTACTACACCTACACTAGTCTAGTCAACATGTGTGAAAATAGAGAATTCCAGTTAAAAGGGTGCTAAAATTATGATCTTGGTGTCATTCGATTCGGAATGAGGTTTATAAAAAATTGTCAAAATTGCAAAATGGCATAACAATTATTTCAAAAGTTTAAACAATATAGTGAAAATTTAAAAAAAAGTTTGGTTTTTGCTAATATCTCAACAAATATAAGAGATATCGGAAAATGGTTAAAATAATTTGGGAGAGCAGAGAATTTGCTAAATTTCCAATTCCCGGAACTCTATCTTCAATATCTATTCGTAATATTTAACGTTGAAAGTAACGTTCGGAACGACCGACGCGGCGACCTCGCGCCTCTCTTTATTACGCATAATTTATATTAATTATTTATAATTATATTAATTATTTTAACCCATTAAATGTTCATATTAAGAACTTAAAAAATTGAGGTATTATTTCAACATATCCATGAATGAAAATTTATTGAGAAACAATATTATTGTTTTCTGATATACAATTATTTATAAAATAGTGAATTAATAAATATTTGTCAGTTTTAGTTTTTTTTTAAAGCCTCGTACTTTATGAAAAATAAACTGAGATTTTTTTAACTGTAACAATTTATTTTTACATATCTACAGAATAGATTTTCATAATCATACTTATTAATTATTCATTTTCCAATTGTATATTAACAAGTGAAGTGAAGAAAAAATTAACAAATCAAATAAAGCAATTAAAAATTATTATTTTTCCAAATGTTTCAAATGGAACAACAGAAAACGAGCAATTCTATATACAGCTTATAACAACATTGAATTTTTTTGTAGATTACTTATGTTAAAAAGTCCGAGGAATTTAATACTGCAAACCGGAAGTCACTATCATTATTCGTTCAGATATTATAGTTGATTAAACACAATAATGAAAAGAATAAACAAAAATTTTACTATATTCTCTCGGGGGAAAACTTTAAATTTCAGCTCAACCACGGCCACTGAAAGTTTTTGACACAATATATTTTATAGAAAAAAGTCCGAGGAATTCAATACTGCAAACCGGAAGTCATTATAATTATTCGATCAGATATTATACACTCGAGGAAAATAAAAACGCACCACTTGAAAATGCACAAAAATGACACAATTTCAAAGTGCGATATCTCGGCTGCATTTCGACGAAATTGGATGAATCTTCGAGTTCTGAAAACGTTGAAGTCTTATCTTTAATGTGATGATAGCCAATGTGACAAAAAATCCACTCCACCACCTCCCACCCCCTTAAGAAAAACAACTGTACCTGATGTCCAAAAAGATCCAACTTTGGAAACTCATGCGAAGTGCCAAAAAAATCGTGGACCTTATTGGCCAACAGAGTAATAAAGATCAGACTTTTTCTTCAAGGTCCGCAAAATTTCAATTACCTACGATGATTTGGCGCGAAGTTATGAATTTTTGAAAAAAAGTGCCTTTTTCAGGTTTTTGGCCATAACTTGGCGAATTTTGCACGAAAATCAATAAATTTTGGATTTCCGAGAAGGCTAAAGGTTTCTCTATTCGGCCCTGTAAGTCAATCTGCCACCAAACCCGATCCACCCCCTGCCACCCCCGGATAAAAAAACATGTTTTTGACTGAAAAATGTTCAATTGACTCCGCAAGTGTGACGTCATGACCGCCAGGTTACTATGGTTACGGTTTGGTTTGCGGTCCAAACAAACGCACCTGAACGTGTTATTTTAAGTGTAGCTCAGTTTGAAAGTCATATATTTTTTTTATTAATGCTATTTATTGTGTAAGGTAAGTACATTAATGTTTTAATACGGATATGTTCAACTTGCATTCATCAAATTTCTCGTATTTAAGCAATATCTGTCAAATAAACACTAAAGTAAAGTTTGTTGATAATTTACACTTTCCTATTAGTTTAAATATTTACTAAACTTCAAAATAAACTGAATTTTGTAATTAAATATGATATTTTCATACTAACTTATGCTCTGCATCACGCTTGTAATGGTTTGTTTGGAACGTAAACCGTAACCTACTACAATAACATGGCGGTCGTGACGTCACAACTTGTGGAGTCAATTGTAGCAACTTGTAGCGTGAGTAAAAAAAATCGTGGACCTTATTGCCCAACAGGACAATAAAGTTCAATCTTTTTCCTTCAATTTTCTCAAAATTTCAAGTACGTGCGATAATTTGGCACGAAGTTATGAATTTTTGAAAAAAATGGTATTTTTGTGCTTTTTGCCTATAATTTGTCCGATTTCGCACTAAATTCGTTTATTTCTTAGGACATCTAAAAAATAAAGGTGTTTAAAGAAATAAACATTTTAAATTAACTTTTAGATAATTGTTAATGAAATTCGGAAACCTCAAAAAGGCACTTTTTTTTCAAAAATTCACATCTTCGCGCCAAATCATCGTAGGTTCTTGAAATTTTGCGGACCTTGAAGGAAAAAGTCTGATCTTTAATGTGATGATACCCAATATGACGAAAAATCCACTCCACCCCTTCCCACCCCCCTTAGAAAAAAATCTGACGTGGCCATCACACAACCTTCCGCCATATCTAGACTTTAAACAGAAATGTATACGTACAATCCGGTGCCCATTTAAAATATACAAATAAAAATCTAAAATATTCAAACACAGAAATTAGTTTCACCTGAATCAAAAAATTCTTTCACACGAAAACTCTTCTGTGTTGAAGAAATCCTCCGGTCAGTTACTACATTTAATATCTTACTTATGACTTATATAGCGCTAGTATGCCAACTTGTCACCCGTCTCATCTGTCAATATTTTTTATGCAGAAACAAAAATCAACCGAACATGGATTACAAGATTTCAACGTTTTATTTGATAAATTTATTTTTTAAATTTTACTGCAGTTCTTTAATGCTACCAGATAAAGACAATGTTTTTATAACGTAAGTTGCAAATAATTTTTCCTGTTATTCTTATTACAAATAAATACTATATTTATCCAAATTTATAGAAATTTTTGACACTTAATCTTTTCAATCTTCAAAAAATATCACTTCCGGTTAAGATATTTGTACCAAAATCTAATGAGCTCTTCCTATTCGTATACAATTGTAAAATACCAAATATCAAAATTTTTGGGTAAGTCGTATTTGAGTTATCCAACAGACGGCATCGGCCCGGACCACACACATACACACACACGCACACACACACATACATACAGACATCATCGGGAAACTATCAAAAATGAGTTGTAAGGACCCTAATTCGAGCCATGGCTCGTATCGTAATTCATCATTATAAACTCATTGCATAATATACTATTATGGTTTTATGTTAGTTGTGAAGGGTGGAGAATTACACGCCACGCAATAAGTATTGGATCGACGTCGGTTGTCCGATATGGCGCTACCGCTACGAACTTGTTATAGCTTCTAAGTGCTCGCAGTTTCGTTATTCATAATACATAATACCGCTGTAAAGGAGCGGTATTTCTTAATTGTTAAACTAATGTTGAATGATCAGAGAACTAGTTGGTTGCAAATATGAAGCACTCAGCAAGTATTAAAAATTATTTTTTGCCCGAATCATTACTTCCGTCAACCTCAACCAGCACAAATAGTAAAAAAAAATATAACAAGTGAGATATTATGCAGTGTAAAAGAAAAAAATCTGACGTGGCCATCACACAACCTTCCGCCATATCTAGACTTTAAACAAAAATGTATACGTACAATCCGGTGCCCATTTAAAATATACAAATACAAATCTAAAATATTCAAACACATCAATTTGCATCACCTGAATAAAAAGATTAATTCACAGGAAAACTCTTCTGTGTTGAAGCCATCCTCCGTTCAATTACTACATTTAATATCTTACTTATGACTAATACAGCCAGTGAAATACAGCGCTAGTATGACAACTTGTCACCCGTCTCACCTGTCAATATTTTATACGCAGAAACAAAAATCAACCGAACATGGATTACAAGATTTCAACGTTTAATTTGATAAATTTATTTTTTAAATTTTACTGCAGTTCTTTAATGCTACCAGATAAAGACAATGTTTTTATAACGTAAGTTGCAAATAATTTTTCCTGTTATTCTTATTATTATTCTTATTCTTATCCAAATTTATATATAATTTTGACAATTAACCTTTTCAATCTTCAAAAAATATCACTTCCGATGATATTTGTACCAAAATCTAAGGAGCTCTTCCAATTTATATACAAATGTTAAATACCAAATATCAAAATTTTCGGGTAATACGTATTTGAGTTATCCGACACACACACACACACACACACACACACACACACACACACACACACACACACACACACACACACACACACACACACACACACACACACATACACACATACACACATACACACATACACACATACACACATACACACATACACACATACACACATACACACATACACACATACACACATACACACATACACACATACACACATACACACATACACACATACACACATACACACATACACACATACACACATACACACATACACACATACACACATACACACATACACACATACACACATACACACATACACACATACACACATACACACATACACACATACACACATACACACATACACACATACACACATACACACATACACACATACACACATACACACATACACACATACACACATACACACATACACACATACACACATACACACATACACACACACACACACACACACACACACACACACACACACACACACACACACACACACACACACACACACACACACACACACACACACACACACACACACACACACACACACACACACACACACACACACATACACACATACACACATACACACATACACACATACACACATACACACATACACACATACACACATACACACATACACACATACACACATACACACATACACACATACACACATACACACATACACACATACACACATACACACATACACACATACACACATACACACATACACACATACACACATACACACATACACACATACACACATACACACATACACACATACACACATACACACATACACACATACACACATACACACATACACACATACACACATACACACATACATACATACATACACACATACACACATACACACATACACACATACACACATACACACATACACACATACACACATACACACACACACACACAGACATCATCGTGAAACTATCAAAAATGAGTTATAAGGACCCTAATTCGTGCTCATCCACTAAAAACTCACTACCCGATTTTTTGCATGATTCCAATACCTTCCTTTACAGGTAAGCGGAAGGTAAAAATAAATATCTTTAATTAATAAACTTTTAAACAGGAACAAAATAAAAATATAAAGTCCTTAATGGAGTTCTTGTCTTTTATTGAACAATATAAGGAAGCCTTCGAATGTATTTATAATTTATTACAAATTTGTATTATTTTACCTGTATCCACGGCATCTTGTGAAAGATCATTTTCGTCTTTCAAGAGAATTAAAACTTATTTAAGGACAAGAATGGCAAATAGTAGATTAAGTGATATTAGTATTTTAAATATTGAAAGATATATCACAATTTATAGATTTTAATGAAGTTGTTGACAAGTTTGCTATAGTTTAAATAAAAATCGAAGAATTAAATTAGTGTAACTAACCTATTGTTTTATAAATAACAATGTAAATTTGTTTTATTTTATTATGAAAGAAAATATTTTTGTTTTGTTCTGAATTAAAAAAATTATATTGACAATGCTATTCATGTGTAACAAAACTCCTTTATACCTTTTGACGTGCATGTTTCATAAAATATTAAAATATAGTAGGTACCAAAATTAATGAAAAATATGTGTGCCCCCTACATTTTTCCCTGGTCCCTGCTGGCCCCTCCAATTTTTAAAGTCTAGCGCCGCCACTGTATGCAAATGCATAATATAATCCGCACTCTACTCATTGTCGCGTTTAGGCAGACATTATTTTTGTGAACTACTGTCATCATTTGTATATATCCAATATCAACACTGAAGTAGATATTTTTATCCCTGAGAAAAATGATCCGATATCATAAAAATCAAATTACTTGACATTATAAAATAATCTAATAGATGACTGAAACGATTCCTAATAATTTGTAATAATTAAGATTTTACACAGTTGTGTATTCATTTTACTGAATTGTTTGAAATTATGCTTAAACCATATTTTTCCGAAACGAATTATCTCTGTGATTTCAAATTTAATTAATTTACTCCTCAGAAATTAATAACAAACTGCCTCTGTTCTGAATCAAGAAAGCTACATAAAAATGTCAATTCAATTATTAAGAAATAAAAGTATTTTGTTTCACATCTAACGTCAAAATCATAAAATTAATGTAATGTTAACATAATATGGAATATTACTGTGAATTTTATAGATATTTAAAAAAGTAATCAGTAACATATTATTTCAAAATATAATTTATCTTGGTATTTCTTCACTGTAAATCATTTAGGTAAATATAATTTTGTTTTTTAAATTTTGTTGTTCGTGTAAAAGCATTAAAATGCCCATGTTTATTCCTGTGAATACAAATTGTTGTATTAATTATAAAAAGCAATATATGATTGAAGCCATGGGTGATGGTAACATAACTTGGGAACCAGAGGATAAAGCAAAATCTGGAGTGAGGGAATCTAAAACAGAACAACCTGTAGAAAAACTAGAGGACATTAACGCATCGCCGCGATCGTCCGAAGATGAGAATAATTCAGTAGCATTAAAAATCAGCCCCACAAATTTACTTCCACTTGAACTGGAAGAGTTGCATCGTAATACAAACAATTCTGTTAATACACCAGGTATTTATTATAGGAATTCATTTCGGCTTAATAACTTAATAAAAAATACAGGGTAACTCGGGACTTAACCCAAACATTACTGAATTCATTTTAAGATTTATTTTAATTTTTTTCTCAGAAATAATTGTCGTAGGTAGTTTAAATTTATCGAAATTACTCATTTTTATTTTTTTTATATTTACTTTTTATCAAAATATCGAGAAAAATTACATCTCGTTCATAAAAGGTGAATCCAATAATACAGAACCTTATTTACCGTCCTTTTAAAAGGACGCCAGTAATATTTGGGTTAAATCAAAATAAGTCTGCACTCATACACTAGTTTATTTTGTTACACTCGTTTTGTATCATCCTGGTACAATTAAATATTTTTATAATTACTGTAAATTTGATACTAGGTAATTACAGCTTTACTAAAAATAATGAAGACTTAAAAATACTTCTATTTTTTTTCAAACATCAACTTTCTTTAAAATAAATTAATGGTGGAGGTCCCTATTGTAACTCGGTCTTTTGAAATCTTCGACCATATTATAGGTATAGCCAAACAACGCAAGCCTATTTGGGAGGAAGCAAAGAACTAGCGTAGCGGTGTGAAGAGGAGTAGGACCTTCATAACTCCTTGAAGTGTTGCAGTTTGCCATCAGCTTTTACAACAAACTAGAGTACCTAAATAGACTATTACTATTATTACTATTTAGGTACTCTACAACAAACCAGAAGTCAGCAATGTGCAACACTCTACCGAGTTATTCACCTCCTTTCCCCGCCTATAGCTGCTGCTCACCGCTACTGTATTTCTTGCCTTCAAAATATCGTATACTGCAGTATTGAGTGTTATCTGTCTATACCTATATATGGTCGAAGTTTGGAATATACTACGCTTCAAAAGTACAAAATCATACAATGTTTATGTTAAAATCTTGTACTGAAATGATGTGTTACCGTGGTTTAATTTCAAAAATAAAAATATTTACCAAAAAATGAGTCCAACCGTCCTATCCATAAACGACCAAACTAGACTAAACAGCGGGCTTTCTACTCTTTTCTTTGGTAGATAGACGCTCGTAATTATTGTAATCTAATGCGAAAACCATCTGTAAATAAATATGAGACTGTGAGGTAAAACTTAGTGAGACACAAACACACCACACAATCACTCTTATACTCATACTCATCACCATGATGACGTATACCGAATCCACTGTACCTATATCCGTACACTAAATCAACAGAGGCAAAACTAAGAGAATACTCCAAAAATGAGGTGACACATAGCGAATCCACGGCATGTCCGCATTCTGAATCCACAGAGGCAATGAAACGCTCGAAATCCATCGAACAGCTTGACATCTAGCTACAGTGAGTTATTTCCAGGCTTCACGGAGTAGGAGTCAAAGCCGAGTACAAACTCAGACTCCACCTCCTTACTAAGGTGCTATCGAAACGGCTCTTAACTACGTCAGGGCACCGGACCGGTAATTTGTACGTCGAGCCTCGGCTTTACCCTTTCGGGTTTACGCTCCAGGAAAAATAGAATAAAGTCAAATTCAAAACTCACCAGCCACAAGGGCTCATCTCAAACAGTGATTTCACACGTTACTGAATCGAAGTCCGATGTACAAATTATCACAGAACTTTATCAACCGTATACGATCTATCTTTCACCAATGAATATTCACAACCATCATAACTGACTACAAGATCCAATAAATTAGCCATTTATAAACTGCATTACCCAAGCGCTTAATATTCAATTAGTAAAATTAATAGAAGATAATAATTGTAAACAATTTATTATACTCATACAAAATAATTAATTTTAAAAATGTATGAATTAATTTATTCTACCCCATGGCTGAAAAATAAACTTTTTAAAAATAAATTTTGAATACATAGGTAGTTCTAATTTCCAGAGGTTTCAAGTGCTTCAATAGAATCGCCATCAGTAAGTAAACAAGCAACGCCAGGCAACACACCTAGACGACGTAACTTGCGTGTTGGAGGTAGTACAGGGAATGAATTCGGATTACCGCTTGGTCCAGCTGCGGGTCTAGGACCGCAGGAAGCCACACCATCTGAAGCCAACCGGGCAATATTCTCCGTCCGAGGCACACGTAGCTTTAAAATCAACCGACATCGGGACAGCGTTAGTGTGTTTCCTAACGGTTGCATGGGAATCAAAGATGCATTAGATGAGAACGAAGGGCCGGAATCCATCACTGATACAGATGCTGCAGTTTCTGCCCCTGCTCCCGTCATTGACGATGTACCTACTGAAATTGAACCTATACCAGAGTCTTTGCCGAGTATCGGAATGAGTATGAGAAGACCAAATAGTGCTGCTAGAAACCCTCTCACTGGTGAGGGCTACGATGATAAAGATTCCAAGAAACAATTATTTTCAGTGAGAAAACCCGGTAACTATATTATGATTCCTATTTTTTTATTTTGTACATTATATTATTAAATACAGAAAATCGATTGGACCTATTTCGCTGATTCTAACGATTTCAATAGCAATTTATGATAAAAGTTTTTTGTCAAAAATGTGTTTTTTACGAAAGCGTAGAAAGGTCATCAAAGTATTTATTTTTATAATTCAGACTTTTAATCTCTGAATTCTGACCTTTAAGTCCTGAATTCCTGACTTTGAACTTTGAATTCAGACATTAGAACTCTGAATTCAGACTTTTAAACTCTGAATTCAGACTTTTAAACTCTGAATTTAGACTTTTAAACTCTGAATTCAGACTATTAAACTCTGAATTTCAAAGTTTGAATTCAGAGTTTAAAAGTCTGAATTCAGAGTTTCAAAGTCTGAATTCAAAGTATCAAAGTCTAAATTCTGAGTTTAAAAGTATGAATTCCGAGTTTCTAAGTCTGAATTCAGAGTTTAAAAGTCTGAATTCAGAGTTTAAAAGTCAGACTTTCAAAGTCTGAATTCAGAGTTTAAAAGTCTGAATTTAGAGATTCAAAGTCTGAATTCAGAGTTTAAAAGTCTGAATTCAGAGTTTCAAAGTTTTCAAGTTTCTACGCTTTCGTAGTTTTATATACACTTCTGTAGGAAAACTTTGTTGGGATAATCTTTTTTAACAGAAGTAGGGATACCTGAGAAACATTTTTGACGTCATCAAAACTGATAGATACCTACAACTAGAAACTTATTGCAATTTATGTGTGCATTATAATAAAAGACTTATAAAACAATAAAAAATATAATTATTACTCTAATTCATAACCACAAATTCATTTTTACAATTTGGCACTGTACACTTTGACATACCAATGCAAAATAGTTTATTATTTATTTACTGTAAAACGGTGATAACTATATCAAAAGTTCAAAATCTACAATATGCAATAAAGTTCAATGTATTTCACTTGAAGATTTGGCATAATATTATACAAGAATACAAGTGTTCTTTGTCGAGGCGCAAGTTTAAACACAGTAAGCTCTCTGCATGTGATGACGTAGGAACCCAGAGTTCCGTGGTTCAAGTCTCTTGACCGGCAGTGTGTGATTGTCGTATTGTAAAACATCTTCAATGTGACCACTTGATCATCTTAAATGTAGTCCTGGTTGCATACGAATCATTCCGCCTGCCACCCCCCAAGGCTGAAGTCTAGGTATGCCACTGACTCTCTTTACCATTCTAAGTTGGGATCCAATTAACTAGGTAACCCCTAGCTATCGGGCACCGGCACCGGCTAAAGTTAAAATTAATACTGTGTGTATTGTATACCATCAAGTCACCCTAAACGTTCAAATCCCGAAATCATAATACACTACACACATATTCAACTCAATGACAAAATACAAAATCTGTTGTGGCCAGCACATGACCTCTCGCCTTGACACTGTAATATGTAAATTTGGATTTGGTAAGGCTTCTTTTTGTAATTTTTGTTATAGTTATTTTTATTTTATTATTACCTTATATAGAGTCATAATAATAATAATAATGAATCGATGATACTTCTTGACTGAATACGTTTAATGGAAGGATAAAAACTTAATGGAATTCAGTCAGTTTTTAATTTATTATATTTCGGCTCCTATAGGTTCTAAGTTTCAAACCCAGTTAATAATATATTTATATTTAAAAATGGTGTCACAAAAATTTCAGATACTGTGTATACGTCAGTTCATCTATCACATTGACATAACATTTTTGTTTTTAATTTTTTTTCCTATATTATGATTTACAAATCGTGGTAGGTAAAATTACAAATTTTTGAAAATTAATTTTCCTTTATTGGTAAGAGATATAGAAACGATGTTAAATAAAAATTGTAAAAGATAATTTGTTCTTTTAAATGTCGAATGACAAATTGTAACTATCGCAGTATTTCCTATATTTTTTGCAAAAATTGTTAAAATGCTTCAAGAAAATACCATTTCCGGTTGGCAGATTTTTACCAAAATCTTATCAGCTCTTCATTAACATATATAAATGTATATTGCAAAATATTAGAATTTTATGTTCAGTAGAATTTGAGATAATGAATCAGAACGAAAGACTATAGTAGGCGCACATACAGACTTCCATACATACACACACAGACACACAGACATCATCCTGAAAATAGTCAAAATAGGTTCTAAAGGTGCTGAAACGTGCTTATTGACAAAAATCTCGACATCGAATTTTTTCACGATCCCTATACCTCTCTAGGCGAGAGGTAACAAGTAGCTTCTCAAGTGCTAGTGCTAGTTGTTGTAGTGTAGACGCCATATTGATGATGTCAAAATCAAGAAAGATGTCATTCTACGCAAGCGTGATGGATGATATTGAAACACCCGAGTAAAATGGTTTTACGAGTTATATTACTCTAATGATTCGGCAAAATAATTTCTCCCAATAAAACATTCCTACAGAAGTGTCTTGGAGTATAAAGAGCTTAATTGAGTTTTGTAATCCATACATATTCCTAACCTATAAATAGTACCTTTGAATAAATAATTTACTACAAGAACGGCACCGTAAGCAATAGAATACGTCACACGAAAAATGTTCTAACAACGGCAGTGCCACCTGGCACTCGGTACATGAACTGTTTGTTCTCGGTTTGTTGTAATCAAATTTAAAACAAAACTGTAGTGGCACTATCATTATATAATGTAAGAAAGTAATTAATTTACATCGGAATTTATAAATCTCACAAACCTGTCTGCACCTTATTTTTCATATTTCTTTATAGTTAAAAAGTAAATCAAAATCAATATTTGATATTTCTTAAAAATTAAAATATATCGTCCACAGTTATATTATGCCTTCATCATATCAAAATTATTTCTCCAAAAATAATATTTATGAATAAAGAATAAAACAGGTTACCTATTTAATTTATCACCATGATAATTTAATAATAAATTATTATATTATTACCTCCCGCTTTTTATTCTATTATAGTCTAAGGTCTATTCTGTAAAGGATTTCCAAAGCGGAGGATTATTATTCGAGGCGCTAGCCGAGGAAAATAATTATATTCCATATTTTAGATCGTTATAAAAAACTTTAAGAGAGAAACCGATGGCAGAATGCGTTTGAATTTCATACATACATCAATTTTGATATTTTTGCTCTACGGCATTAAGTTTAATTTGATGTCAAAGCACACACTTGTTCATTAATTAGCTATTAATTAGATTGAAGAAAGATAAGACAGTCTTAGTAGATTTTATAAAATTCCTCTTCATATTATCTTGTCTAAATTTACAAAATTCATGTTTTTTCTACATGACAGAGTAAAAATATTAGTGACAATTTTTTATTATTGTTATAGAAACATCTTGGTTTACTTAAAATGACGAAACTAGTAAAATTTATTCATCGTAAATTATATGAAGTGACAATTAATTTCTTAGATTTGTAGAGATCTCATTCACATCAAAATTATTTAGAGGCATAGAAAAATATTTAGTATCGTCAATTTAGATAAGCCTATTTGCAGAAAATTTTTATGATCTAATTGTTGGGAAGAAATTAATTGTAGAAAATATAATATTTTTATTTTTAATTTCATTGTTTTTAAAAGGCTTTGAGATTTATATTGCCAACAAGCAAACAAATTATTTTATTTAGGTATTGTATAACAACAAAAATTCCTCTCTACATTTCGTATCAGACGTAAACAAGAGAAAGCATGCTTCTCTTTCATTACTACACTCTCTCTCTCTCTCTCCTTGAGTAATAATTTCTCGAATTCCCGCTAGGGGCATCATAGGACGGTAAAAAATTTATGTACACTTTAGATACATATAGTCTCTCACTGCTCGTCGAAGCGAACGGACGTGTCGCAAACGCTGTGTGATTACAAAACCAGTGATTAATTAAGTGATAATTACGTTACAATAGGTAACTACAGCATACCACAAACATTAAATTGAAGTGAAGTGCTTTAACACCTAATAATATACGAACACAAAAATACCCTACATGTAGGCCGATTGGCCCACGTGTAGAACCCCCAATGGAATGGCAACAGGTCAATCCGCGAAACAAGAAAAGAAACTCTAGCGATCAACCAGAAGAAGACCCAAATGTCAAGAAAAAACCTTTCACCTCCCAGACAATCCCTATCAGCAACAGGTATGAAACCCTAAGTGGTAATAACGAAGAAACACATAACAATACCAAAGATACACCAAAAATTCTTAAACCACCACCTATATTCATACCTGGAATCCTAGACGTCAAACCACTTATTGAAATTATTGAAAATTCAATAAAAGATAATTACTTCCTCAAAACAATTGGAAACCATCAAGTTAAATTGCAACCAAACAACACGGAAAACTACAGGAAAATAAGTAAAACTCTAAAGGAGAAAGGAGTACAACACCATACATACCAATTAAAAGAGCAGAGAAGCTACAGGGTGGTCATAAGAAACTTGCACCACTCAACAGATACAGAACAACTCCAACAGGAAATCGAAACCAAAGGACATAAAGTAACCAACATCTTCAACATCAAACAAAAAATTAGTAAAAAACCTCTACCACTATTCTATGTGGAACTCCAGCAAAATAAAAACAACAAAGATATCTACGACATCGAGTTTCTACAACACACAAAAGTGCAAATCGAACCACCACACACGAAAAAAGAAATACCGCAATGCATGAGATGTCAGTGCTATGGACATACCAAAGCATATTGTAATAAGCAACCTCGATGTGTCAAATGCGCTAAAAATCATCTTACCAAAGATTGCACAAAAGATAAAAATACTGAAGCTACCTGTGCCCTCTGCGAAGGAAAACACCCGGCCAATTATAAAGGATGTGTCGTCTATAAGGAAATACAAAAAAGAAAATTCCCGCCTACAAGAGAAAGAACTCCACCGCAACCACCAAATCAACCAAGAAATTCGCAATCGCAACCAGTCAACCCAAGTACATCATACGCGCAAGCAACACAAGACACAAACATTGACAACAAAACAAACCCGCAAACACAAGAAACAAAATCAGATAAATTAGAACAAATGATGCAAAAACTGCTAGATAGAATGGACACAATGCTAAACCTTCTGACAAACCTGTTAACAAAAATATAATGTTAGCGTACAATCTAAAAATTTCACATTGGAATGCTAATGGCTTGGCTAAACATAACCAAGAGATAAAAACCTTTATTAATAACAACCAAATAGACATAATGCTAGTGTCAGAAACCCACTTTACACCTATAACTTATTTCAAAATACCACACTACATTACATACAACACAACACACCCAGACGAGACGGCGCATGGAGGAACAGCCATAATAATAAAAAACTCAATAAAACACTTTGTCCTACCTGAATACTGCATGAACCACTTACAAGCCACAAGTATTGTTGTTGAAGATTGGACGGGACCAATCACACTATCAGCTATCTACTGCCCACCTAAATTTAACATAAAAGAAATAGAATTCCAGACATTCTTTGCCACTCTTGGAAATCGCTTCATAGCAGGAGGCGACTACAACGCAAAGCATACCACATGGGGATCACGCTTAACAACACCACGTGGTCGAGAACTGCTTAAAACAATACAAAATAACCAACTATCCTATACATCGACGGGAGAACCCACCTATTGGCCTACTGATAGAAACAAAATCCCGGACCTCATAGATTTTTGTGTCACAAAAAACATAACACGAAACTATATTCATTCAAAATCAACACTAGACCTCACATCTGATCACACACCAGTTATCGTATTCCTCAGCACTCAAGTTAAATCAACTCCTAAACCTCCAATTCTATGTAACAAACACACCGAATGGGACACATTTCGAGATATCTTAGAAGAAAGCACCAACCTAAAAATACCATTAAAATGCAACTCGGACATCGATGACGCAACAGAACATTTAGTGCAAATAATACAAAGAGCGGCATGGAAATCGACGCCATTAACCAATAGCCAAAAAACTGACACAATATGCTACCCAAACTACCTGAAACAGAAAATAGCAGAAAAACGCAGACTTCGCAGAAAGTGGCAAAACTCTAGAAACCCAAACGACAAAACAAGATTCAACGAAGCAGCCAGAAACCTGAAGAACCTGTTACGTGAGTGGAACAACAATAACACACAAGAGTACCTCTCCAACCTTACTGCAACGCAAGCTACTGAATACTCGTTATGGAGAGCAACAAGATCCCTGAAACGACCCAAACAACACGTACCTCCAATCAGGAAAACTGACAACTCCTGGGCAAAAAGCGATCAGGAAAAATGCGAAGTATTCGCACTACATCTTGCAGAGGTCTTTAAACCATATCCAAAAGAAATCACAGATGATGAAGAACAAGAAATATATGAAATCTTAAATCACCCTAACCAGTTACTGCCCCCAGTTAAAAACATCAGCATGGCCGAAATTCAAGAAACAATTCTGAATGATATAAGTACCAAAAAAGCTCCCGGCTATGACCTAATAACAGGACAAATACTAAAAGAACTGCCGAATAAAACAATAAAATTAATCACCTATATATTCAACGCCATTCTCAGATTAAACTATTTCCCTGCCCAATGGAAACATGCTCAAATAATAATGATACCGAAACCCGGAAAACCTGTAAATGAGGTCACATCGTATAGACCCATAAGTCTACTACCAATCCTATCGAAAGTATTCGAAAAGCTACTTCTCAAAAGAATCAAGCCGACACTAACCAAGAATAATCTAATCCCAGAACACCAATTCGGGTTTCGAAACAGACATGCCACAATAGAACAAATTCACAAAGTGACAAAAATCATCAATGAATCACTAGAAGAGAAGAAATACTGCTCAGCAGCATTCCTCGATATCACACAAGCCTTTGATAAAGTTTGGCACGATGGGTTGTTATGCAAACTAAAACTAATGTTACCAAACAACTTATATCTAATCATCAAGTCCTACCTCACTGAAAGGTTCTATCAAGTAAAACACAATAACGAATATTCTCAAACATATCAAATCACATCGGGCGTACCACAAGGCAGTGTCCTAGGGCCCATTCTATACTTGTTATACACAGCAGATATTCCAACATCCCCACATATCATGACAGCCACCTTCGCAGACGACACGGGAATTCTAACAAAAAATAGTGATCCACAAATCGCATCAGCAGTACTACAAGAACACCTTATTCACATCGAAGACTGGCTGAAAAAATGGCGAATCAAAGTCAACGAAAGTAAGTCAGTTCATGTCACCTTTACTACAAGAAAAGAAACTTGCCCTCAAGTTTATTTAAATAATAATCCAATTCCTCAAGCAGAAAATGCAAAATACCTAGGAATGACACTCGAAAGACGCGGTACATGGAAAAAACATATTACAACAAAGAGAAAACAGCTAAACATAAAGTTTCAAAAACTATACTGGATGCTAGGTCCAAGATCGAAACTATCGATGGAAAACAAATTGTTGATCTACAAAGTTGCTCTGAAACCAATTTGGACCTACGGCATCCAATTATGGGGAACAGCTAGTGCTTCAAATCTACAAATTATACAAAGATTTCAATCAAAGGCTCTCAGAGTAATAACAAAGGCTCCTTGGTACATAACAAACGATGCAATACACAACGACTTAAATATGCGCACAGTAAAAGAAGAAGCAAAAGCAGTCACAGAAAAATACCTGAAGAGACTAGAAAACCACCCCAACCACAGTGCTGTGAATCTTCTAGACAACAGTCAAGACACATATAGATTAAAAAGATACAAAACGCTCGATATCCCATATAGATTCATATGACTGCAATCAAAAATATTTTATAATAAATAGATATATGGGACACTTGCCAATGGGCATTAATCCCGCATGACACTGTAACTAGAACATTTACTAATTGTCCAAATGTACAGATCGTAAATAATAAAATTGATATAAAAAAAAAAAAACTAGATACATTGCGTTGCCGTTCTTGTAGTAAATTATATATTCAAAGATAGTACATTATTTAACAAGAGTTTTAAGATGAAAATAACTTTTAGTTCACTACACGAGATAAAGGCGAATGTCGTAATTATTCGATATAGTAGTACTTATGAATGAATATTTAAAAAATGAATTCTTAATAAGGTAAATTTTAATTGACAGCAGAAATAGCAGTCCAGTCAATGAATATATTGTAGAGTGCATGGAATATGCGAGAATTTTTGACTTTAGAACTTTGTTAGGAGTATTTAGTAGATAAACATACTAAAAGTCCCCGGCCCTGAGAGGTGCAAAAGGTCCCATTTTATGGTTTCTCGCAATTATATTTTAAACGGTTAATCACACAGACAATTTTATAACAAGCGAATTGTAGAGAAATAAATTCTCAACATAGGATGAGCCAAGTCGTTGCTGTATCAATGAGGTCTTGCACGATTTTTTTTTCTTTACTGAAATCGAAAGAACACTAAAAATATCTGCCCCGTATTTTTCATTTTTCTTAAATTTATTTCAAGAAAGAGAAAATAATTATTAAAAGTAATATTCTTCAAAACGCGGCTGAAATGCACCACTTCTCCCCTTGTCCACTGACGTCACCGGGTACGAAACCTTTGTTACCTTTTAAGGTGACCGGACAGAACAGAACAATGAAAAAACAGAACATGAAAAAACAGAACATGAAAAAAGAGAACATGAAAAAACAGAACAGTGAAAAAACAGATCAATGAAAAAAGAGAACAATGAAAAAACAGAACACTGAAGAAACAGAACAATGAAAAAAGAGAACAGTGAAAAAACAGAACACTGAAAAAACAGAACACTGAAAAAACAGAACACTGATAAAACAGAACATGAAAAAACAGAATATGAAAAAACATAACAATGACAAAACAGAACTCAAGAAGGGTTTTGTTAGCATAGATTAGTTTTTGTCAAAAAAACGGAGTTCTGTTGGACTCAAGAAGGGTTTTGTTAGCATAGATTAGTTTATGTCAAAAAAACGGCGTTCTGTTAGACTCAAGAAGGGTTTTGTTAGCATAGATTAGTTTATGTCAAAAAACGGCGTTCTGTTGGACTCAAGAAGGGTTTTGTTAGCATAGATTAGTTTATGTGTTCTGTTTTTTCATGTTCTGTTTTATCAATGTTCTGTTTTTTCAGTGTTCTGTTTTTCACTATTCTCTTTTTTCACTGTTCTGTTTTTTCATTGTTCTGTTTCTTCAATGTTCTGTTTTTCATTGTTCTCTTTTGTCATTGTTCTGTTTTTTCATGTTCTGTTTTTTCATGTTCTGTTTTTTCATGTTCTGTTTTTTCGTGTTCTGTTTTTTCATTGTTCTGTTCTTTCATGGAATCCCTTTTAAACATCAAACCTCAAACGTTTCAGCGAATTAGGTTATAATTTCCAAATTATTACTGATTGTTGCTAGTTGCTATATTTTGTTATAAAACATGAGTCAGCAACGTCTAAAAACTTGTTTCGTGCATACTTGTATACAAGTGAAAATAGCAAATGACAAATAAAAATTGAATCATAGATATTGAAGTGTGGATTGCTTCTGAACAGAGAATAAAATTATTTATATAAAATAAAATGAGTATATTGAATACAAAATGAATTAGATTATTTATATATTAAATATATTCTAGTGTTTTTGCGCATATACTTTAATTTTTCTATGATTTTATGTAGTTTCTAATACGACATAGGATTAGGAAATAGGAATCCGTCCATTCTACCATATAAGATCTATGGTGCCTTTGTTTCTCATTGGCTTGTACCCGCTAACCAAGGGCGGATCCAGGTGATGTTCTTAGGGGTGTAATTTTGAAAAATGGAATGGTAGAATAGCGCCGCAGACGAAAATTCTTTTTAGTTCAAGGTCAAATACCTTTATATGAAATTCCGGATTTGAATAACTGTCTTTTTATATGTAAAAATAAATAATAGTATTCGATTTTAAGTTCTAACTTTAGGATTCTTGGGAGGGGGGTATTACAACGTTAAGGTGGAGTGTCAATCACGCGGCTGAAGCGGCCAAAGCCGCGCGGCTGTAGACGCGCGATTATTGGCATGCTGCAGTCGCGCGGCTATAGTGACTTGGTGTGTTTCCAACACGCGGCCGCGACTGGAACAGTACGTTGTATCGTTTGACATTTAATATTTATTAATGCATTAAACTAAACGCTAGATTGCTAACTGCGTTCATTGCATAATAAACAGCAGTAAGATAAGCTGCCGTTTGCAGTGTAGACAAGAAACTAATAAATTTTAGAAAAATATTGTCCAATTTTGACTGCTATTTCTGCCCACACGTTATCTCCAACATTTTGATTCTTATAATGTTTATTCTTCGCATCATATAAACAGGGATGTTGTCCAACCAGTTCACTAAGAAACGATTCATCTATAATCATGAAGAAACACTCCAAATAATTCACTAAATATTACGAATTATGACATAAAAACAACAGCCGCGCGGCTACACTGCTCACAGAGCAGCCGCGCCGCGTTGATCGCGCGGCGTCAAGTAGCCGCAGCCGCCTGATAGGAAATCGGCTCCATTGTTTTTAATGTAAACCAGTGCCCAGCGCGACGCGGCTATAGTCGCGCGTCTACAGCCGCGCGACTTTAGCCGCTTCAGCCGCGTGATTTAAGGTGGATTTATAACTGCGCACAGCGCACAGAACATAATTTAGCACAACACAGCACAGCACAGCGCACAGCATTTTCTTCACGAGGGTTTTATAAATCACACAGAAACACAGATTTAAGGTGGATTTATAACACGCACAGCGCATAGAAAATAATTTAGCACAGCATAGCATATGAATTGGTCATATGGAAATTAGTGCATCCATTTATAAGACAAACAGCGCATAGAAAATAATTTATCACAGCACACGAATTATTTATTTACCATTTATTCATTTATTATTTATGTTAAAGTTATTTTTTGGTCAAACACGGTTTTATATTATTTTGTTGTCCATTATTTTAAAGAAATATTTGTAAAACACTAATAATACACAAAGTCTCCAAATTAAATGTCAAAACAGCTGTGATAACCCGTCAATAAATCTGTGTTTCTGTGTGATTTATAAAACCCCCGTGAAGAAAATGCTGTGCGCTGTGCTGTGCTGTGTTGTGCTAAATTATGTTCTGTGCGCTGTGCGCAGTTATAAATCCACCTTGACACTCGACCTTTACCTTGTATCCGCGCCAGCCGCTAACGTTACGATATAGGCAACGTTATGAATCATGGAGGTAGGAATTAATGGAGGGAGCATATGACCGTAATATGGGCGAGGGGAATGATGCCAGGTGGGAAAGGACGCAGGCTGGTGTTTGTCGCATTTAGGAGGGGATATTACTGTCAGAATTTAAATGTTTTCAAATTCATTTATGAATCCATCGCTTTCAATAAATGTTCGTTATATCATATATTGTGTGGAAAATATATTCAAAATTAATAAAAGACGAATTTCAGTAACATTTTTGTCGACTATGACAGTTATTGTCGCATAGTGGTGGGGGGTCACTGGCTTCACTGGCCTTGGAATACACTCCCTCCTTATTCTTCCTACCTCCATGTTATGAATGCATTGCACTTTAAATAGATTATTTCTCAAACTTGTTGACTTGTTGCCATTTGGCAATAACCACTCGAGCCTTACATGCGCTCGTGACTAGGGCTGCGCGATCATAAATTTTTTTGATCGATCTTGTACCGTCAGATTTGATCAATTAAATCGATCATAAGTGATCGATCGATCTAGATCAGTTAGATCGATCTGATCGATTAAATTGATTAGATCGATCTTATAATTATCTATCTGTACTAAATATTAAAGGACTGGTAATAATGTTATTAATATTATATGTATTAGTCATTTATTTAAACTGTTCAGTCCGTCCATCAGACCACCCTTCAAGCGCAGGGAGCACACAATTTGGACAAATATAGTTTTGTCAAAGTGTAGTTTGACCAAAAATAATTAAGCCAAACTGTAATTTGTTCAACTGGAATTTTGTCAAACCGTAAATATGGCAACCCGTAATTTGGCTAAACTGTATTCTAGACAAACTGTAATTTCACATTCCGTAATTTGACCAAACCGCAACTTCGACTAATATTATTTTGTCACATCGTTTTCAGGTAAACCGTAATTTAGCCAAAACGCAACTATACCTAACTGGAATAATTCAACACGAAATTTATCGAACACGTATTTTTGTCAAATCGCAGATATGCATAACCGTAATCTTGCCAACCGTATTTTACTCAAATCGTAATCTTCCCAACTCTATATGTATAAAGACATACAGTTGGGAAGATTACGGTTATGCATAACTGCGATTTGACAAAAATACGGTTTTAATAAATTCCGTTTTGGATTATTCCAGTTAGGTATAGTTGCGTTTTGGCTAAATTACGGTTGACCTGAAAATGATTTGACAATAAAATATTAGTCGAAGTTGCGGTTTGGTCAAATTACGGAATGTGAAATTACAGTTTGTCTAGAATACAGTTTGGCCAAATTACGGGTTGGCATATTTACGGTTTGACAAAATTCTAGTTGAACAAATTACAGTTTGACTTAAATACAGTTTGGCTTAATTATTTTTGGTCAAACTACGTTTTGACAAAACTATATTTGACTAAATAAGCGGACGCCTCAAGCGCATGTGCGTATACATGCATGTACATGACCTTGATAGCTGTCGATCAGATCGATCAATCAAATCTGATCGATCATCCAAATCCAAACGATCAATCGATCAGATCGATCATCCAAATCGAACGATCAGATCAATCAGCAATCAAAAAAATTGATCGATTGATCCATTAAATGTTACCTGTGATCATATTGATCGATGTTTTTTCGCAGCCCTACTCGTGACTATTGCCTGGCAACTAGCTTTCGAAAGATCTGTCAAATTATTTTCAATTTATTATCAGTCTCTTGGTCTCTTGTTAGATTATTATTGAAAATCTTCTCAAACAATGGGGCTGGAACGAGGCTGGAATTAAAATGTACTCCATATAAAATCAACTGTTTCTAAATGTTACAAAATATAAAATACAATTTTGTAGTTTCTTTATTACTGTAAGAATACACGTGAAAATGCATTACTGTGACGTAGATGTATCGATATCGATACGTAAAATCTCAAATATTTAAAGAACTATTAACTTTTTGAAAACTTTTTTCATGGCAAAAACTAAATTTTGAGGTCTCCTTTCAATATAATTGACTGGATTGCTAATTTGCTACTATGGCAAAGTACCCTATTGTTCAACATTCATTCTGTCACCATTGTACACATTATTTTTTAAGTGTCTACCTAGTTCTTAAGTGTAGAAAAAAAAAAAATATATATATATATATATATACTGGCGGAAAAAAAAATGAAACACTTTGAAATTCGTGAAATTTCGACCATTTTCAAACCGCTATAACTCGGCGTATTTTCAATCGATTTCGATGAATCTTTGTGGACGAAAAACTTTGAAGTGTCTACTTTAAAGTCATGCCTGCGAATTTTAGCGCAACCCCTTCCGCCCCTCTCCAGCACCCCGGTGAAAAATAATAAATTTTAATTTTAAAAATGTCCAACTTTGACGATGTCTATGGACTTTAAAAAAAAATTTTGACTTGATTCATCAAAAGGGCACTAAAATTCACTCAATTCCCTGTGCAGGACTCAAAGAACGAAGTTCCTACAATCATTTGGAACAAAGTTATGAATTTTTTTAAAAAAGGGCATTTTTTTGTTTTTTGCACATAACTCAGCGACTTTTCAACCAAATTAGACGATTCTTTCGGGGAAAAACCAAATTGTGGGTGTACTTTAAGGGGATAAACTCAGATTAGGATGATCTTTTTTCGTACCCTTTAAAACCCGAACAAAAAAACACGTTTTTTCGCAAAAAAAACGTCTAACTTTGGCGATGTGTACCGAGTTGGAAAAAATTTTTTCGGCTCGATCCACAGAAAAGGCATTGAAACTTGTTCAATTATCTGTGCTGGGCCCAAAAAACGAAGTTCCTACGACGATTTGGCACAAAGTTATGGCCGTTTGAAAAAAGTGCATTTTGTGATTTTTTGACTCATAAGTCGGAAGTTTTTCGGCGAAATTGTTTGTTTTTTTCACGAATGAAATTTTCCTTCAAAATTTCTAATTTTCTAGACAATTTGAGTTACACAAAATTTTCAATTTTATTTTTAAATTTTCTCGATATTACAGGTTTGCTTATGCCCATGGCATGAAGCACGGTGCTCGATGTGGCATTTTGCTTCGTACAAAGCTGTCAAAAGGATGTTACACCGGTATAGCAAAATGCCATACGAAAATTTGTATATTGCTTATTGCTATGTTCACTTCGTACTTTGAAGGTTTTTGAAAATTATTTTTGACAGCTGAGAATTAAAATTCATCAATTCTTTGTGTTAATTAAATCAATAATTAGTTTATTAAAGGGTTATATTCTTATTATAATTATTACTAATTATTGATTTAATTAACACAAAGAATTGATGAATTTTAATTCTCAGCTGTCAAAAATAATTTTCAAAAACCTTCAAAGTACGAAGTGAACATAGCAATAAGCAATATACAAATTTTCGTATGGCATTTTGCTATACCGGTGTAACATCCTTTTGACAGCTTTGTACGAAGCAAAATGCCACATCGAGCACCGTGCTTCATGCCATGGGCATAAGCAAACCTGTAATATCGAGAAAATTTAAAAATAAAATTGAAAATTTTGTGTAAATAAAATTGTCTAAAAAATTAGAAATTTTGAAGGAAAATTTCATTCGTGAAAAAAACAAACAATTTCGCCGAAAAACTTCCGACTTATGAGTCAAAAAATCACAAAATGCACTTTTTTTTCAAACGGCCATAACTTTGTGCCAAATCGTCGTAGGAACTTCGTTTTTTGAGCCCAGCACAGGTAATTGAACAAGTTTCAATGCCTTTTCTGTCGATCGAGCCGACAATTTTTTTCCAACTCGGTACACATCGCCAAAGTTAGACGTTTTTTTTTGCAAAAAAACGTGTTTTTTTGTTCGGGTTTTAAAGGGTACGAAAAAAAATCATCCTAATCTGAGATTATCCCCTTAAAGTACACCCACAATTTGGTTTTTCCCCGAAAGAATCGTCTAATTTGGTTGAAAAGTCGCTGAGTTATGTGCAAAAAACAAAAAAATGCCCTTTTTTTAAAAAAATTCATAACTTTGTTCCAAATGATCGTAGGAACTTCGTTCTTTGAGTCCTGCACAGGGAATTGAGTGAATTTTAGTGCCCTTTTGATGGATCAAATAAAAAAAAAAGTCCATAGACATCGTCAAAGTTGGACATTTTTAAAATTAAAATTTATTATTTTTCACCGGGGTGCTGGAGGGGGGCGGAAGGGGTTGCACTAAAATTCGCAGGCATGACTTTAAAGTAGACACTTCAAAGTTTTTCGTCCACAAAGATTCATCGAAATCGATTGAAAATACGCCGAGTTATAGCGGTTTGAAAATGGTCGAAATTTCACGAATTTCAAAGTGTTTCATTTTTTTTTCCGCCAGTATATATATATATATATATATATATATATATATATATATATATATATATATATATATATATATATATATATAGGGTGTCTCTGTACTTCGGCAAAAAAATTAAAGGGTATATACTATAAGACGTACTGATCATGGAACAAAAAGAATTTTGTGTGTGTGTGTGTGTGTGTGTGTGTGTGCGCGCGCGCGCGCGTGTGTGCTCGTGAGTGGATGGATGTTGGAGGTACGATAACTCAAATACCACTGAATAAAAAATTTGAAATTTTGTATATAATATTCTGACACCCTAGATTAGATCTGATTAGATTTTGGTGTTGATCGTGCAACCGGAAGTGGTACTTTCTTGAAGATGTGAAGAGTTTTTCTAAAATATCCTCAAAATTTATGAATTAATAGGAATTTTTACCTCTCGCCACTCATATCTGTAAGAGAGGTATTGTAATCATGCTAAAATTTCGATAGTGAGTTTTCAATGGATAAGCACGTTTTGAGGTCCCTAGAACACGATTTTGATAATTTCGCGATGATGTCTGTGTGTGTGTGTGTCAGTGTGTGTGTCAGTGTGTGTGTCAGTGTGTGTGTCAGGATGGATGTTGGAGGTACGATAACTCAAATACCACTGAATAAAAAAATTTGAAATTTGGTATACAATATTCTGACACCCTAGATTAGATCTGATTAGATATTGGTGTTGATCGTGCAACCGGAAGTAGTAGTTTCTTGAAGATCTAAAGAGTTTTTCTGGAATATTCTCAAAATTTATGAATTAATAGGAATTTTTTTAATAACATTGTATACTAAATGTTACTATCTACAATATGTATTCAAAACGTTGTTTCTATCTAGCTCCATTTTCCAATTACAAGAAGTTAAAAATTCTACAAATTTGTTACAATTTTGATTTATCTGCCTACCTATGGAAACAAAAAATAAAATATTTGAGTGTTAATGTCATATGAATTTTTGACTTTTTGGCAAATTGAAATGGAAAATATGAAATGTCATTTAGTATTTATAAGGTCATAATAAACTTTAATAATATTATAAAAACTACAATTCCCGAATTCCCTTCTAGTACAATGGTATATTTGTGAGTAAGTATTACATAATATATACTTATATTAGAAAAATAAAAATAGTAGAGTATGGCGAGAGGTTATGTGTTGGCCACATCGGATTTTTTAAATAACATTGTAGACTAAATGTTACTGTCTACAATATATATTCAAAACGTTGTTTCTATCTAGCACCATTTTTCAATTACAATTTTCAATATTGATTTATCTGCCTACCTATAAAAACAAAAAATAAAATATTTGAGTGTTAATGTCATAATTTTTTGACTTTTTGACAAATTGAAATGGAAAATATGAAATGTCATTTATTATTTATAAGGTCATAATTAACTTTAATAATATTATAAAAACTACAATTCCCGAATTCCCTTCTACAATGGTATATTTGTGAGTAAGTACATTCATAGATTCATACACACTTAGTAAAATAGTAGAGTATGGCGAGAGGTCATGTGTTCGCCACATCAGATTTTTAATGTACTAATAAGTTTACGTGTTCTTTATATTTTCCATATATTTCTTTATCACTATATAACGCACAAATTATAAAATTTAATACTATACAGTGACAGCAAGTGACAGAATGAATGTATATCGGCAGTGACCACCAGAGACACCTAGAAACTGTAGAAATATACCTATGAACTAATTACAATTTCTGACCGGGGATGTCGGTAAACCTAATTATTCTTTAACCGTGTAGGTACCTTACCTACCTAACCTATTCTAATAAAAACGAACATTAACGATACGAGTTTAATATAAACTAGGTATACCTTTTACAGAATGATTTCACACTTTTGAAATACGATTTCACATTAACGAAAACAGATTTCATACTTTTGAAAATGATTTCACATTCATGAAAACTGATTTCACACAAACGAATTTTGATTTCATAATAATGAAAACCGAATTCACAAATTTGAAAACCTAGGTATTTCACAAAATTGAAAACAGATTTCAACAATATATTTCTTAAAAGTTTATTTTAATTTTAATTAATATTCAATTAGGTCTTCCTCTCGCAATGATTCACCATAATACCGTTGAACATGGTTTGCATATCCCAGAAGATGTTGTGGTATTTCTTGAATCGTTGCATTAGGCTCAGTTCACACATGGACTCATAGCGAACACATAGAAGACACACACACATGCGACACACATGCAACAGAAGCACAATGAAGAACGTGTAGAACGTTTGTGGTCTCAAAATTGATTTTTTCTTTACTTACATAGAAGCCACAAAAAATATCGGCGCCTCTATTTCACAAGCAACACACAGTACTTTTTACTGTTGCGTGTGTATGTCTTCTATGTGATGTCCGCTGTGTGTACATGTGTGAACAGGGTTTAGCAATTTCTTCCAGAATACCCGTTTTACTCGTAGAAAGCGTATTCTCTGAAGATACCACAACAACATCTTCTGGGATATGCAAAATGCAAACCATAATGAACAGTATTATGGTGCATTATTGTTCAAAAAATTATATCTTTAACAGTAAAATTTTAACTACGATGTTGTAAACTTTTGAGAAATAAATTGTTGAATGAAATCTAATTTCAATTTTGTGAAATAGGTTTTCAAACTTGTGAATTCGGTTTTCATTATTGCGATAACAAAATTCATCTGTGTGAAATCAGTTTTCGTTAATGTGAAATCATATTTCAAAAGTGTGAAATCTGTTTTCGTTAATGAGAAATCGTATTTCAAAATTGTGAAATCATTCTGTAAAGGTATAGAATTAGTATTTATTATTCTTAAGTTTATAATAACAAATGTATCATCCTGGCAATTATAATTATTATTATCTCTTATGGTCGTAGATAAAATGTAATACATAACTAGAATTGTAATACAATTATTACATTGCTCGTGTCATTGTTGCACTCACAAGACTCTTGCGCAACTTTTTCACTCGCATGTAATGTGCCTTTTACAATGCGTGTTATGCAATATACTATTGTATTTAATAATAATATTATTCTTCTATAGACGGAAATCCTTTGTTAGGACAAGGTTATGAAGACGCGAAACATGTACGTGTTACAAAAGTTCCCCCAGGTGGATACTCAAAAGGACTGTGGTAATTGTTTAGAAAACTACAAGATTTTAAATTTGTCCCATGTCAATTCAGTAATGTATCTCCTCGACCATATTTTAAATAAAGTTGAATTCAAAATGTTGTTGTAAATTACAATAAAACTACAAACATAAAATGCATAATAAAAAAGATGTACATGTAACAGGTCATAAATAAAATACAAATAAAATAAAGTATTATGTTGGTTTATCGTTGCCGTGAGACGAGACAAACGAGACGTCTCGGCGATATATTATCTCGATTTTCGAGACGAGGCGAGATAAAAGTTGTCGAGATATGGTCGAGTTGAGACGAGACGTCTCGATCATGATTAATTGGCCCGTGTCAAGTTTTTTCCGAATTCCTACAATCCTTTAGATTTTACTTTTCTTCTATTCCACTCCCTTCCCCACTACTGCAGTTGCCCGAAACCAGCTCGAAACTCTTACATTGGCGCACCCAAGCAATGCAATGTCATTTTGAAAATGAAAAATATTATAAAAGTGTTTTCGTTGCGAGTAAACTGTTAGTTTATTATTGACTTCAAGGTAGTGCTTTTTGAAATTTTTAAAAAAGAGGAATCATTCATTAAAGTGACTGATATTGTTCGGAAGTTATCTAAACCTACGAAAACAGCTCCTCTCGTTATGGTAACTTACAGCACAGACCTGACATACCTGACAAACATTCATTAATTTAAAATAAAAATTTAATATTAATGTTTTCCTTATTTACGATAAGAACGTTCACTACCTACAATCAAGCGCAAAAGTTTGAGCGCGCTAAATATATACAGCGCATGCTACGATAACCGGTTTCTAAAGAAAAAATTTAATAGCTGACTGTACTTCTTTTACTCCGTGTGTCATAGTGTGTGTGCACTCACACAGCTACGAAGCGGTGTGAATGCAAGCTGGCAACGTTAGAGAAGGGAGAACAATAATTCTTGCATATTATTATTATTAATTTCATAGGACTGACCCGGTTTGAAATTACACTATTATCGGATTCATAATAATTATAGTCAGTTGGATTTGAAGATAAATAACTAAATAAACAAAAAAATTTAAACCAAGCCAAATAAAGTCTCCTTGAATTTTAAAAATTTAAAAAATATTAATAATTATTTTTTTACAATTATAAAGTAAACCTGAATTTGAATCTTATAAGATTACCAGTAAACAAGATCTTACATATTCACTTATTTGATTATTATATAAATTTTTCAAAGATTGTTATTTTAGTTATAAGTTGTTCATAAAACTACATTTCTAATAAACTATTGATTAAGATAATAATAAATCTATGTATGGTGTATCTATTTATAGATTGATAGAAATTTTCAGAAAGTCGTGTAAAAATAAAAAATACTACAGAACTAAATCCAAATATTAATTTATTAATAAGTACCTACCTATGTATGTTTATTTCAAATACAGCATATAATCATAAAATATAAATTGAAATAACAATACTTTGTTGAGTTCAATACTTCAATAGGTACTACTTTTTAGTCATCATATCCAAATAATTATAACTACGGAGTATAAAGCCCCTAACATGACACTTTAATGTTATTTTGAATTTTGATGATTTACCAATCACGTGCTGGCGCAATCTTATTCCCTCCCCGCGACGTAAGCGTTGCCGCTGCCTCTCTTCGTCGAGTTTTTTCGTTGTCGAGGTCATTGTTACAGCTCATTTTGAAATAAGATTATTCTGAAACTGGACGTCAGATCGCTGTCGTCGTTTGACATTAAATTCTAAACATACTGAACTACTTTGTATTAGTTTTTTATTAAAATATATAGAAGCAAAATGAAGCTATCAATTAAAACGTTGGTATTGATAGCCTCTACTTCACGTGTTAAAATGCTAGACTTTCGAGGCTAATATCTCATTTTCTGAACGTCAGAAGTTAATAAAAATTTAACTATGCATGTATTAGATCATTCTTAAAACGTAGTAAAAATTTGATGAACATCTATAGAAACTTGATTTGGTAGTGAACGTCCTTAATTAGTTTTAAGTTAATATACTATTATTTCATTTATTTATTAATAAATGCATTAATAAAGTACTTATTTTGCATTCTGTATTTCTATTTTCAATACCTTATTCCCTTGCAACGCCTTTGTTGCGAATATCGCTGAAATGGTGTTCGTGAGTGCATTTTTTTTAAATATTTAAATGCTTGGCAATATGCCCAGATGCCCCAAATCAAATTATACAATCTTTTAGGAAAGATAGATAGAGGTGGTCCACTTATCCCATTTTGACGGGGTAACTGGGCCCACCTTTTAAACCGGACAATCTAATTTTTAAATATCCTATCCGATCCTATCTATTAACGCAAACATAGCTATTCATATAATATAATTGTTCAAACCCTATTTCAAACAGGAATAGGCTTCTGACGGCTTAAAAGTTAAGAATACATAGACATCATGTACCTTACATAATATACACCGTGTTTCTATACCTCTGCACGAAACTTTAATAGGTTATATAATTTGATACATTGATAATAGAGAAAAAGAAAAGAAGAAGGGACTATTTGTAGAGAGTATTTATGATCTTATTTTATTAATTACATACCTAATGAATTAACAGATACATGGGCCTTTAAATTAGTGGCACTAATATTTTCACTGCGTTAATTTTGCGAATTTTAAAAAATAATCTTTTTCTCTATTATCAACGAATTATCAATGTATCAACTATCAAGTCATCTTCATCAATGAAGACATAATAGTTATTTATGTCATAAGGATCGTAACTAGTCCAAAATAATCGCCCTGAACTTACAAAAATTCCGTTTTTGCTCTTTCTTGTTTTAATCGTTGGGGAAGGTCACTGGTAGTCTTTAAACCAAAAGTCGACAAAATCGGCCAGTCGCGTATGTCCGCGATCTTGAATTTTATAAAAATTTCTCCGATCTATGTAATAGAGGAAAGTATTTTAATCATGATTTTTTGACAGTTCGAGATTTTGGTAAATCTTCACATTTTAGACCCTACTGAACCCAAAAATGACATAATTTAAAAAAAAGTCGGTCTGTCGGTCTGTCTGGATGTTGCTTAAGGCGGAACATCAAATTTTTCCGCATTCGAAACCTATACCATATGTTCTACGCAGCGACGTGCAGTTCACTACAAAATTTCTTAGCCTGGGTAATCGGAGTAGAAGGAAAGCATGTCTTGTATTGAACAACAGATGCAGATTTTCGTCAAAATATATGTGTCATTTATTCGTTATTACGAAATATTGGCTAATTTTATTAATAAGTTTTAATCATTTTTACAAAGTTAAGGAATTGTTCTAAAGCAGTCGTAAATTTGTAAATCGAACAAAATAATACAAATATTCAAATTTAACGGTTGAAAATAGGCCATTTTCAACAAACTGTACATATATATATATATATATATATATATATATATATATATATATATATATATATATATATATATATATATATATATATATATATATATATATATATATATATATATATATATATATATATATATATATATATATATATATATATATATATATATATATATATATATATATATATATATATATATATATATATATATATATATATAAAGGGTGTTTTTCCACCTAAATATCTCGGGAACCACGGCACGGATCGAAAATCGGTGAAATACGGGTTCGATGAATTTGAGGGGGAAGAAAAACCATGTAATTAGTTTTCTGCCCAAAGTGGGCATATTGCCCACATTGGGATCAACTTGATTTTTTTAAATGAAAACCCCACTTTTTTATTTTGGTAACGTGTTCTACGCAAAAAAAGAAGAAACTTTTGTACGAAACTTTTTTTCCCCCACCCCTATATTTCGAGTTATCAGCGCGGGAAAGTGAAAAAATTTGAATTTCGAAATGTGTTTTTCAGAAACCGTGGAACCCAGCCAAAAATGCTGAAACACGGGTTCAATGAATTTGAGGGGAAAGAATTATCATATAATTTTTTTTGACCCGAGTCATATATATATATATATATATAAACAATTGATATTTTTATTAAAACTTTAAGACCATCCTTTATCTTTACAGTACTTCAAAAAAAATTAAAATATCTTTAAAAATAATCCCAGAATTCCGAATAAATGATACTACTATTTCTAGACCCTTGAAGTTCCGCCTTAACTTAAAAACGCGTTGGAATTTTGGACTTAAATTTTATATTTAAGATTTTGAGCCAAAATCTGACTTCAAGTTAGTTTTTTATTAAACCAGTGGTACCAACTTTATAAACATAACTTTTTTTATTTTTATGAAAATACTATCGTGTGTGGTATCAAATTAAAGCTCTCGCTAATAGAATTCTAGTAGAAAAATAAAAATAACATTTAAACGATTGTTTTTTAAAATAAATTATTCAAAATATACCGAGTTTGGTGTCAATTTAAATCTCTCGAGGAGATAAGTTTAGTAAAAATGTAAAAAAATGACATTTATTATGCGATTTTCAATTGTTTCTCAAAAAATTGTTCAATTTTTTTCAAATGTATTATCAAAATTAAAGTTCTCTAGAGAAAAAATTTAGTCGAATAATCAATAACAACATTTAAACGATGGTCAGTTGTTTTTACCTCTCGCATTATATTCTATAAGGCGAGCTATAAGGGGAGGAATTGACGGGTTAAAATTTGCGAGTGTGTGTTTTTAGTGAATAAGTACGATTTAAGATCCATAGAATACGAATAAAGTATTTTGACGGTTCTCTTTTTCTTTGCCGTTGGCGTAGGATCTTAAATAAATACTGACTGTAGGAAAAAGTAAGGACCAAAATTGTTGAAAATGTAATTCTGTACAAGTTTGTTTATGTTCATTTATGTCCTAAAGTAAAAAATAAACTAGAATATAGAATATAGAATAACCCGGAGGAATACACTGGGCATTGCTTCCTCCTCCTTGTTAGCAGATTCTGGAGCAGATATTCAAACCGTCAAACGTCATGGAGGATGGAAAAGTAGATAATACCGTTGCAGAAGGCTATATTGAAAACTCAGTTGAGAATAAGAAAAAAATATCTCCAGCAATTCTAGGTGAAAATAAGAATATTTCACTTCAGTAGAATATTCAATAGTTATATCACAAGTGCATGACAAATACCTGAATATTTTTTCGAGTGCACGAATGTGCACAAGAGAAAATATTCTGATATATTTGTCATACACGAGTGGTATATTAGTAGAATATTTCCCTCGAAAAAATTCAACCAATCAGGTTACAGTATTTTTTTAATTTCGAGCCTAAACAATCAAGTATCAGTGTGTACGTGCCCAAGTGCAGTACCCGCGAGTGCGAGTATTTGCACAAGTGCATTCCCGAGTATTTCTGACAGCTGTCAACACAAGGAACAAATCATCAAAAAAATTGTTATTTATTAAAATTACAGTTAGTACATGGCAAATACAGGTATATTTACTATCTACATTATATTTTTTTATCAAAAAATTGAACAATTGCATTGGACAAAGTGCCAATGTCATTGATCTGACGTATGTGACAGATCAAATATTAATTATTTTATATTAAAAATATCGAATTTTCCTCGAGAAATATTCTACCAATATACCACTCGTGCATGACAAATACATCAGAATATTTTCTCTCGTGCACTCGAAAAAATATTCAGGTATTTGTCATGCACTTGTGATATAACTATTGAATATTTCCCTCGAAAAATTTCAACCAATCAGGTTACAGTATTTTTTAAATTTCGAGCACAAGTGCAGTACCCGCGAGTATTTGCACGAGTGCATACCCGAGTATTTTTGACAGCTGTCAACAAATATATTATATATATATATATATATATATATATATATATATATATATATATATATATATATATATATATATATATATAGTCGTATACCCATTTACCATAAGGTGTAAGGTGTTCTAGTTTTTTAACTGTGCACAAAATTCGCCCATTGTTTCTTGTTTTTTGCCATTTTTCTTGCTTCTTGTACTGTCACATTCCTCTTCATAAGAATCTTCTGTACTGTGTCATCCCAGTTGTCTTTTGGTCTTCCACGATCTCTTTTCATTTTCACGTTCGTCATCCAAATTTGTTTCACGGGTCTGGCTTCATTCATTCTAATCATGTGTCCCCACCAGGCTAGTTGTCTCTCTTCTATTAGTTCTAAGATCGGTTTGCACTGCAGCTGTTCTCTTATCGCTTCGTTTCTTATTCTATCTCTCATGGTTACTCCTTGTACTTTTCTTAAATACTTCATTTCTAATGCTTGAATTTTGCTTTTCATTCTTCTAGATAATAGCCATGATTCGCATCCGTACGTTAGTATAGATCTGTATATTGTGTTATATACTGTCATTTTTGTTTTAGTGGTTATTTCTTGTTTTCCTATGAAACTATTTTTTAATGCATGGAAAGTCTTGGCCGTTTTATTTATTCTGTCGTTTATATCATTATCTTCTATTCCGTTATTTTCTATTAATGTACCTAAATACTGGAATTTATTTTATTTCATCCTGTGTCAAATTCAAATACTTTACGTCAACAGTTTGAGTCCGGGAAAACGCAAATAACGGCCTTTGTCCGGTAAAGTGTTGGTATAGAAATTAATCAACGCAATAACAATTAAACAATCGCCAAATTGCAGTTGTTAATTATGTTTCGAAAATGTTACTAAATTTGGAGCATTAGGTAAATTATTTTGAAATTAATATTACTGTTTCTTTAAAACGGAATTTGACACAGAATGAAATAAAATACATAACGACATTCGTCCGTGAATTCTTTTAAGAATACTCGTTTCGAGTTTCAAGACTCGGCTCCTTCGTCGCCTCGTCTTCAAACGTCTCACTCGTACTGTTAAATATGAATTCCCGGACTTGTAACGTTAATTACTATACTTGTTCTACCTTGTCTGTGTTTATCATTAGGTTAACAGCCTTCTGTTCTTTTGTTATTTCCATTACCTTAGTCTTTTTCGTATTTATTTTCATGTCGAACTTTGTCAATGTTTCATTCCAGACATTTAAATTGTGTTGCATTTTTGTTCGTTGTTTGCCATGATGACTATGTCGTCCGCAAACGCACACATGGATATTTGCGTAGCTTGTAGATTTCTGTATCCTATATGTAATTTCTTCATTTGTGGTTCGCATTCTTTTATAATTTCATCCATATATATTATAAACAGGGCTGGGCTTAGTACTCCACCTTGTCTTAGGCCGTTTTTGGTTTCAAACTCTTCTGATTCTCTGTTTTGGCTGACTACATAGTTTACATTTCTCTTGTATAAGCATTTGATAGCATTTATTAATTTTGCTGATATACCTCTCCTTTCTAATATTCTCCATACTTTGTCTCTATTCACTCTGTCGAACGCTTTTTCTAGATCTATAAATGCCATATATGCAGTTGATTTAGTGTCTCTCGTCTTTCGTATTATGTTTTTGATGGTAAATATATGATCTTGGGCGCTTCTACCTTTTCTGAAACCACTTTGAACCTCTGATAACGTTGGTTCTATTGTAGTTCGTAATCTTTTCTCTAGTATTCTTTCGAATATTTTTAATGCTGTACTTAATAGCGATATACCCCTATAGTTATTACAGTCCTTGCTATCTCCCTTCTTATGCACAGGTACAATTTTCGCTATTTCCCAGTCTTTAGGTATTTTGCTCTCATTCCATACTTTGTTGAAGACTTCTAGTAGTAAATTTCCGCCTTTTTCCCCCATATATTTTAACATTTCTGAGTTTATTTTGTCATGTCCGGCTGATTTCCCGTTTTTCAGCATTTGTAGCGCTTCTTTTAGTTCTTTGATATCCATCTGCTCGCTATCAATTTTATTTTCATTCATATGTTGTGTTTGGTTTGTTTCTTCATCGTTAGTTATGCATAGAAGCTCCTGGAAGTATTCTTTCCATCTATCCATTATTTCCTGATTTTCAGTTAGAATTAATCCTTCTTTGTTTTTTATTGTGTTGTTAATATATTTTATTTTATCTTCTGTAAGTGTTTTTAATGTTCTGTAGAATAGTTTTTGATTCTCTTTACTTCTGACTTCCATTTCTTCTCCAAAGAGTTTCCAACTCTTTTCTTTTGCCTGTTGGACTAATTCTTTTACTTTTTTACGTTGTTCTTTGTATTTAAGGTATGTATCTTCTGCTTTGTTGGTTAGGTAATTTACCCATGTTTTCTTCTTCTTTTTTATTTCATCTTTTATTTCTTTGTTCCACCATGACGTTTGTTTCTTGTTCGACCTCGTTTTGTTTGTGCCACAGACTGTCTTTGCTGCTTGTGTTATGGTTCTTTTGAAAATTTCCCAGGACTCTTCCATGTTTTTTTGATTACAAGTTATATTTTCAGTCTCTATTATTCTTGTTACTTCCTCCTCATATTTTTTTGCTATTTCTTTATTCTTTAGTTTGTATACTTTTATTTTCTCATATTCTATTTGGTTTTTAATATTATTTATTTTGCCTTCTTCCTCGGTGTTTTCTTTTCCAATTTTTGCTTCCACAAGAAAATGGTCAGAGAATATTTCTGGTCCTCTTCTTGCCCTGCAGTCGTATACTTTGTTTCTGATTTTTCTCTCTACTAAAATATAATCTATTATCGATTTGTCTTCTTTTCTTGGACCTTGTCTTGTATATTTGTGTATGTCTTTGTGGTCATAGAATGTGTTTGTTATAATGAGATCATTTAGAGTGCAAAAATCTATCAGTCTTATTCCGTTTTGTGTTCTTCGTTTTTCACCTTGTACTCCGATTGTACTTCCAGTACTTCCATCTCCTATTCCTACTCTTGCGTTTAAATCTCCCACTATGAATATATCTCCTTTACTATTTTCTGTTGTTATGTTTAATTCATCCCAGAATTTATCTTTTGTTTCTGATATTTCATCCTCGTCTGGACCGTATGCAATTATGATTGTTTTTATGTGACCTGTTTCTTCCTTCATTTCAACTTTTAGTATTCTTTCGTTACATCCCTCCCATGATTGTACGTGTTTAATTACTCTTTTGTTTATAAGGCATCCAACTCCTGCTGCTGCTCTTTTCTCTTTTGTTACTCCACAAAATATCAATAAATGTCCGTTCTCAACTATTATCTCTCCTCTCCCCTTCTTTTTGGTTTCGGTTATACCTAATATTTCTATATTTAACTTGTCAAACTCTTCATATAATTCTATTTCTTTCCCGTTCATACTTCTCACATTCCAAGTGGCTAATTTCCATATTCCTCCAGTTTTTTTATTTTCATCAACCTTATCTTTCATTGCTTTAGTCGTCTTCTTTGTGTCCGTCCATGTACTTTGTTTTTTCACTGCCCGTTTTTTGAATCTGGTACTAGTTGGTTTTCTTTATTATTCCATACCCACGTCTCTCCATTTATTACTAATTTTTGGTATTTTATTTTAGCAGTCCTGCCTTCTCTTTTCTCTTCATCGGCCCTTGCTTTGATTGTGTTTTGGATGTACATTTCTCTTTCAGTCAAATCATTATCTATGAATATTTTCTTATACTCTGTAGTTTTTTCTAGTTTACTTTTATTCTTCATTATTTCCAGCTTTTTTTCAAAGTTTTCTATTTCTAGCATGCATATTTTATCATTTATTTTAATAGCCCTTTTCACTTTTGCTTCTACCTGCATTTGTAGCAGCATGAAATTTTCCATATCCTTAGCAATTATTTCATTAGTTTTCCCCGTTACTACTAAACCTTTCACGATTATATTATTTTTCTTCTTTTCTTTCTCGATTCTGTCCATTTTGTATTCTAATGTGTCAATCTTGTTTAGTTTGGTTTCTACGGTGTTTATTTTTTTCTTCATAAGTTCATTTTCTCTTTTCAGTTCCTCTATATCTTCTCTGTACTTTTGGTTTTCTGTCCTTATTTCCTTCATCTCAGCTTACAATTCTTTCATCATAACTTTTAGTTCTTCCATATCGGTATTTTTCTTGGTAGGTGTTCGTTTCGTTTTCCTTCTCTTTTTAGGTGTATTTAATGACCCGTCTAACTGTCTTTTCCTCTTGTTATCGTCCGAAAAGTCTTCTGGTATATCGTCCGAGCAGTCTGTGTAATCTTCGCTGTCTGATACACTTTTATGCATTACTGGTTGCTGCGGCGTAGGCGTCAGAAGACCTTGCCCAGATCAACTCTTCGCAGGCGTGACACTAGTTGTCAATGATTTTAACTTCAATGTTAACTTACATATTATGACAGCTATTTTCTTTGCAGGATGTTATTCACCTTGTTTTTATTTGTATATTATGACTAATCTTATTAATTATTTGCTCGTATCTTTCTCTAACTAGAGATTTAAATACGGAGCTCAACGACGCGTGCACTATCACTCATAAAGCTGTCAACAAAAGAAACAAATAATCACGAAATTAGTTATTTATTTAAATAAGTCTGTACAATGAAAAATATAGGTATTTTTACTATCTACATTTTTTTATCAAAAAATTTAAAAATTGATCTGTCGTTTATGTGAAAGATCGCATATTAATTACCAGTCGTGCTCGTGCATGACAAATACATCAGAATATTTTCTCTCGTGCACGTTCGTGCACTCGAAAAAATATTCAAGTATTTTTTGTCACTTAACTATTGAATATTTCTCGAGGAAATTTGATATTTTTAATACAAAATAATTAATATTTTATTTGTCACACATAAACGTCAAAACAAGAACATCAACACTTTGTCCAATGCAATTTTTTAATTTTTTGATAAAAAAATAGTTTATCTACAACAATAGAATAATGTATTCATTATATACGTGAAAGTAGTATAATAAACCCCTCCATAAGGACACATTATAAAATAATGAATTCATTATTTCACACTGTTAAATAATGAGTACTTTATTCTCTCGAACTGTCAAACTGCCATCATTAATATTAGTGTTACATCAAGTTATCATTTTATAACGTTGTAAGCAGAAACAGTAAAAATAATAAAAATTTGTAAAACGCTGTATATGACTAGCCCATAGTAGTTCTAAATTACTCGGATAAATTGTCATCACACCAAAGTTTGAGGTTAGGTTAATATCAATACAAATTTGTAGTAAGAAAATGTTGTTTTATTTAAAAAGTTGTAGATAAAACGTCGTATTTGACTCGAAAATAATGGCTATAATTAACTCGGATGATTTATACACTCGCCTTCGGCTCGTGAACAAACTTTCATCCTCATTAATTATAGCCTACATTATTTACTCGTTAAATAATATACTATTAAATAGTAAAAATAAAAATAATAATTATAAATTTATTTAAATAGCTTTAAGCTAATAAAGATTACACTACATAAGTTTACAAAAGCAATACAATATTATTACTTCCCCGACCTATGTAATAGAGGGAAGTATTGTAATCGTGATTTTTTGACAGTTCGAGATTTTGGTGAATCTTCACGTTTTAGACCCTACTGAACCCAAAAAACATAATTTTAAAAAAAGTCGGTCTGTCGGTCTGTGGGTCTGTCGGTCTGGATGTTGCATAACTTAAAAACGCGTTGGAATTTTGGACTGAAATTTTATATTTAAGATCTTGACCCAAATTCTGACTTCAAGTTCGTTAATGAGCTTTATTCAACCAGTGGTACCAACTTTATAAACATAACTTTTATTATTTTTATCAAAATACTATCGTGTGTGGTATCAAATTAAAGCTCTGGAGAAAAGAATTCTAGTAGAAAAACAAAAATAACATATAAACGATCGTCAATTTTTTTTAAAAATAAATTATTCAAATTATACCGAGTTTGGTGTCAATTTAAAGCGCTCGGGGAGATAAGTTTAGTAAATATGTAAAAAATGATATTTATGTGTCTCAAAAAATTATTCAATTTTTTTTATTTAACCAGTGGTACCTACCAACTTTATAAACATAACTTTTTTTATTTTTATCAAAATACTATCGTGTGTGGTATCAAATTAAAGCTATCGGGAAAATAATTCTAGTACAAAAATTAAAATAAAATTTAACCGATCATCAATTGTTTTTTTTTTTATAAATTATTCAAATTATACCGAGTTTGGTGTCAATTTAAAGCGCTCGGGGAGATAAGTTTAGTAAAAATGACATTTATGTGATTTTCAATTGTTTCTCGAAAAATTATTCAATTTTTTTTATTCGACCAGTGGTACCAACTTTATAAACATAACTTATTTTATTTTTATTAAAATACTATCGTGTGTGATATCAAATTAAAGCTTTTTATGTAGGGGAGATAAGTTTAGTAAAAATGTAAAAAATGACATTTATGCGATATTCAATTTTTTCTCAAACAATTATTCAAATTTCTTCAAGTGTATTATCAAAAGTTCTTTGAAGAAAAAATTTAGTCGGAGAATTAATAACATTTAAACTATGGTCAGTTGTTTTTACCTTCCGCATTATATTTTATATAAGGGGAAGTTTTGAGAGGAGTTTTTCGAGTGTGAGTTTTTAGTGAATAAGTACGTTTTACAAACCATAGAATACGAATAAAGTATTTTCGAGATGAAGTCTGTGCGCGGTTGTGTGTGTGTTACAATATTTTGTGGACGATAACTCAAATAATATCAAACATTTAACAACCAAATTTTAATACAAATCTTAAGAATCCAGTTATTTTTGTAGCAACCCTCAAACCGGGCGTAGTAGGTACTTTGCGTAAATATTTCGATAAATAATTAATTTATCACAATATTTTCTATTTCAAATGATGGATTATATTTTTGTCATCTACAAATCGTAATTTTTATCTGTACATTATACTATTTAGAAAATAAATTATTGTTAATAATTCAGAGTATGAAACATAAAATTAAAGGCGTTACGAAAGTAAGTTATTAAAACTTATAATTGGGGAAGTACTGTGCTGGCCACAGCAGATTTTATAAGTAAGTAATAGGAGGGGTAATTCGCGAAGGAAGTCTGGTGTACACTTCTGGGGAAATCTTTGGGAAGTCTGGGAATTCCTTGGGAAGTCTGGGAAATCTTAAAGAAGTCTGGGAAATCTTTAGGAAATCTGGGAATTCTTAAGGAAGTCTGAGAAATCTTGAGGAAGTCTGTGGGAATTCTTTGGGAAGTCTCGAGTGAAGAGAGTGGTAGTAGTATAATTATAATCGAGATTTCCTCTTCTTTTTTAAATTCTCTATATTTTTTATAGTTTACTAGAGTAGGTACAACGGATAATTTTATTTTTACCGAGAATTAAATTAATAATAGCAAATAATATCATTAAAAATCTTTTATTTGATACTGTGACATAAAGTGACATTTTTGTGACTATTTATAGGACGCAAAATAAAACTTTAAAGGTATAGGCCGAAAAAGTTTACTTTAAATGTCTAGACCGTAAAAGTTTACTTTACAGGCCTAGGTCTCTAAAGTTTTAGAATAAGGCCAAACCGACCAAACAATGATATTTTCGTAAAATGAAGCACGCAATCAAAGAGAAATGTATGAAACAAAATTTTATATTTTACTTATCTTAGACAAAAAGTTATTATAACTATTTACTATCCGATTCACTTGTTTTTTATAGATTACTAAATTCGAACTGAACTGGAATAATTAAATTCAAAAGTTGTAACAATTGGGTGATAATCACTTTATTTCTTTATTAAAATTATTTGTAGTAATCA